>OZ025265.1:3767201-3832437 GCA_964019135.1 Arenicola marina | reverse complement strand
AGGGGTCACCAGACACCCCCCGCCACCCATCCAGGACCTAGTTGGACTGGAGCGGGAACACTAGGGGTCACCAGACACCCCCCGCCACCCCATCCAGGACCTAGTTGGACTGGAGCGGGACACACTAGGGGTCACCAGACACCCCCCGCCACCCCATCCAGGACCTAGTTGGACTGGAGCGGGAACACTAGGGGTCACCAGACACCCCCCGCCACCCCATCCAGGACCTAGTTGGACTGGAGCGGGAACACTAGGGGTCACCAGACACCCCCCGCCACCCCATCCAGGACCTAGTTGGACTGGAGCGGGAACACTAGGGGTCACCAGACACCCCCCGCCACCCCATCCAGGACCTAGTTGGACTGGAGCGGGAACACTAGGGGTCACCAGACACCCCCCGCCACCCCATCCAGGACCTAGTTGGACTGGAGCGGGAACACTAGGGGTCACCAGACACCCCCCGCCACCCCATCCAGGACCTAGTTGGACTGGAGCGGGAACACTAGGGGTCACCAGACACCCCCCGCCACCCCATCCAGGACCTAGTTGGACTGGAGCGGGAACACTAGGGGTCACCAGACACCCCCCGCCACCCCATCCAGGACCTAGTTGGACTGGAGCGGGAACACTAGGGGTCACCAGACACCCCCCGCCACCCCATCCAGGACCTAGTTGGACTGGAGCGGGAACACTAGGGGTCACCAGACACCCCCCGCCACCCCATCCAGGACCTAGTTGGACTGGAGCGGGAACACTAGGGGTCACCAGACACCCCCCGCCACCCCATCCAGGACCTAGTTGGACTGGAGCGGGAACACTAGGGGTCACCAGACACCCCCCGCCACCCCATCCAGGACCTAGTTGGACTGGAGCGGGAACACTAGGGGTCACCAGACACCCCCCGCCACCCCATCCAGGACCTAGTTGGACTGGAGCGGGAACACTAGGGGTCACCAGACACCCCCCGCCACCCCATCCAGGACCTAGTTGGACTGGAGCGGGAACACTAGGGGTCACCAGACACCCCCCGCCACCCCATCCAGGACCTAGTTGGACTGGAGCGGGAACACTAGGGGTCACCAGACACCCCCCGCCACCCCATCCAGGACCTAGTTGGACTGGAGCGGGAACACTAGGGGTCACCAGACACCCCCCGCCACCCCATCCAGGACCTAGTTGGACTGGAGCGGGAACACTAGGGGTCACCAGACACCCCCCGCCACCCCATCCAGGACCTAGTTGGACTGGAGCGGGAACACTAGGGGTCACCAGACACCCCCCGCCACCCCATCCAGGACCTAGTTGGACTGGAGCGGGAACACTAGGGATCACCAGACACCCCCCGCCACCCCATCCAGGACCTAGTTGGACTGGAGCGGGAACACTAGGGGTCACCAGACACCCCCCGCCACCCCATCCAGGACCTAGTTGGACTCGAGCGGGAACACTAGGGGTCACCAGACACCCCCCGCCACCCCATCCAGGACCTAGTTGGACTGGAGCGGGAACACTAGGGGTCACCAGACACCCCCCGCCACCCCATCCAGGACCTAGTTGGACTGGAGCGGGAACACTAGGGGTCACCAGACACCCCCCGCCACCCCATCCAGGACCTAGTTGGACTGGAGCGGGAACACTAGGGGTCACCAGACACCCCCCGCCACCCCATCCAGGACCTAGTTGGACTGGAGCGGGAACACTAGGGGTCACCAGACACCCCCCGCCACCCCATCCAGGACCTAGTTGGACTGGAGCGGGAACACTAGGGGTCACCAGACACCCCCCGCCACCCCATCCAGGACCTAGTTGGACTGGAGCGGGAACACTAGGGGTCACCGGACACCCCCCGCCACCCCATCCAGGACCTAGTTGGACTGGAGCGGGAACACTAGGGGTCACCAGACACCCCCCGCCACCCCATCCAGGACCTAGTTGGACTGGAGCGGGAACACTAGGGGTCACCAGACACCCCCCGCCACCCCATCCAGGACCTAGTTGGACTGGAGCGGGAACACTAGGGGTCACCAGACACCCCCCGCCACCCCATCCAGGACCTAGTTGGACTGGAGCGGGAACACTAGGGGTCACCAGACACCCCCCGCCACCCCATCCAGGACCTAGTTGGACTGGAGCGGGAACACTAGGGGTCACCAGACACCCCCCGCCACCCCATCCAGGACCTAGTTGGACTGGAGCGGGAACACTAGGGGTCACCAGACACCCCCCGCCACCCCATCCAGGACCTAGTTGGACTGGAGCGGGAACACTAGGGGTCACCAGACACCCCCCGCCACCCCATCCAGGACCTAGTTGGACTGGAGCGGGAACACTAGGGGTCACCGGACACCCCCCGCCACCCCATCCAGGACCTAGTTGGACTGGAGCGGGAACACTAGGGGTCACCAGACACCCCCCGCCACCCCATCCAGGACCTAGTTGGACTGGAGCGGGAACACTAGGGGTCACCAGACACCCCCCGCCACCCCATCCAGGACCTAGTTGGACTGGAGCGGGAACACTAGGGGTCACCAGACACCCCCCGCCACCCCATCCAGGACCTAGTTGGACTGGAGCGGGAACACTAGGGGTCACCAGACACCCCCCGCCACCCCATCCAGGACCTAGTTGGACTGGAGCGGGAACACTAGGGGTCACCAGACACCCCCCGCCACCCCATCCAGGACCTAGTTGGACTGGAGCGGGAACACTAGGGGTCACCAGACACCCCCCGCCACCCCATCCAGGACCTAGTTGGACTGGAGCGGGAACACTAGGGGTCACCAGACACCCCCGCCACCCCATCCGGACCTAGTTGGACTGGAGCGGGAACACTAGGGGTCACCAGACACCCCCCGCCACCCCATCCAGGACCTTGTTGGACTGGAGCGGGAACACTAGGGGTCACCAGACACCCCCCGCCACCCCATCCAGGACCTTGTTGGACTGGAGCGGGAACACTAGGGGTCACCAGACACCCCCCGCCACCCCATCCAGGACCTAGTTGGACTGGAGCGGGAACACTAGGGGTCACCAGACACCCCCCGCCACCCCATCCAGGACCTAGTTGGACTGGAGCGGGAACACTAGGGGTCACCAGACACCCCCCGCCACCCCATCCAGGACCTAGTTGGACTGGAGCGGGAACACTAGGGGTCACCAGACACCCCCCGCCACCCCATCCAGGACCTAGTTGGACTGGAGCGGGAACACTAGGGGTCACCAGACACCCCCCGCCACCCCATCCAGGACCTAGTTGGACTGGAGCGGGAACACTAGGGGTCACCAGACACCCCCCGCCACCCCATCCAGGACCTAGTTGGACTGGAGCGGGAACACTAGGGGTCACCAGACACCCCCCGCCACCCCATCCAGGACCTAGTTGGACTGGAGCGGGAACACTAGGGGTCACCAGACACCCCCCGCCACCCCATCCAGGACCTAGTTGGACTGGAGCGGGAACACTAGGGGTCACCAGACAACCCCCGCCACCCCATCCAGGACCTAGTTGGACTGGAGCGGGAACACTAGGGGTCACCAGACACCCCCCGCCACCCCATCCAGGACCTAGTTGGACTGGAGCGGGAACACTAGGGGTCACCAGACACCCCCCCGCCACCCCATCCAGGACCTAGTTGGACTGGAGCGGGAACACTAGGGGTCACCAGACACCCCCCGCCACCCCATCCAGGACCTAGTTGGACTGGAGCGGGAACACTAGGGGTCACCGGACACCCCCCGCCACCCCATCCAGGACCTAGTTGGACTGGAGCGGGAACACTAGGGGTCACCAGACACCCCCCGCGACCCCATCCAGGACCTAGTTGGACTGGAGCGGGAACACTAGGGGTCACCAGACACCCCCCGCCACCCCATCCAGGACCTAGTTGGACTGGAGCGGGAACACTAGGGGTCACCAGACACCCCCCGCCACCCCATCCAGGACCTGGTTGGACTGGAGCGGGAACACTAGGGGTCACCAGACACCCCCCGCCACCCCATCCAGGACCTAGTTGGACTGGAGCGGGAACACTAGGGGTCACCAGACACCCCCCGCCACCCCATCCAGGACCTAGTTGGACTGGAGCGGGAACACTAGGGGTCACCAGACACCCCCCGCCACCCCATCCAGGACCTAGTTGGACTGGAGCGGGAACACTAGGGGTCACCAGACACCCCCCGCCACCCCATCCAGGACCTAGTTGGACTGGAGCGGGAACACTAGGGGTCACCAGACACCCCCCGCCACCCCATCCAGGACCTAGTTGGACTGGAGCGGGAACACTAGGGGTCACCAGACATCCCCCGCCACCCCATCCAGGACCTTGTTGGACTGGAGCGGGAACACTAGGGGTCACCAGACACCCCCCGCCACCCCATCCAGGACCTAGTTGGACTGGAGCGGGAACACTAGGGGTCACCAGACACCCCCCGCCACCCCATCCAGGACCTAGTTGGACTGGAGCGGGAACACTAGGGGTCACCAGACACCCCCCGCCACCCCATCCAGGACCTAGTTGGACTGGAGCGGGAACACTAGGGGTCACCAGACACCCCCCGCCACCCCATCCAGGACCTAGTTGGACTGGAGCGGGAACACTAGGGGTCACCAGACACCCCCCGCCACCCCATCCAGGACCTAGTTGGACTGGAGCGGGAACACTAGGGGTCACCAGACACCCCCCGCCACCCCATCCAGGACCTAGTTGGACTGGAGCGGGAACACTAGGGGTCACCAGACACCCCCCGCCACCCCATCCAGGACCTAGTTGGACTGGAGCGGGAACACTAGGGGTCACCAGACACCCCCCGCCACCCCATCCAGGACCTAGTTGGACTGGAGCGGGAACACTAGGGGTCACCAGACACCCCCCGCCACCCCATCCAGCACCTAGTTGGACTGGAGCGGGAACACTAGGGGTCACCAGACACCCCCCGCCACCCCATCCAGGACCTAGTTGGACTGGAGCGGGAACACTAGGGGTCACCAGACACCCCCCGCCACCCCATCCAGGACCTAGTTGGACTGGAGCGGGAACACTAGGGGTCACCGGACACCCCCCGCCACCCCATCCAGGACCTAGTTGGACTGGAGCGGGAACACTAGGGGTCACCAGACATCCCCCGCCACCCCATCCAGGACCTAGTTGGACTGGAGCGGGAACACTAGGGGTCACCAGACACCCCCCGCCACCCCATCCAGGACCTAGTTGGACTGGAGCGGGAACACTAGGGGTCACCAGACACCCCCCGCCACCCCATCCAGGACCTAGTTGGACTGGAGCGGGAACACTAGGGGTCACCAGACACCCCCCGCCACCCCATCCAGGACCTAGTTGGACTGGAGCGGGAACACTAGGGGTCACCAGACACCCCCGCCACCCCATCCAGGACCTAGTTGGACTGGAGCGGGAACACTAGGGGTCACCAGACACCCCCCGCCACCCCATCCAGGACCTAGTTGGACTGGAGCGGGAACACTAGGGGTCACCAGACACCCCCCGCCACCCCATCCATGACCTAGTTGGACTGGAGCGGGCACACTAGGGGTCACCAGACACCCCCCGCCACCCCATCCAGGACCTAGTTGGACTGGAGCGGGAACACTAGGGGTCACCGGACACCCCCCGCCACCCCATCCAGGACCTAGTTGGACTGGAGCGGGAACACTAGGGGTCACCAGACACCCCCCGCCACCCCATCCAGGACCTAGTTGGACTGGAGCGGGAACACTAGGGGTCACCAGACACCCCCCGCCACCCCATCCAGGACCTAGTTGGACTGGAGCGGGAACACTAGGGGTCACCAGACACCCCCCGCCACCCCATCCAGGACCTAGTTGGACTGGAGCGGGAACACTAGGGGTCACCAGACACCCCCCGCCACCCCATCCAGGACCTAGTTGGACTGGAGCGGGAACACTAGGGGTCACCAGACACCCCCCGCGACCCCATCCAGGACCTAGTTGGACTGGAGCGGGAACACTAGGGGTCACCAGACACCCCCCGCCACCCCATCCAGGACCTAGTTGGACTGGAGCGGGAACACTAGGGGTCACCAGACACCCCCCGCCACCCCATCCAGGACCTAGTTGGACTGGAGCGGGAACACTAGGGGTCACCAGACACCCCCCGCCACCCCATCCAGGACCTAGTTGGACTGGAGCGGGAACACTAGGGGTCACCGGACACCCCCCGCCACCCCATCCAGGACCTAGTTGGACTGGAGCGGGAACACTAGGGGTCACCAGACACCCCCCGCCACCCCATCCAGGACCTAGTTGGACTGGAGCGGGAACACTAGGGGTCACCAGACACCCCCCGCCACCCCATCCAGGACCTAGTTGGACTGGAGCGGGAACACTAGGGGTCACCAGACACCCCCCGCCACCCCATCCAGGACCTAGTTGGACTGGAGCGGGGACACTAGGGGTCACCAGACACCCCCCGCCACCCCATCCAGGACCTAGTTGGACTGGAGCGGGAACACTAGGGGTCACCAGACACCCCCCGCCACCCCATCCAGGACCTAGTTGGACTGGAGCGGGAACACTAGGGGTCACCAGACACCCCCCGCCACCCCATCCAGGACCTAGTTGGACTGGAGCGGGAACACTAGGGGTCACCAGACACCCCCCGCCACCCCATCCAGGACCTAGTTGGACTGGAGCGGGAACACTAGGGGTCACCGGACACCCCCCGCCACCCCATCCAGGACCTAGTTGGACTGGAGCGGGAACACTAGGGGTCACCAGACACCCCCCGCCACCCCATCCAGGACCTAGTTGGACTGGAGCGGGAACACTAGGGGTCACCAGACACCCCCCGCCACCCCATCCAGGACCTAGTTGGACTGGAGCGGGAACACTAGGGGTCACCAGACACCCCCCGCCACCCCATCCAGGACCTAGTTGGACTGGAGCGGGAACACTAGGGGTCACCAGACACCCCCCGCCACCCCATCCATGACCTAGTTGGACTGGAGCGGGAACACTAGAGGTCACCAGACACCCCCCGCCACCCCATCCAGGACCTAGTTGGACTGGAGCGGGAACACTAGGGGTCACCAGACACCCCCCGCCACCCCATCCAGGACCTAGTTGGACTAGAGCGGGAACACTAGGGGTCACCAGACACCCCCCGCCACCCCATCCATGACCTAGTTGGACTGGAGCGGGAACACTAGGGGTCACCAGACACCCCCCGCCACCCCATCCAGGACCTAGTTGGACTGGAGCGGGAACACTAGGGGTCACCAGACACCCCCCGCCACCCCATCCAGGACCTAGTTGGACTGGAGCGGGAACACTAGGGGTCACCAGACACCCCCCGCCACCCCATCCAGGACCTAGTTGGACTGGAGCGGGAACACTAGGGGTCACCAGACACCCCCCGCCACCCCATCCAGGACCTAGTTGGACTGGAGCGGGAACACTAGGGGTCACCAGACACCCCCCGCCACCCCATCCAGGACCTAGTTGGACTGGAGCGGGAACACTAGGGGTCACCAGACACCCCCCGCCACCCCATCCAGGACCTAGTTGGACTGGAGCGGGAACACTAGGGGTCACCAGACACCCCCCGCCACCCCATCCAGGACCTAGTTGGACTGGAGCGGGAACACTAGGGGTCACCAGACACCCCCCGCCACCCCATCCAGGACCTAGTTGGACTGGAGCGGGAACACTAGGGGTCACCAGACACCCCCCGCCACCCCATCCAGGACCTAGTTGGACTGGAGCGGGAACACTAGGGGTCACCAGACACCCCCCACCACCCCATCTAGGACCTAGTTGGACTGGAGCGGGAACACTAGGGGTCACCAGACACCCCCCGCCACCCCATCCAGGACCTAGTTGGACTGGAGCGGGAACACTAGGGGTCACCAGACACCCCCCGCCACCCCATCCATGACCTAGTTGGACTGGAGCGGGAACACTAGGGGTCACCAGACACCCCCCGCCACCCCATCCAGGACCTAGTTGGACTGGAGCGGGAACACTAGGGGTCACCAGACACCCCCCGCCACCCCATCCAGGACCAAGTTGGACTGGAGCGGGAACACTAGGGGTCACCAGACACCCCCCGCCACCCCATCCAGGACCTAGTTGGACTGGAGCGGGAACACTAGGGGTCACCAGACACGTATTGTTCACGGCCCCGTGGTTATTTAGGGCCGCAGTAATCAGTTATTCCACGGGGGCTACAGAAGGTCATACCGCAGCCGGAAGACAGGTGACGTGCCGATGGCGAGAGACATGGTGAGGGGGTGTGGGCGGGAGGACGAGGGAGGCGGGGGGGGGGGGGGTGCGACAAGAGGGTCGGTCGTTGCCCTCTGAGCTAGGCGGGGGCTGAGGATGGGGGTGACAACTTGACCATATGTGGTAAAGGAAGAAGGTTTGCGGAGAGGTGCTGGGAGGTGGTGGCGTGGGTGGGGGGGGGGACTCGATTTAGAATTTTAGAAAGATTCATTGCCCTGCAGCTGGTTTATCCGACTATTGAGTGTAACATACACGATTACCCCATTAAGTGCCACATCAATATGGCGCTAAACTCGTTCGATCAAGGGCCTATCAAAAAGCTTATGACCGGGGAGTGGGGTCGGGGGGGGGGGGGGTCATACCTGCGATTGCGTACACTTTGCGTTGAAAAGGGGCATCGTCGTCCAAAACGAAGCCGCGGGAACTCTCCTTGGAAACGCCACTGGACGTTGACAGACAACATTTGTAATGCTTGTATCCGACAGATGCTGTTTTATCGTTCTTGAGTCGTCACTAAAGCATATGCACATCAGTCAGCGTTGTCTAATTATATTGTCGAGAACACTTTGCTTCGCCACTCCGTCCGCCAACCGCAAGCCTAGTTTGCATACACATATGTTCACCATGCGATATTACTATGGAAGATAAATATAGCTGAATTTGGCCATTGGAGCTAACTACACGTCATAATCTAAACCAAGAGTCCGCTAATAATAATGTTAACCTTTTACTGCGTAGCGATAACTATAACCAGCAGTGCGCCGTGTTGCTGCCGCCTCTGTAGCTGCTGCGCGCAATGCAGTCTTTGGTCGGTAAGCAGTTGGGCGACTGATGTCAGTATCTGATGCTGATTTATACGTATGAAAGTTAGGCTCCTTCTGCGTCGTTTTCTAGCAGTAAATCTGTTAAGTTTGGGAAAACTCCTGTGCTGTACAGCCGTGGCTCGCCGCCTTGTTCTGTTTGCCAGGGACTGCTTGGCACACGTGAAGGACGGCTCCACATTTGTTCTTGCGTGGAGGAGCTGCACGCCAAATTAATATTTACATAAATCGTTTGCTATATATGCGTACGTTAACCTTGTGAGGTTATAACTCGTCATTTTGTGTGAAACATTACTATACAACCTAAAGGTCGAGAGATGGGTAGCAGCTAGCGGACTCCAACATTATATATTGAGATTGTTTTATCATATCTGGAGGCTCACGGGGCGACCAGTATGTAATCAGGTCACATTAATATCGTTAATATTGAGTGCTACTGTTTCCTGTATGTATGGATTACAAGCAGCTGTACAAAATATTCACAGCAAGAAGTCAAACATTTGATCCGTTTGCACTTTCCGCTATGGAAATTGGCAAATTGGAGTTGGTCTCGCGATATGAAAATTTACGCCAATAATCTAGACCTAAGCCATTCAGTGGCGTAGGCAGGGACTCCAGCAAGTGTACCCACCTGCTGCAGAAGAAATAACAAAAATACTCCCGAACAACAGGATTGCACGTTTTTGCACCTCCCAATGTGTACGCAAAATAGGATGTGATGCTCATCTGATGCAAAATATCCATACCACTGCACCGCGCAGGGCTAGTCGCGGCCGGCATCCCGCCATTGATCCGACCAGGACGATATCCGCAATGGACATCCACTCAACTCCACCATCGGTCCATTTCCGCGGCATATTTGGCATAATATTAAGGCCGAATGGATTTGTGGATTACACCGAACTATTTGCTATGACTGGTCAAAGCTGGCTCCACAAGTATCCATAGACAATCCAATTATATTAGGTGTAAAAACTCCTAAATCCAGGCACCGGACGCTGCAATTTAATCTGGATTTGTCCGTTTCCGAGGCGGCGCGACGGGGCGTGCTTACATTGGGGTCAAGGATACTCCAGCTCAATGGGAAAACAATTGGGATGTGGCATTAATTAGGGAGTGAGAGAGACAGGTCTAATACACCGCACGGGTCTCCCAGTGTTACGGGGTGAGAGAGACAGGTCTAACACACGGCACGGGTCTCCCAGTGTTAGGGGGTGAGAGAGACAGGTCTAATACACCGCACGGGTCTCCCAGTGTTAGGGGGTGAGAGAGACAGGTCTAACACACGGCACGGGTCTCCCAGTGTTAGGGGGTGAGAGAGACAGGTCTAATACACCGCACGGGTCTCCCAGTGTTAGGGAGTGAGAGAGACAGGTCTAATACACCGCACGGGTCTCCCAGTGTTAGGGGGTGAGAGAGACAGGTCTAACACACGGCACGGGTCTCCCAGTGTTAGGGGGTGAGAGAGACAGGTCTAACACACGGCACGGGTCTCCCAGTGTTAGGGAGTGAGAGAGACAGGTCTAATACACCGCACGGGTCTCCCAGTGTTAGGGAGTGAGAGAGACAGGTCTAATACACCGCACGGGTCTCCCAGTGTTAGGGGGTGAGAGAGACAGGTCTAACACACGGCACGGGTCTCCCAGTGTTAGGGGGTGAGAGAGACAGGTCTAATACACCGCACGGGTCTCCCAGTGTTAGGGGGTGAGAGAGACAGGTCTAATACACCGCACGGGTCTCCCAGTGTTAGGGGGTGAGAGAGACAGGTCTAACACACGGCACGGGTCTCCCAGTGTTAGGGGGTGAGAGAGACAGGTCTAACACACGGCACGGGTCTCCCAGTGTTAGGGGGTGAGAGAGACAGGTCTAACACACGGCACGGGTCTCCCAGTGTTAGGGGGTGAGAGAGACAGGTCTAACACACCGCACGGGTCTCCCAGTGTTAGGGGGTGAGAGAGACAGGTCTAACACACGGCACGGGTCTCCCAGTGTTACGGGGTTAGACAGACAGGTCTAACACACGGCACGGGTCTCCCAGTGTTAGGGAGTGAGAGAGACAGGTCTAATACACCGCACGGGTCTCCCAGTGTTAGGGGGTGAGAGAGACAGGTCTAACACACGGCACGGGTCTCCCAGTGTTAGGGGGTGAGAGAGACAGGTCTAACACACGGCACGGGTCTCCCAGTGTTAGGGGGTGAGAGAGACAGGTCTAACACACGGCACGGGTCTCCCAGTGTTAGGGGGTGAGAGAGACAGGTCTAACACACCGCACGGGTCTCCCAGTGTTAGGGGGTGAGAGAGACAGGTCTAACACACGGCACGGGTCTCCCAGTGTTACGGGGTTAGACAGACAGGTCTAACACACGGCACGGGTCTCCCAGTGTTAGGGAGTGAGAGAGACAGGTCTAATACACCGCACGGGTCTCCCAGTGTTAGGGGGTGAGAGAGACAGGTCTAACACACGGCGCGGGTCTCCCAGTGTTAGGGGGTGAGAGAGACAGGTCTAACACACGGCACGGGTCTCCCAGTGTTAGGGGGTGAGAGAGACAGGTCTAACACACGGCACGGGTCTCCCAGTGTTAGGGGGTGAGAGAGACAGGTCTAACACACGGCGCGGGTCTCCCAGTGTTACGGGGTTAGACAGACAGGTCTAACACACGGCACGGGTCTCCCAGTGTTAGGGGATGAGAGAGACAGGTCTAACACACGGTGCGGGTCTCACAGTGTTAGGGGGTGAGAGAGACAGGTCTAACACACCGCACGGGTCTCCCAGTGTTAGGGGGTGAGATAGACAGGTCTAACACGGCACGGGTCTCCTAGTGTTAGGGGATGAGAGAGACAGGTCTAACACACGGCACGGGTCTCCCAGTGTTAGGGGGTGAGAGAGACAGGTCTAACACACGGCGCGGGTCTCCCAGTGTTAGGGGGTGAGAGAGACAGGTCTAACACACGGCACGGGTCTCCCAGTGTTAGGGGATGAGAGAGACAGGTCTAACGCACGGCACGGGTCTCCCAGTGTTAGGGGATGAGAGAGACAGGTCTAACACACGGAACGGGTCTCCCAGTGTTAGGGGGTGAGAGAGAGAGGTCTAACACGGCACGGGTCTCCCAGTGTTAGGGGATGAGAGCGACAGGTCTAACACACGGCACGGGTCTCCCAGTGTTAGGGGGTGAGAGAGACAGTTCTAACACACGGCGCGGGTCTCCCAGTGTTAGGGGTTGAGAGAGACAGGTCTAACACACGGCACGGGTCTCCCAGTGTTAGGGGGTGAGAGAGACAGGTCTAACACACGGCACGGGTCTCCCAGTGTTAGGGGGTGAGAGAGACAGTTCTAATACACGGCACGGGTCTCCCAGTGTTAGGGGGTTAGAGAGACAGGTCTAACACACGGCACGGGTCTCCCAGTGTTAGGGAGTGAGAGAGACAGGTCTAACACACGGCACGGGTCTCCCAGTGTTAGGGGGTGAGAGAGACAGTTCTAATACACGGCACGGGTCTCCCAGTGTTAGGGGATGAGAGCGACAGGTCTAACACACGGCACGGGTCTCCCAGTGTTAGGGGGTGAGAGAGACAGTTCTAACACACGGCGCGGGTCTCCCAGTGTTAGGGGGTGAGAGAGACAGGTCTAACACACGGCACGGGTCTCCCAGTGTTAGGGGGTGAGAGAGACAGGTCTAATACACCGCACGGGTCTCCCAGTGTTAGGGGGTGAGAGAGACAGGTCTAACACACGGCACGGGTCTCCCAGTGTTAGGGGGTGAGAGAGACAGGTCTAATACACCGCACGGGTCTCCCAGTGTTAGGGAGTGAGAGAGACAGGTCTAATACACCGCACGGGTCTCCCAGTGTTAGGGGGTGAGAGAGACAGGTCTAACACACGGCACGGGTCTCCCAGTGTTAGGGGGTGAGAGAGACAGGTCTAACACACGGCACGGGTCTCCCAGTGTTAGGGAGTGAGAGAGACAGGTCTAATACACCGCACGGGTCTCCCAGTGTTAGGGAGTGAGAGAGACAGGTCTAATACACCGCACGGGTCTCCCAGTGTTAGGGGGTGAGAGAGACAGGTCTAACACACGGCACGGGTCTCCCAGTGTTAGGGGGTGAGAGAGACAGGTCTAATACACCGCACGGGTCTCCCAGTGTTAGGGGGTGAGAGAGACAGGT
This sequence comes from Arenicola marina, assembly GCA_964019135.1. NCBI lineage: Eukaryota > Metazoa > Annelida > Polychaeta > Arenicolidae > Arenicola > Arenicola marina. The sequence goes on along the minus strand of OZ025265.1, from coordinate 3,819,194 downwards.
CTAATACACCGCACGGGTCTCCCAGTGTTAGGGGGTGAGAGAGACAGGTCTAACACACGGCACGGGTCTCCCAGTGTTAGGGGGTGAGAGAGACAGGTCTAACACACGGCACGGGTCTCCCAGTGTTAGGGGGTGAGAGAGACAGGTCTAACACACGGCACGGGTCTCCCAGTGTTAGGGGGTGAGAGAGACAGGTCTAACACACCGCACGGGTCTCCCAGTGTTAGGGGGTGAGAGAGACAGGTCTAACACACGGCACGGGTCTCCCAGTGTTACGGGGTTAGACAGACAGGTCTAACACACGGCACGGGTCTCCCAGTGTTAGGGAGTGAGAGAGACAGGTCTAATACACCGCACGGGTCTCCCAGTGTTAGGGGGTGAGAGAGACAGGTCTAACACACGGCACGGGTCTCCCAGTGTTAGGGGGTGAGAGAGACAGGTCTAACACACGGCACGTGTCTCCCAGTGTTAGGGGGTGAGAGAGACAGGTCTAACACACGGCACGGGTCTCCCAGTGTTAGGGGGTGAGAGAGACAGGTCTAACACACCGCACGGGTCTCCCAGTGTTAGGGGGTGAGAGAGACAGGTCTAACACACGGCACGGGTCTCCCAGTGTTACGGGGTTAGACAGACAGGTCTAACACACGGCACGGGTCTCCCAGTGTTAGGGAGTGAGAGAGACAGGTCTAATACACCGCACGGGTCTCCCAGTGTTAGGGGGTGAGAGAGACAGGTCTAACACACGGCACGGGTCTCCCAGTGTTAGGGGGTGAGAGAGACAGGTCTAACACACGGCACGGGTCTCCCAGTGTTAGGGGGTGAGAGAGACAGGTCTAACACACGGCACGGGTCTCCCAGTGTTAGGGGGTGAGAGAGACAGGTCTAACACACGGCACGGGTCTCCCAGTGTTACGGGGTTAGACAGACAGGTCTAACACACGGCACGGGTCTCCCAGTGTTACGGGGTTAGAGAGACAGGTCTAACACACGGCACGGGTCTCCCAGTGTTAGGGGATGAGAGAGACAGGTCTAACACACGGTGCGGGTCTCACAGTGTTAGGGGGTGAGAGAGACAGGTCTAACACACCGCACGGGTCTCCCAGTGTTAGGGGGTGAGATAGACAGGTCTAACACGGCACGGGTCTCCTAGTGTTAGGGGATGAGAGAGACAGGTCTAACACACGGCACGGGTCTCCCAGTGTTAGGGGGTGAGAGAGACAGGTCTAACACACGGCGCGGGTCTCCCAGTGTTAGGGGGTGAGAGAGACAGGTCTAACACACGGCACGGGTCTCCCAGTGTTAGGGGATGAGAGAGACAGGTCTAACGCACGGCACGGGTCTCCCAGTGTTAGGGGATGAGAGAGACAGGTCTAACACACGGCACGGGTCTCCCAGTGTTAGGGGGTGAGAGAGAGAGGTCTAACACGGCACGGGTCTCCCAGTGTTAGGGGATGAGAGCGACAGGTCTAACACACGGCACGGGTCTCCCAGTGTTAGGGGGTGAGAGAGACAGTTCTAACACACGGCGCGGGTCTCCCAGTGTTAGGGGGTGAGAGAGACAGGTCTAACACACGGCACGGGTCTCCCAGTGTTAGGGGGTGAGAGAGACAGGTCTAACACACGGCACGGGTCTCCCAGTGTTAGGGGGTGAGAGAGACAGTTCTAATACACGGCACGGGTCTCCCAGTGTTAGGGGGTTAGAGAGACAGGTCTAACACACGGCACGGGTCTCCCAGTGTTAGGGAGTGAGAGAGACAGGTCTAACGCACGGCATGGGTCTCCCAGTGTTAGGGGATGAGAGAGACAGGTCTAACACACGGCACGGGTCTCCCAGTGTTACGGGGTGAGAGAGACAGGTCTAACACACGGCACGGGTCTCCCAGTGTTAGGGGGTGAGAGAGACAGGTCTAACACACGGCGCGGGTCTCCCAGTGTTAGGGGGTGAGAGAGACAGGTCTAACACACGGCACGGGTCTCCCAGTGTTAGGGGGTGAGAGAGACAGGTCTAACACACGGCACGGGTCTCCCAGTGTTAGGGGGTGAGAGAGACAGGTCTAACACACGGCACGGGTCTCCCAGTGTTAGGGGGTGAGAGAGACAGGTCTAACACACGGCGCGGGTCTCCCAGTGTTAGGGGGTGAGAGAGACAGGTCTAACACACCGCACGGGTCTCCCAGTGTTAGGGGGTGAGAGAGACAGGTCTAACGCACGGCATGGGTCTCCCAGTGTTAGGGGGTGAGAGAGACAGGTCTAACACACGGCACGGGTCTCCCAGTGTTAGGGGGTGAGAGAGAGAGGTCTAACACGGCACGGGTCTCCCAGTGTTAGGGGATGAGAGAGACAGGTCTAACACACGGTGCGGGTCTCACAGTGTTAGGGGGTGAGAGAGACGGGTCTAACACACGGCACGGGTCTCCCAGTGTTAGGGGTTGAGAGAGAGAGGTCTAACACGGCACGGGTCTCCCAGTGTTAGGGGATGAGAGAGACAGGTCTAACACACGGTGCGGGTCTCACAGTGTTAGGGGGTGAGAGAGACAGGTCTAACACACGGCATGGGTCTCCCAGAGAATGCCAGTCGGTCTCGCCAGCCCAAGTGCCGCTCTCAACGTGTCCTCAGTTAATTACATGCTGATTGGTTTTTGAGTAGTTGATGGATGTCAGTCCATGTGTCGTGGCGCCCTTTCCGTTATTAAACACCAGATCCATGGTGAGCTCACTACCATGGGCTCATGATTTATACACGAAACAACTTCCTTATCTGCTGTGTTCGATGGGCTTTATATTAACCTGGCTGCTCCGTATCAAAATTTCCATGGCTACGTACCACGGTGATGAAACACCCCATTCTGTATCACTCTGTAGAATCTGCGCGTACAAGATGGACAGATTGAATCAGATTCGAAGGGAGGGATGAACTTCCTCGGAAGGTGTGGTGAAAAAAAATTGGCAATCGTCGCATTATAAACGTCAGTGGTATCAAATTAACACCAGACACCATATGGCACTGACGGGAAAATATCTGGAATCAATTCCCACTTTAATATAGACGTGGAGAGACGGCGGGAACACCTGTCGAGAACTTCTTTCTCGGGTTCCAATACGGCCCGGGCAATTCCGCAAGGCCAACCGCCATATATCTCGGCATTGGTCGACACCACAGTTTGTATGTAAGGCATACATATGTAACAGAGGATATCGTACCAAAGGTGAAATCAGGCGAATGCGTGGTCCGGTCCCAGGGTAACGGACCGAGTGGGATGGAGTTGGGACCCTGGCACGCAGTGAAACAAAGTCCGCTTAGACGGGTATATTGATACTTGGCATTTTGCCATTTTTTTGCCCATTTCGAATTATTCGGAAGCATGCTTCTCCTGAATTGAATATCATGCAAGGCCTGCAGATATGTATCATGCATGCAATATATTAAAGGATACATTTTTGCTAGCATCCATTACAGGGCTAAGTAATTCCGCACCTAAAGAAAAAGAATGCAATACAGATTTGCTTGTAGGGAAATGATGGGTGTACGTACCGTGGGAAACACCAGCGGGGACCACGTATCCCCAGGGATGTATATCTGGGACACACCCCAGGGATGTATATCTGGGACACACCCCAGGGATGTGTATCTGGGACACGCCCTAGGGATGTATATCTGGGACACGCTCCAGGGATGTATATATGGGACACACCCCAGGGATGTATATCTGGGACACACCCCAGGGATGTATATCTGGGACACACCCCAGGGATGTATATCTGGGACACACCCCAGGGATGTGTATCTGGGACACCCCCTAGGGATGTATATCTGGGACACGCTCCAGGGATGTATATATGGGACACGCCCCAGGGAGGTATATCTGGGACACACCCCAGGGATGTATATCTGGGACACGCCCCAGGGAGGTATATCTGGGACACGCCCTAGGGATGCATATCTGGGACACACCCCAGGGATGTATATCTGGGACACGCCCCAGGGATGTATATCTGGGAGACACCCCAGGAATGTATATCTGGGACACGCCCCAGGGATGTATATCTGGGAGACACCCCAGGGATGTATATCTGGGACACGCCCTAGGGATGTATATCTGGGAGACACCCTAGGGATGTATCTCTAGGACTCGCCCTAGGGATGTATATCTGGGACCCGCCCCAGGGATGTATATCTGGGACACACCCCAGGGATGTATATCTGGGACAGGCCTCAGGGATGTATATCTGGGACACGCCCCAGGGATGTATATCTGGGAGACACCCCAGGGATGTATATCTGGGACACGCCCTAGGGATGTATCTCTAGGACACCCCCTAGGGATGTATATCTGGGACACGCCCTAGGGATGTATATCTGGGACACACCCCAGGGATGTATATCTGGGACAGGCCTCAGGGATGTATATCTGGGACACGCCCCAGGGATGTATATCTGGGAGACACCCCAGGGATGTATATCTGGGACACGCCCTAGGGATGTATCTCTAGGACACCCCCTAGGGATGTATATCTGGGACACGGCCTAGGGATGTATATCTGGGACACACCCCAGGGATGTATATCTGGGACACGCTCCAGGGATGTATATCTGGGACACGCCCTAGGGATGTATCTCTAGGACACCCCCTAGGGATGTATATCTGGGACACGCCCTAGGGATGTATATCTGGGACACACCCCAGGGATGTATATCTGGGACAGGCCTCAGGGATGTATATCTGGGACACGCCCCAGGGATGTATATCTGGGAGACACCCCAGGGATGTATATCCGGGACACGCCCTAGGGATGTATATCTGGGACACGGCCTAGGGATGTATATCTGGGACACACCCCAGGGATGTATATCTGGGACACGCCCCAGGGATGTATGTCTGGGACACGCCCTAGGGATGTATATCTGGGACACACCCCAGGGATGTATATATGGGACACACCCCAGGGATGTATATCTGGGACAGGCCGCCGGGTGTATCCATGGGTAGACCTTAGACTGGGGTGTTCACACGGGGTCCTATCACGGGGATCCCCCCAGGGGGTACACGTGGTGGGTGCCGACCACCGTAATGTAAACAAACTCAGTACACAATCTCCTGCTCCACAATCTATGCCTAACCCGTAGACAACCGTAGTTTTGTCTGGCAGCGCACACGACAGGTTCATTAGCGCCACCATTGTTGCAGCGACCGCTCACGCACACAGACGCCCCCCCCCCCACCCATTACTTACATCCACCCCGTTTTCCTGGTCTTACCTGGTTCCCCAAACATCTATATAATGACATGATACATATCAGACCAATATCCGTGAAACTATGATCAAACTTAATCTGATCAATATATTGACTTTCAACGGTCCACAAGCTGTTGGGGATCCTTCACAAAAGGATGTCGGGACGCCTAATTTGAAGTACGTGTCGCAGTAAATTGGATATCCGCACTCCATAAAGATATGTGTGTGGTGGAGGGGGGGGGGGGGTTGGGGAGGGAGGGGCTGGGGAAAGGGTGTAGGCTGTTGGAGTTAGGCCGGGGGAGGGTGTAGGGTTTTGGAGTTATCCTTTTTTGCGATTACACGATCAATAAAATTAAAGTGTGGATTTCCCTCCAATTCCAACAGCCCTACCGAAGCACCTACGACCGAAAGGAACACGAGAGAAACATAACTTGTATCATCACATTATTGTATGACTATTATACATACTACCGGGGAAAAGGGCACAGTCGGGGCGATGCAGGGAGGGGGGGGGGGGCGTTCAAACAAATGACATGAATTTATGTGATAAATGTACATATGATAATAAAAAAATAACAACCATTCTATCATCTATTTAAACCTGACCCGTTATAGCTCTGTTGCACAATGTGCACGAATTACAGTGACACATGAACACAACCGATGTTGACAGCATTGTCCGCTGCTCCGGAAGTCAGAGGACACTGGCTGGTAGGCTCGCTCAGGAAATAGTTAATATTAGAAGTTTTGTCATCAGATAGAGATCACTGAAAACATTTAATACTAGGAATCATGTCATTAAGTATGACTCACTCAAGCAATAATTAACAATGTGAATTATGTAATTAGACGCCGATCAGGAAATATTTCATAATAAGAATCCTGTTATTAGGCATAATACTTACAGTGAAATACCATATAACGCTGACACTTCTGCTCCACTTAATTGACATTGTCTTGGCACATGTAAGTCCGAGCGAATAGTGACCGTAGCGTGGGGCATACATGGTGATGTGAGGCATATCACTACAGAAATAGACGAGCAGCAGTGGATACACAATAGACCAGTAGGCGTTTGGCTTTGATGCAATTAATCAGTAGAGTTTCTACAACTTGAAGGAGTTCGGCGCCTTAAAACGTAGCCGCTAAAATGTGGCAAACATACACGAATTTTAATGATGATTCGTCAGTTGCGATTTCATAATTCACGCTGTATAGAAGAAGGTTATAGCGATGTACTACGGGGGGGGGGCGTATTAATACTCGAATCGCCACTCTCAATATGCCTCGTAAGGTAAGGTGACCCCCCCCCCCTCCCCCTCCCCCCTTCATCACCGGGAACCCTTCATGAAGCTCGTCACTGTACTCAATCAGCAACGGGCGTGATGCCGACAAACTTATCACCTGATGCGTCAAATCGGGTATAACTTCTGGTCAAGGGCAAATAAATAACCTTGGACAAAACGAATACCTTTAATAATTAATACCCCCTAGCCGAGTAAATAATGAACCCTGGCAACCTCGACGCCCCAACGGGGTGACCTGGTGACCGTATTTGTTTCCTTGGCAACATACAGCGACTGAGTGCATTTTCCCCCCGGCAGATGGCGGTTGACCTCCGCCGGGCCCTGTGGGTGTATCAGTGAGCGGTGGCCGGTGTAGCGGGGATGTCGGCCGGTCCAGCGCCGATGGCAAGGCAGACAGCCAGACAGACAGACAAGCGTGCCCTCCGCTCCTGGTTATTGCTGATGGAAGGGAGATTGCTACCCCGGCGTGAGGTACGGCAACCGCGACCGGCAGCCCGCGACTGGCAGCCCTGAGCGCAAAGAGCAGCAGCGGCGGCGGCGGCGGCGGAGGCGGCTATAGCCGGTCGGGGTGAACGACGAGCGGGGAGCAGATAGCGGGTGGGCGGCCGGCGGCCTGGCCGCAGTCGCCGTAGGGGGCTTCACCCGCACCACCGACTGCCCGGCCACCACCCATCTCACGCCTCCCTCCCTAGCCCCCTCCACCCCTCCCCTCCCCACATCGCCCTGCCGTCATCCGGCTCTCTCCATCTCCGTTCGCCATCTTACCCCCCTCCCCCCGTACCTCAACCGACCTCCCCCGCCCTCTGCCTCAACCGACCCCCCCTTCCCAGACCGCCCCCCCCCGCTCTATTCTCTCCCGTGCCTCCTTAGGCGGGCTGAACCTACATGGCCAGCCCACAGCGGGCGAGTCAGCAGAGGGAGAGAGAGAGACCGAAGAGAGACTAGCGCCGTGCGTTGCCTTTGTCATTAGCCGCGTGGTCCTCGCGTGGCCACAGACGCACGTCCCGGGGTTGACGGCCACCTGTCTGAGTGAGGCCCCGGAACTCCCGCCCGCCCGCCACGGGAGGTCGCATCGAGCGCGCGTGAGCGTCCAAGTTGTGGTCTTTGATTAAGTGGATCTAAGCTGACATATCGGGCAGCGTCGGATAACGGCGTCCCCCATCCTGCGCCTCTGAACTTCTCTCCAAGTGTCATTCACGGCGCGTGGCGGCGAGCCGACCCAGGCAGGATACGCGGCGTTTTGTGTGTGTGAGAGAGGGAGAGAAAACTTCTCGCGGATTTAATCACTTGTTTGAAGTAACCGGATTGATACCTTCTTGGATATTGCGATAACGAAGGAGTAGGTATAATATTTGGCGTCCTGGTCAACATAGCGAATGCGGGAAACACATCAAAAAGCGCAGTCCTTACTTTGTTACCATGCCACGAACGTCCGTGGAATAAAACGGCGAGGCATTATGGGTAATACGAGGAGCTACACCTAAGCTGGGCTGCGTCTGTAATTTGCCTAATCGCCTGCGGGCCAGGAACAGCGCTCTTTGTACCTGGGGAAAATCTAGAACTGGATAGAACAAAAACAGGGAAGGAAAGCGAAAAAGTGCCATAGGCTAGAGCGAGGGAGAAATACAGCGAAGTCAAACTTCCTGTGTTACGCAACGTGCTCGCTTTCTGCTGCTGCCAGTGACCGAGAATAAAAACTGCTTCATTAATGCTTGTCACTTTCACGGTTTTGATTATTATAAATCTTTAAGAATAGTTTTGAAAGCCAAATAATCTACGAACATAATTTAAAAGCAACTACTATCTTGCCAACATGGAGTTGCTACCTTTGATCGATGCCACGACCGAGACACCTTTCCTCGGTGTCCCTGGTTATCACATCGAGACCGATGACCAGGGCGGCCTAATGTCAGGCACACACGGCTCCTTCCTGATAGAAAACGGCGCCATGGAGGAACTCACCACCTTGTCAAGTCTGCTGCCCATGGCTGGCAACATGAGTGGCAACATGAGTGGCAGCAACGCGACTCACGGCCCGATGTACAAGTTTTACCAGGTACGTGATGATGTGCGCTGCCCATTGCTATTGAAAGAGACTTTGATGTCGCGAACACATCGGCGCCTCCGTGAACTTCTGCTCATTAAATCTCATTAAGTCATTCGAGATGAGATCTTGTATGTACGAGACTCCTTCCCCGGCCAATAAGACCAGACCATTGCGCATGCGCATGATCCGCAGTTACTTATGCAATGGGGATCTAGAATGGAGGGGGTGGGTGTGGGCGGGGGGAGGCGTTCTAGTGTCTGGTGTGTATAATTTCGACATTTTCTGTGTCGGAATTAGGATGCCAATATCGGGTGTGGGATTTTGCTAAAAAACGGAGATGTTGCCTGTCGTTATTTACCCCTTCCGGATCCATTAAAACTTATAAGTGATTAATCCAAAACATCCCAATGAGAGTTGATGAGGTCTTCATGTCGACTCCGTGGTGAGCATGGTGAGCTGCAACAGGTCATGGGTTCGCGCCCTGGCGCTTGTTTCCGAGGCTTTTAATTGTTCCATCAATTTCCATTTCATTGTCCCGGGAGATGTCATGGCGCCACTTGGCTGTCATGCGCTCACAGGTAGAGCACCGATGCGCAGTAGCTCATGTCCTTTTCGTCGAAACCGCCATGGACAGTGGTGCCATCTGGTGAAGATCGCAATTAAGTTCACAGGCGGAACCAGGCGTAACGGAGTAGGTTGGAGGCGGGTTGGGGTCGGGAGGGGGGGGGGCGTTATTTAAGGGGCCCCCTTAGTTTGCCGTGGACCGCTACGCTCCTGTGTTTTTTTCCTGCTATACCCCGGATACCGGAGAGTTGACCCCCACAACCTGGTCGCTATCTTTTCTTTTCGGACAGACCATCTAGCGCCCGCCCCCCCTCCGCCGCACTTTCAACAAGTTTCAACTTCATCGGATGAAACCTGCAAGTTATCTTGGCTTGATCGGCCGTTTATTTTCCTATGTTATAGCAAATCTGGACATAGGATTTCAAAACAAAACAGCGTTGTTTATTTAAACTATCATTCAGCGTTATCTTCTTGTTACTGTGTGTTGAACATCTCGCCAGGCGGTGCATCAGCCAGGACGCGGACCACCTTGAAACCACACGCCCATTGCCACTGTAAACATGCCGTGCCCGTATCACGGCAATGCGACGCGGGTCGATAGTTTAACATCGACTTTAATTTAGACGGATGAGCGCTAGGGGCCATCGTTAGTCACATTGGACATTGTGGATGAGGGGATCACTTCTCAAGGGCACTCCATGATGTCTTCATATCGTGAAGCGGATATCCGGTAGTTAAACAAGACCGCGAGGGGTCGCCCCGGGTGGCCTAGTGGGTAGCGCGCGCGGCTATTGTCGATTCTGCTTTGGTAAGCCAGCCTGAGCGGCCGCGGGGTGGTTCGAACCCCGCCCGTGCATTAACGCCTATGTTTGTGCAATATAACGGTCCCAGATCTTTCTTTGCCAAGAGTATATGTTTTTTGCCCCAGAGAAACGTTCCATCGTCCCATTGTCGAGATATGGCCTGATGTATGATACGAGGTCAAAGTGTCCAACTGTAACCAGTTGAAACGAAGTAAATTTAAGTGTTGTCACCCATAAGCACACCACAAGCTCCTGCATCGCCAACATGAACAGTGTCTCTGTCCGACTTACGAACCCTACGAAACCGTTTCACTTAATACCGATGTCGTCATGAACGTACTTCATTCGAAAATGAAATGGATATTTCAAATGGAAGCATGTAACTTTGTAACTGAAATGAATGGCGTAGCATGCTATTTGATATCCGGGTACATAATATGGAGTGAGGGGGGGGGCAAGGGGGAGGGGGGGGGGTCGTGTTCCCAGATCACGAAGAGTAAATTTCTTTATTCCCAGGTCACGATGAATTAAATGGAGAACTCCCCGCATCCCATGGAAAGGGGCGGATACATAATATAAATTGGCGATTTCCTGATTTATAGGAAGCGACGGGCTAAATGTCTGTTGCCAAGCAGAGCGCTCTTGGTGACTGCCCATCGGCTGCTGATAGTGAGTAGTTGTGACGTCAAAATGTTATAAACATGACTTCACAATGAGAGTTCCTAAGCAACCGAATGATATGCCACAAGCACGTGCATGGTATATGTCATCCCGCCAAAGATTCTTTATGGCAAGCCGAAGTGAGATTAATTTTGAATATTAATCTAGATGTATTCCCTCGGAATATCTGAATTAATAAATATTCGCTCGCATTTTTTAGGTAGCACCTCTCAGTTCACGCAGAATTACTTGCCTCAATCTCAGTTCAGGGTGAAATGAAAACCCCATTACCGAGGAACGGAAAATACCCCTTGCACCCCCCCCCCACCCCCTTATGGATGTGATTAGTGCTTGCGGTATGGATGTCTTACCCCTTCGCCATACCCTTGGGTCTTTGAAGCCCACATCCATGTACCATTCGCCAACCTACCCTCTCCTGATAATTACCACGGTCAGCGCGCGTTTGCAAAGTATGAAATACGATAATCCAGGCGGATGACGTCATAGCAGGTAAAACTGTTTCAATTAGTGTCGGGGGATGTTCCGGGAAGCCATCAGTTGGCTTTTGGTTTTTGTTGACGAGGCACATGCGTCGACAAGTTGGCTACTCCCCTGGTGGTAGCAGAACAGACCGCTGTAGGTGCCAAGTTATTGTTTCCACGCTAACAGTTCCCAAGGGAGGGCTGATCGACGGCAGTCAAGTCGTGGGTCACCACCCCGTCATCACCTTAGTTCCCTCATGAAGATACCGACGTTACTGACCTGTTGCGGTAAGACAACATGGGGTGGGGGGGAGGGGTGGTGGTCACCGCTTGGCCAAGTATAGATATGGCTCTGGAAGTGTCTGAATTTTAAAATGCTCGATGTCGGACTTTGGATGCAAATGGCAATGGGTTGATATCCCTATAGATAACGCGCTGGTGTGATCCTCTCGACCGGTCCAAACGGTCGATGCATGGTTCGCATCCCACCTGTGCAAATGTGTGAATGTGCAAGAAAGGCTAGTTATGGAGCGGCCCCCCTCCCCTTGACTGTGCTGGTCGTTCTATGGCCTAGTAGGTAGCCCTATTCGACTAACGTCCAGTGTTGTCTGCGTGATCTTTTAGGGGTGTGGTTCGAATCCTAACTGTATAAATGCTTATGCAGTATACAGATCCACTGTTATGAAATCATTTGTCTTACATAAATCAATCACCCAAATCGTAAGTCAGGGTGCTATTTACTGTGCTGGTCTATTCTTATTATCATGCCACCGGCCACTGCCACTGCCATCGGCCACTGCCACCGGCCACTGCCACTGCCACCGCCCACTGCCACTGCCACCGGCCACTGCCACCGGCCACTGCCACCGGCCACTGCCACCGGCCACTGCCGCCGGCCACTGCCACCGGCCACTGCCACCGCCCACTGCCACCGGCCACTGCCACTGGCCACTGCCACCGGCCACTGCCACTGCCACCGGCCACTGCCACCGGCTACTGCCACCGGCCACTGCCACCGGCCACTGCCACCGGCCACTGTCACCGGCCACTGCCACCGGCCACTGCCACTGGCCACTGCCACCGGCCACTGCCACCGGCCACTGCCACCGCCCACTGCCACCGGCCACTGCCACTGCCACCGGCCACTGCCACCGGCCACTGCCACCGGCCACTGCCACCGGCCACTGCCAACAGCCACTGCCACCGGCCACTGCCACCGGCCACTGCCACTGGCCACTGCCACCGGCCACTGCCAACAGCCACTGTCACCGGCCACTGCCACCAGCCACTGCCAACGGCCACTGCCACCGGCCACTGCCACTGGCCACTGCCACCGGCCACTGCCACCGGCCACTGCCACCGCCCACTGCCACCGGCCACTGCCACTGCCACCGGCCACTGCCACCGGCCACTGCCACCGGCCACTGCCACCGGCCACTGCCAACAGCCACTGCCACCGGCCACTGCCACCGGCCACTGCCACCGGCCACTGCCAGTGGCCACTGCCACTGGCCACTGCCACCGGCCACTGCCACCGGCCACTGCCACCGGCCACTGCCACCGGCCACTGCCACCGGCCACTGCCACTGGCCACTGCCACCGGCCACTGCCACCGGCCACTGCCACCGCCCACTGCCACCGGCCACTGCCACTGCCACCGGCCACTGCCACCGGCCACTGCCACCGGCCACTGCCACCGGCCACTGCCAACAGCCACTGCCACCGGCCACTGCCACCGGCCACTGCCACCGGCCACTGCCAGTGGACACTGCCACTGGCCACTGCCACCGGCCACTGCCAACAGCCACTGTCACCGGCCACTGCCACCAGCCACTGCCACCGGCCACTGCCACCGGCCACTGCCACTGGCCACTGCCACCGGCCACTGCCACCGGCCACTGCCACCGCCCACTGCCACCGGCCACTGCCACTGCCACCGGCCACTGCCACCGGCCACTGCCACCGGCCACTGCCACCGGCCACTGCCAACAGCCACTGCCACCGGCCACTGCCACCGGCCACTGCCACCGGCCACTGCCAGTGGCCACTGCCACTGGCCACTGCCACCGGCCACTGCCAACAGCCACTGTCACCGGCCACTGCCACCGCCCACTGCCAACAGCCACTGCCACCGGCCACTGCCACCGGCCACTGCCACTGCCACCGGCCACTGCCACTGCCACTGCCACCGCCCACTGCCACCGGCCACTGCCACCGGCCACTGCCACCGGCCACTGCCACCGGCCACTGCCACCGGCCACTGCCACCGGCCACTACCACCGGCCATTGCCACTAGCCACTGCCACCGGCCACTGCCACCGGCCACTGCCAACAGCCACTGCCACCGGCCACTGCCACCGGCCACTGCCACCGGCCACTGCCACCGGCCACTGCCACCGGCCACTGCCACCGGCCACTGCCACCGGCCACTGCCACTAGCCACTGCCAACAGCCAGTGCCACCGGCCACTGCCACTAGCCACTGCCAACAGCCAGTGCCACCGGCCACTGCCACCGGCCACTGCCACCGCCCACTGCCAACAGCCACTGCCACCGGCCACTGCCACCGCCCACTGCCAACAGCCACTGCCACCGGCCACTGCCACCGGCCACTGCCACCGGCCACTGCCACCGCCCACTGTCAACAGCCACTGCCACCGGCCACTGCCACCGGCCACTGCCACCGGCCACTGCCAGTGGACACTGCCACTGGCCACTGCCACCGGCCACTGCCAACAGCCACTGTCACCGGCCATTGCCAGCACTGCCACCACTGCCACCGGCCACTGCCACCGGCCACTGCCACCGGCCACTGCCACCGGCCACTGCCACTGGCCATTGCCAGCACTGCCACCACTGCCACCGGCCACTGCCACCGGCCACTGCCACCGGCCACTGCCACCGGCCACTGCCACCGGCCACTGCCACCGGCCACTGCCACCGGCCACTGCCACCGGCCACTGCCACTGGCCATTGCCAGCACTGCCACCACTGCCACCGGCCACTGCCACCGGCCACTGCCACCGGCCACTGCCACTGGCCATTGCCAGCACTGCCACCACTGCCACCGGCCACTGCCACCGGCCACTGCCACCGGCCACTGCCACCGGCCACTGCCACCGCCCACTGTCAACAGCCACTGCCACCGGCCACTGCCACCGGCCACTGCCACCGGCCACTGCCACCGGCCACTGCCACCGGCCACTGCCACCGGCCACTGCCACTGGCCATTGCCAGCACTGCCACCACTGCCACCGGCCACTGCCACCGGCCACTGCCACTGGCCACTGCCACCACTGCCACCACTGCCACCGGCCACTGCCACCGGCCACTGCCACCGGCCACTGCCACCGGCCACTGCCACCGGCCACTGCCACCGCCCACTGCCAACAGCCACTGCCACCGGCCACTGCCACCGCCCACTGCCAACAGCCACTGCCACCGGCCACTGCCACCGGCCACTGCCACCGGCCACTACCACCGTTCACTGCCACCGGCCACTGCCAGCGGCCACTGCCACCGGCCACTGCCACTGCCACTGCCACCGGCCACTGCCACCGGCCACTGCCACCGGCCACTGCCACCGGCCACTGCCCCTGGCCACTGCCACCATTGCCACCACTGCCACCGGCCACTGCCACCGGCCACTGCCACCGGCCACTGCCACCGGCCACTGCCACCGGCCACCGCCACCGGCCACTGCCACCGGCCACCGCCACCGGCCACTGCCACCGGCCACTGCCACCGGCCACTGCCACTGCCACCGGCCACTGCCACTACTGCCACCGGCCACTGCCACCGGCCACTGCCACCGGCCACTGCCACCGCCCACTGCCACCGGCCACTGCCACCGGCCACTGCCACCGGCCACTGCCACTGCCACTGCCACCGGCCACTGCCACCGGCCACTGCCACCGGCCACTGCCACCGGCCACTGCCACCGGCCACTGCCACCGGCCACTGCCACTAGCCACTGCCAACAGCCACTGCCACCGGCCACTGCCACCGGCCACTGCCACCGGCCACTGCCACCGGCCACTGCCACCGGCCACTGCCACCGGCCATTGCCACCGGCCACTGCCACTGGCAACTGCCACCGGCCACTGCCACTGGCCACTGCCAACAGCCACTGCCACCGGCCACTGCCACCGGCCACTGCCACCGGCCACTGCCACCGGCCACTGCCACCGGCCACTGCCACCGGCCACTGCCACCGGCCATTGCCACCGGCCACTGCCACCGGCCACTGCCACTGGCCACTGCCAACAGCCACTGCCACCGGCCACTGCCACCGGCCACTGCCACCGGCCACTTCCATCGGCCACTGCCACCGGCCACTGCCACCGGCCACTGCCACCGGCCATTGCCACCGGCCACTGCCACCGGCCACTGCCACTGGCCACTGCCACCGGCCACTGCCACCGGCCATTGCCACCGGCCACTGCCACCGGCCACTGCCACCGGCCACTGCCACCGGCCACTGCCACTGGCCACTGCCAACAGCCACTGCCACTGGCCACTGCCAACAGCCACTGCCACCGGCCACTGCCACCGCCCACTGCCAACAGCCACTGCCACCGGCCACTGCCACCGGCCACTGCCACCGCCCACTGCCAACAGCCACTGCCACCGGCCACTGCCACCGGCCACTGCCACTGCCACTGCCACCGCCCACTGCCACCGGCCACTGCCACCGGCCACTGCCACCGGCCACTGCCACCGCCCACTGCCACCGGCCACTGCCACCGCCCACTGCCAACAGCCACTGCCACCGGCCACTGCCACCGGTCACTGCCACCACTGCCACCGCCCACTGCCACTGCCACTGCCAACAGCCACTGCCACCGGCCACTGCCACTGCCACTGCCACCGCCTGGTTGGTTGATTGGTTGCTTGGTCGTATATCCAGGACGATTTGACCAATTCTTGTCATATCGCGTCAATGGGAGAAGGCAGGGGAGAGCGGAGCGACTGGGACCAACATTTCAATATTTTTAAGCACGTCATTGACATCATGTTATATTACATGTAAGAACGTTGTTTATATATTAAGCACTTTATTGAATATGGAATAACTCATATACGACACCTGAAGTTTGTCGCTGGATCACTGGATCAGGCGTATATTCACGGATGGTCGCTGGAAAAAGCAAACATGTATCATGATATAACACTTTTGTTGAAAGGGCTAAGACCATTTATTGCAATAATAGGAGCTCAAATGTAAAGGGTCTTGTAATATACTATTACGTAGAAAGGCACATAAACCTATAGCACAAAGGAAATTAAGTACATTGTTTTCGGATCAAGAAATCACGTTCTCTGATGTATATGAACGAAGTATAGTAAAGATTCAAGATCTTAAACTTGCAGAATTCAAATACAAAATACTAAACCTAATACTCCCATGTAATAAAAATGTGTATAAATGGGGGAAAACTAACAGCGATTGTTGTCAAATATGCGGTACCGAGTAAGATATCTGGCACCTTCTATACCGATGTGAGCATGCAAAGAAAATATGGTCTTATGATGCCGATGTACTAAAAATTTATATTTGTTTACATAATGTTGTATTAGGGGACAAGAATACAACAACCAAATTTATTATCTCACTTATGACCTATTTTATTTATAAGGAATGGCTGGTATGCAACGGTCAACAGAAATCAAGAACTTGGAGCGAAACTGTCCCTTTCCTTAGAAGAGAACTGCACTATCGATCATTAATATATAAGAATATACTTAGTACAGAATCGAGAGAGATATTATCTGGAATGCAACAGCATTTAGCGACAATTTAGTAAATTATTATCTGGACAACATGGATTATACCTAACTGTACATCTAGCCACTGCCACCATGTGCATTAGCTGTTGACTCATGTTTTATATGTCAGGTGTATGGCTGCTATGTACCCACAACTATTTGGATTCGAAATAAACGATTTTACAAAAAAGAAAAAAAAAATATTACCTGGTTCTTACAAAAAAAAAAAAAAAAATAATACCTGGTTTTTGACCAAGAAATATAGTTCTTTGTGCATCATGGCTGAGATATGGTAATTAGTTTTTCTCACCTCACAATTTCTGGTGCTATGTCCAGAGGTTTATTGGGAAATCACAAAAAACCTCAGCCACTCTCGCCCGACAGCCGCAGTCGCTGGCTGTGTGAGATTGGCTTATAAGAGGGTAGTGGAAAGGGGTATTTCCGTTCCTCGGGTATGGGGTTTTCATTTCACCGTGAACACCGATAAAGGCAAATAATATTTCGTGAACTGCCAGTGGGATTTTTGCCGACCGTCGTGATCAAGGATTTTTGTTGATCGTGAACTGGGAATTTTAGTAATAAATAACCGTGAATCGGTAAATCACTAATTAATATCATGTATCCGCCCTTCCTTTGTATACTGGGAGTTCATATCCCGTGACCTGGAAATAAATAAATGTATTCTTCGAGATCTGGGAACACGACTCCCCCTTGCCCCCTCCCCTCCCCACCCCCCTTATAAGGAACCTGTGCCCGTAGGTTCCAAACGGCCGAGGACGAATATTTTGCCCTCGAATGGGACATGAGGGTGAAGCTGGGCTACTTGTTTAGCCCCGGCCGTTTCCAACTTACTCGCCCAGATACATAATGGATGTGAGACACCCGGGCTGTGTACCGTAGCACGATCGATCGCGATCGCACTCTTTACGGTACGACAAATAACGAATTGAACTTGGCGGATTGGTCTAGGACGTGTGCAATGTTTAAGCGGAAGTAGGGTATGGTTCGCCGCGATCAAGAGCAGCCCCGCATGATAATATAAAACTCTGATCGACGATTCTTTTCCGATAAGTGGGGATAACCCGTAAATATCGATGCTTTATAACTATCTTTTATTTATCAATATTTTACACCATTTAGATTGTGCTGCTATTCCCAAAGTAAGGATAATTATTTGGTGGTTATCCCCGCAACAAATGGAAACAGTCGGATGTGACCAATGTCGTACCGTAGCAAGTTCGGAGTGACCAAACATGTTCGCGGCGGTCGATCGTGCTCCGGTACGCAGCCCTAAATGCGAGAAGAACGAAGACGTGAGTGTATCACTGTGAACCCGCGGACTCCTCCCCGGGCCAGAACCGGAATAGGCTGAGTCAGGGTCGCTTCAGGCCGCTCCAAGGCTTATTCATTGCAATCTACTGCTTCGTGCATTACAATACACC
Source organism: Arenicola marina (assembly GCA_964019135.1). Lineage (NCBI taxonomy): Eukaryota > Metazoa > Annelida > Polychaeta > Arenicolidae > Arenicola > Arenicola marina. The sequence continues at coordinate 3,800,886 of OZ025265.1, read as the reverse complement.
GATCCAGGCTGTCAGTCATTCATTGACGTCACTGTTGCTTTTATCCAGTCATGGGGCGAAAAACAGTCTTCCATGTGCGATATGTCCGACAAACAAGTACGACAAACAAAGTAGCATGTCACTTTCTTCTCGGTTTCAGAGATGAGTACTTCTCACTTTTACCTACGCTAAGTGATGGTTGTCAATTTCCTATTCACGATTAACGAACAAGGACTCGTCCTGGGCGTGGGCGGGGCTTAGTTCGGAGTGTGGAACGGTGTATATCATCATTGGTCACGTTCGCTCCTTCGAATTGCTCATACAGCCACAACACGATGATGCCTTTCATTGGCCATTCAAAGTAACTCATGCGAGGAGGACAGACTTTTGTTCTCGTTGCGGGTGGTTGTTTTCTTCACCAGATGGCGCCACTGTTCCAGCTGGTTTCCACAGCATTTCCGTTTCGAAATCACCGAAAACACATTATAACCTGCACTAATGACCTCTACTGAATATGTTATTCGGCTTAAAGGCTTTCGATTTAACAAGGCCTAATTAAGGAGGGGATAATAAAACATAGTAACTAAGAAAACAGTTTGTTGATGACAGGATTTGGGCAATTTTGAGATGTCTTACTGAAACACAGTGGAAGTAACACGTGGACAATGTCACGGGTACAAGGGGGCCTCGGCCAGGCATGGATGGATTCACGCGCCGCCATTAAACTGCTTACGCCTGCGGAACGACTGTTGGTACACACGGGAGTAGCTCTGGGCGGCCATATAGGTCAACATGGCGTGGGCCTGGGGGTGGAGTCCGGAGTCCGGCATGCACGTGACCCAATCACCCCCCCCCCCCACATCCTCTTTTCACCCCAACCGACCAATGCCATATCCCCGTGCACCGAAATGCTGGTGACTGAAGCAGGGCTGTGCAACTGATCCGGCTGGTATTTCTACCCTGTACGAAAGAATTTGACCGCCGGACAATTGGATATTACAACATGCGATTTCCGGACACTGGACACCGGTCTGACCTTGTGGTGGGCTGGCTTACTGTAGTACTGTGGTGGTATGACTTACTGTAGTACTGTGATGGGCTGGCTTACTGTAGTACTGTGGTGGACTGGCATACTGTAGTACTGTGGTGGGCTAGCATACTGTAGTACTGTGGTTGGCTGGTATACTGTAGTACTGTGGTGGGCTGGTATAGTGTAGTACTGTGGTAGGATGGCTTACTGTAGTACTGTGGTGGGCTGACATAGTGTAGTACTGTGGTGGGCTGGTATAGTGTAGTACTGGGGTGGGATGGCTTACTGTAGTACTGTGGTGGGCTGGCATACTGTAGTACTGTGGTGGGCTGGTATACTGTAGTACTGTGGTGGGCTGGTATACTGTAGTACTGTGGTGGGCTGGTATACTGTAGTACTGTGGTGGGCTGGCATAGTGTAGTACTGTGGTGGGATGGCTTACTGTAGTACTGTGGTGGGCTGGTATAGTGTAGTACTGGGGTGGGATGGCTTACTGTAGTACTGTGGTGGGCTGGCATACTGTAGTACTGTGGTGGGCTGGTATACTGTAGTACTGTGGTGGGCTGGTATAGTGTAGTACTGTGGTGGGATGGCTTACTGTAGTACTGTGGTGGGATGGCTTACTGTAGTACTGTAGTGGGCTGGCATAGTGTAGTACTGTGGTGGGATGGCTTACTGTAGTACTGTGGTGGGCTGGTATAGTGTAGTACTGGGGTGGGATGGCTTACTGCAGTACTGTGGTGGGATGGCATACTGTAGTACTGTGGTGGGCTGGTATACTGTAGTACTGTGGTGGGCTGGTATACTGTAGTACTGTGGTGGGCTGGTATACTGTAGTACTGTGGTGGGCTGGCATAGTGTAGTACTGGGGTGGGATGGCTTACTGTAGTACTGTGGTGGGCTGGCATACTGTAGTACTGTGGTGGGCTGGTATACTGTAGTACTGTGGTGGGCTGGTATACTGTAGTACTGTGGTGGGATGGCTTACTGTAGTACTGTGGTGGGCTGGCATACTGTAGTACTGTGGTGGGCTGGTATACTGTAGTACTGTGGTGGGCTGGTATACTGTAGTACTGTGGTGGGCTGGTATACTGTAGTACTGTGGTGGGCTGGCATAGTGTAGTACTGGGGTGGGATGGCTTACTGTAGTACTGTGGTGGGCTGGCATACTGTAGTACTGTGGTGGGCTGGTATACTGTAGTACTGTGGTGGGCTGGTATACTGTAGTACTGTGGTGGGATGGCTTACTGTAGTACTGTGGTGGGATGGCTTACTGTAGTACTGTGGTGGGCTGGCATAGTGTAGTACTGTGGTGGGATGGCTTACTGTAGTACTGTGGTGGGCTGGTATAGTGTAGTACTGGGGTGGGATGGCTTACTGCAGTACTGTGGTGGGCTGGCATACTGTAGTACTGTGGTGGGCTGGTATACTGTAGTACTGTGGTGGGCTGGTATACTGTAGTACTGTGGTGGGCTGGTATACTGTAGTACTGTGGTGGGCTGGCATAGTGTAGTACTGTGGTGGGATGGCTTACTGTAGTACTGTGGTGGGCTGGTATAGTGTAGTACTGGGGTGGGATGGCTTACTGTAGTACTGTGGTGGGCTGGCATACTGTAGTACTGTGGTGGGCTGGTATACTGTAGTACTGTGGTGGGCTGGTATACTGTAGTACTGTGGTGGGATGGCTTACTGTAGTACTGTGGTGGGATGGCTTACTGTAGTACTGTGGTGGGCTGGCATAGTGTAGTACTGTGGTGGGATGGCTTACTGTAGTACTGTGGTGGGCTGGTATAGTGTAGTACTGGGGTGGGATGGCTTACTGCAGTACTGTGGTGGGCTGGCATACTGTAGTACTGTGGTGGGCTGGTATACTGTAGTACTGTGGTGGGCTGGTATACTGTAGTACTGTGGTGGGCTGGTATACTGTAGTACTGTGGTGGGCTGGTATAGTGTAGTACTGTGGTGGGATGGCTTACTGTAGTACTGTGGTGGGCTGGCATACTGTAGTACTGTGGTGGGCTGGCATACTGTAGTACTGTGGTGGGCTGGTATACTGTAGTACTGTGGTTGGCTGGCGTACTGTAGTACTGTGATGGGCTGGCATACTGTGGTACCATGGTGGGCTGGCATACTGTATTACTGTGGTGGGCTAGCATACTGTAGTACTCTGAAGGACTGGCATATTGCAGTACTCTGAAGGACTGGCATATTGCAGTACTCTGAAGGGCTGGCATATTGCAGTACTCTGAAGGACTGGCATATTGCAGTACTGTGATGGACTGGTGCACTGTGATCGGCGAGTGTACAGCTATTTGCAGAAGCGAGAACCTGTTACAAACATACAAAATGAAAACACCATTGGTTTTGACATATTGATTGCGATGTAAAAACCGTCAGATATGGAGTCCCTAAACCTCAGTGTTATGATGGAATGGGACCAAATGCGGATAAGTTGATAGCTGCTTGGTTAGTTTTAGACTTAATGCATGTCGAATGCATATAGAGAAGGCTTAGCGTCATAAACGTTATATCACCTCTTCCCCGACGACCAATGAAGCCAATATTTAGTACTGAATGTTTTATTGCGACTTCTTCATATTAACCTTTAACCATTTGGTAATTTCGACCTCGATAAATTCTGATATTCCTGATCACTTCAGCCTCAGCAATGTGTCGATAAAGTCGCTATGGTTAGCAATCCCGCGACATGCAGGCTCAGATTCATGCTCAGCCGCACTGTCACTGAGATAGTCTGATTTCTGATTCAGCGAGTGGGGTTCAGTATATGCAAGGAAACAGGAACTGTTGGTATTTGCGAAAAAATGAGATATTGTTGGGTCAAACTGCCCCAACGGCAAGTACCAGGGTTCGAACCCACGACCCGCTGATCTGCAGCTCGGCGTGTTTACCACCTGAGCTAAACAAGGGAGGCTCTTTAAGGCGGCAGGAGATAACCTGCGGTGTGTACAGCCCGCCTGAGGCATAGGCTGCTGGAATCCCGCGAATATGACTCCCACGTGACCCAATAGGAAAGTACCACACCGGCGGTGTACCCCACTGGTTGCCCCGTGGGCATGGCATTACATCGGTGGTGTACCACACTACTTGCCCCGTGGGCGTGGCATTACACCGGCGGTGTACCCCACTGGTTGCCCCGTGGGCATGGCATTACATCGGTGGTGTACCCCACTGGTTGCCCCGTGGGCATGGCATTACATCGGTGGTGTACCCCACTGGTTGCCCCGTGGGCATGGCATTACATCGGTGGTGTACCCCACAGGTTGCCCCGTGGGCATGGCATTACATCGGTGGTGTACCCCACTGGTTGCCCCGTGGGCATGGCATTACATCGGTGGTGTACCCCACTGGTTGCCCCGTGGGCATGGCATTACATCGGTGGTGTACCACACTACTTGCCCCGTGGGCGTGGCATTACACCGGCGGTGTACCCCACTGGTTGCCCCGTGGGCATGGCATTACATCGGTGGTGTACCACACTACTTGCCCCGTGGGCGTGGCATTACACCGGCGGTGTACCCCACTGGTTGCCCCGTGGGCATGGCATTACATCGGTGGTGTACCCCACTGGTTGCCCCGTGGGCATGGCATTACATCGGTGGTGTACCCCACTGGTTGCCCCGTGGGCATGGCATTACATCGGTGGTGTACCCCACTGGTTGCCCCGTGGGTCTGGCATTAGGCCGAACAGTATACCCCAATGGGCTATAGGCCACAGCCAGCCGCGAGTTCTATGGTTATTCGCGGCTGTAATATTGCCATTGTGTCTGTCTGGACTGTGTTAAGGGTATGTTAACAACTCCGATCGGAGTGCTATAGATGGGGGAAGCCACCACCTGTCTGGCTATTGAGAGGCGGTTGCAATCCTTGTCCCCGTCTCTTTATAATGCCGTAATTATCTTGTTTACCCCAACCAAAGAAATGTATCAGGTGCTAGTAGGTTGCGCCATTGGCCCACCGGGACCTGGCTCGTTAGGAGGTGGGACGTTGGTGGGGTGGGGGTGGGGGGGGGGGCGAGGGGAGGTGCATGGAATGGAGTGAATCTCTGGATGGTTATAGGAAATATATTGTGGGCTTATACCAGGTAGTTGCATTAGATATGTAACTAAATGAACATATAAAACTCGCCATTCACGCACAAGAATGGGTTGTTAAACATTGGCGCACTAACATCCACGATTGGACATGGCGGCGAAATCGGCTGGGAGATTTAATCCCAATATCAACACACCAACATAAGCTGGAGATCCACCTTCTTGCCCAGACAGATGGTAACCACACGCTAACAAATCTGCCCATACGTAACTTTTGTGGCTACCGTAAAACAATTTAAAAAACTGCAAACAAAGATTTAAAAAGGGGGAAAACGGGAAATGATGTCTTACGACCTTTTTTTTACATAAATACATATTCGCAGAGTGCTGATGATAATATGGTGGATTAACTGATCGGTGCGTCATCAACATTAGCACATTGCTGCCGATGTTTTATTTCAACATATATGTTTTGTGCTTTTGACATGAAGACATATATGATAACTTATCCATTTCCTGATAGCCGACACAAACAAGATTAGACAATATGCTGAGTAAGTCTCTAACAAGAACCATTGTAACACCTACCGGAAGAACATTGCGGTAATTACGTCTCAAAGATTGTGAGGGGGGGGGGGGGCGGTCGATGAGGTTGAGGGGCGTGGTGCACGATTACTATAACAAGGTTGTCAGGCGAACCGCGATGGCAGTCTCCCTTAGTAATACGTGGACACGTTTTGCCTCAAGCAAACAAAGAACCTGTCGGCAACACCAAGTCGAAGTTTGAATGGAAGTCAGCAAAATTGGGAGTGAGACGTTTTGCCCTTTTTATACTCGAACTGAAGCTCGCACGGTATGTTCGCCGCTACATCCCGTGTTCTGTGCCATGGTCTTGCCGAGGCCTTTGTCTGTAGTGGTCCTTGTAACTCGAGGCACGTCAGCGCCAAGACCCCCTACACAGTTAACGGTATTCCGTAGCAAAACATTTTATAGAACTCTTTAGAATGTCTATAGAAAAATCTATGGAAATATGATCTTTTATAGAACGTGTTTACCTAATTCTATAGAACAATTATTTTTTATAATTCTATAGAACAATTATTATCTATAGAACGTAAACAGATATTTCTATAGAAAACATTATTTCTATAGAACATGTAGGGATACTTCTATAGAGCAATTGGTTTCTATAGAAAATATATAGAGATAATTCTATAGAGCAATTAGTTTCTATAGAAAATATATATAGACAATATTTCGACAGGGCCATTTTTTTCCTCTCGTAGCCGGCTATGATCAGGTAATTTTGCAGGTTTGTAGAAGTACTCTTTATGTGAAAGGATAGATGAAGGTAATTCTCTCTTCCTAGATTTATTACAGGAATCATGGCATTAAGATTATCAGACTTCATTACCCCTCATAGGCAAATATCTTATAGAATTTCACTAAAAACAATTCTAAATGTTTCTATTGATTTTTCTATGGAATTTTAAACGTTTTCCTATAGAGTTTTTATAGAATTTCCATAGAATTTTCATAGAATTCTATGGAGTTTCCATAGTCTCCATCGAGTTAGCATTAGCAGCATGAGATGTGAAGGTCTGCCCAACGGCCGTGCCCGTTCAGCCGAGACGGAGCTGATGTTGGACTCACCAAGGGCGACCTTGAACTCCGTACCATGCACTGCCGCGACGTGCGCTTTCATTGGAAACTCTATGAAATTCTATGAAATGTTGGTGGTTTAGGCCACTTTTGTGCACAGAAGGCTAAATCGGACTATGGAACCTTCGGGACGATGAAGGATGAAAGGATGAAACATGCCCCAGATTATGCGCCCGAGGCCGGATTCGAACCCAGGACCTATTGATCTGCGGTCGAGTGCGCTAATCACTACAATAGGGAGGCCCCCCCGGAAGCTCTATGGAAACTCTAGGAAATCTCTATGGAAAGTCTATGGAAATTCTATGGAAATTCTATGGAAATGTTATGGAAATTCTATGGAAACTCTATGGAAATTCTATGGAAACTATGGAAATTATATAGAATTTTTATGTAAACTCTATGGAAACTCTATGGAAATGCTATGGAAACTCTATGGAAAAACGTTTAGAATTTTAAAGAAAAATCGATAGAAAACTTTAGAATTTTTTTTAAAGAATTTCTATATGATATTTTTGTACGGGCTCACATGATGTACCCAGCACGTTCTTCATAATGCTATTGTCATGCTGTATAAGTGATGGTATATATATACACGTGTGTTCTGCCAAATAAGTGATAATATGTACACGTGAGTCATGCTATGTAAATGATATTATAAGTATCAGAATATATAAATAAGATATATAAATCAAGATATATAAATCAAGAGATATATAAATCAAGATATATATAAATCAAGATATATTATTCAAGACATATAAATCATGAGATATATGTCAAGATAGTATAGTCCGGATATATAAATCAAAATATATGTAAAATATATTTTCACATGGCCACCGATTATTTGGCCTTGACCTTGACCTCGGTCACGAAAAGCTTCGATCATACTGGCATGATAAATACGATTGTCAGTTGGATTACCCGGATAATGTTTCGGGTTGGTATCGAGACCCACCCACGCGCTGCATAATTCCCCCCCCCCCCCCGCTGATTGATGACACAAAGGCCCGAAGCTGCGATATATAATATAGGGCGTTCCATTTCCCCTTTGCAGACACGCTGCATGGGATTAAACATCGATTTTGTTCATAATCGATATGCGGAGAATAGAGCGATGTTAAGTGGTATATAGAATGTAATCATACAATGACTCAACAGGGGCGGGTGCAGGAATTTATGAAAGTGGGGGCACAAAAGGTGTGGTGGGCACAGAAACAACCGTGGTGCACATAATTTGAAATGGGGGGGGGGTTAGATATATCTAAGGGTCTGAAAGAGAAGGGGGAATTGCCCCCCTTGGCCTCCCTACCCCTGGCCAAGGGACTCAAAATTTTAAAGGGGGGGGGCAGATATATCCTAACATCTGAATGGGGGGGGGGCACGTGCCCCCTGTGCTCTCTCCCCCCTGGACACGCTCGTGCTCCCTCCCCCCTGGACACGCCCGTGCTCCCTCCCCCCTGGACACGCCCGTGCTCACTGTTTTACATGTTTTAATTATGTAAACCCTGCTCTATGTGCAGCTATTTATAAGGATTCACACCAAGACCAAAACACTGGCAAATGCTGAACTTGCAGGTCCGATACATTTGAAGGGGCCGGCGCGACAGCTCAGCGGGCTAGAGCGCTCGCATTTGAGTGCTCTGTTCACCTGAGAGCCAAACGGCACGTGGGTCGGTGGTTCGAGCCCTGCTGTGGCCATGTCTGTGTGGTCGCAGGATAAAGTTCCCATGTCTTTCTTCGTAAAGAGTAGGGGGTTATCGCAGGGGACATGGCTCCACTCTCCCTTCCTTCTCCCATTGACGCGATATGACCAAAAGTGGCTAAAGCGTCCTGAATAACGAGCCAACCAACCAACCGATACATTTGAAAGAAAAGCGCTCCACCATTACTGGTTGAGTATTTGCACGTGGCTCTGTACCCGGCGATGTGCAGAAGGGATTGTTACGTTGCAAAACGTCCGCCCGTTGCAAAATGTCCGCCAGGCAAATATCGTTGCATTATGTCCGCCCAAAAAGCAATTCGTCGTTGCAAAATGTCCGCCCGGAAAATATCGTTGCATTTTGTCCGCCAAAAACTCAATTCGTCGTTGCAAAATGTCCGCCCGGAAAATATCGTTGCATTATGTCCGCCCAAAACTCAATTCGTCGTTGCAAAATGTCCGCCCGGCAAATATCGTTGCATTATGTCCGCCCAAAACTCAATTCGTCGTTGCAAAATGTCCGCCCGTATGTCGGTTGGTACCGTTTTTTCAAAACGTAAATGTAAGATTTTAAAGTCTAATCTCGGTGTGTTCTGTTATTATCTAATGTATGTCGGTCTGAGTTGTTATGACGGATGTTTCCAACATATCTCAATTTGTCTGTTTGTCTGCAGGTGTGTGTGTGTGTGTGTGTGCGTCTGCGTGTCACCGACATGGCTCGGTCAAGTTCATTAGCGGGGTATGTAGGTCAAAGCGCAAGGTCACAATATTTTTATTCTGTCCTTAATTATTGGCAGATGGGGCCAATAATTCTGAGAAAAGGTTACTGTGGGGACTGCTCAAACCTGCTTGTGTGAGTGAGCATTGACGGGGAGGAAAGACAGGGGTGTGATGGTGGGTTGTGTCGATCTGGGCATGTGTCTCCGGGATAGGAAGGGTCAATCTGGATACAAGGGGTCAAATCTGGATCTGAGGGGTCACATCTGGGTCTGAGGGTCAAATCTCGATATAAAGAGTCAATCTGGATCTGAAAGGTCAATCTGGATCTCAGGGGTCAATCGGGATTTGATGGTTCAATCTGGATTTAAGAGGTCAAATCTGGATCTGAAAGGTCAATCCGGATCTGACGGGTCAATCGGGATTTGATGGTTCAATCTGGATTTAAGAGGTCAAATCTGGATCCGAAGGGTCAATTTGGATCTGAGGGATATAATATGGACCTAAGAGGTCAAATCTGGATCTAAAGGGTCAATCTGGATCTCATAGGTCAAATCCGGATATGTGGGGTCAACCCTGGATCTGAGGGGTCAAATCTGGATTTCAGAGGTCACATCTGGATCTGGGGCGTCAAATCTGAACCTTAGGGGTCAATCTCGATCGAGGGTCAATCTTGATCTGAGGGGTCAATCTAGATCTGATGGGTCAATCCGGATCTGAAGGGTCACATCTGGATCTGAAGGGTCAAAATCTGGACTTAAGAGGTCACATCTATATCTGAAGGGTCAACTCTGGATCTGAGATGTCAAATCTGGATCTGCGGGTTCAATCTGGATCTGAAGGGTCAAATCTGGATCTGAGAGGTCAAATCTGGATCTGCGGGTTCAATCTGGATCTGAAGGGTCAAATCTTGATCTGAGAGGTCAAATCTGGATCTGGGGGCTCAATCTAGATCTGATGGTTCAATCTGGATTTAAGAGGTCAAATCTGGATCAGAAGGGTCAATTTGGATCTAAGGGGTAAAATATGGATCTAAGAGATCCAATCCGGGTCTGAGGGCACAAATATGGATCAGAAGGGTCAATCCTAATCGAATTGTGAAGAATCTGCTCTGGATCTAAGGTGTAAATCGGGCTTCTATGAATCAGTTCGGATCCTGGGGATCCAATTGGGATCCTAGAGGTCTATTGGAGATGATCATAGTCAAATACTGATACGATGGATTAAATCAGGATCTTACAGGTCAATACGGCGTGGTTGACTCCTATATGCTTCCCGTTACGTCATCATGGTAGTTATGGTTAGCCGTTCGCCGAAAAGCGATTCCACGTTGTGACATGCGTCCATTTGTTCTTCCCGATGCATGGACCGTGATAAATATATGGCCCTTCATCCAATCAAGGTGTCACAATACATGAATTACCTTTCCAATTGTATTGCCCTGTCACTATCAAAAGGCTTGTAACATGATTATAGGTTTAATTCCACGGCATATGTTGCCTTCCTTGTGGATTATCTTAATCTACAACGTGCGCATTGCACATTTTCAAGGAGATATTTGTCAAGAATAAGAATTTCTTACGTTTATTACGAGCCTTGCTAAGCGTTGTCTCCATTTGACATGCCGAAATGGAATGAGAAAACCCCCTGTCTAGCACTCGTAAGATCACATGGACCTCGTGGGAACCTATAATACCATGAAATGCAAAATGTAAATGGGACTATAGAGGTTGCTTTAAAAACCAAAAACGTGTGCCTTTTTTTGTGATTTCGGAATCCAGATTGACCCGACAGATTCAGATTTGACACCATATATCCGGAGTATGAATCATTTACTACTGGTTTGAATAACTTATTCCTGGTTTGAATAATTAATTCCCAGTTTTAATAATTTATTCAGGTTTAAATCATTTATTACAGTTAAAAGCATCTACTCCGGGTTTGAATATTTAACTGCTAGTTGACAAGCAGAAAAAATTTTGATTAGTAAAAACACAATCTGAAGGGCCCTAACAAGCTTTCGTATCAACGTCAACGTGAACAGGAATGTTCAACGCAACCCAAATATATAATCGCAGAAAGCACATTCTATTACATTTCGTGTGTGTAGGAAGATACGTAGATGGGATGAGGGCACACGTGGGATCCCCGGGTGGGACCCAATGGCGGTTCAGGGTAAGGTAATTAGATGATAAAACGGGTGCCCCGTTTGTCTCCGAGTCGCCCTTCCCCCACCCGTCTTCCATTTACTTGGAATGTAGACAATTGGGAGGAGTGGAGGCAGGGGTGCATAGGCAACATCTATGCGGGTCGCCGCATGCTTTCGACTAAGGGGTAATCGAGCAATGAACTAGGCCCACATTCCAAACATAAAGCGTATGCAAAAGTCAGATTTAGTAAAACATGCCATCTGTAAACTATGACAATGTATCGTGATATCTCGACCCCGACACTAAGTCTTGGGCATGTTTCAACCATTATTCATGGCATCGAGGGGCTTCTTGGCCCGGTCCAGCCATCGTGTGATTGCCTACAAAGCAATATATGATGGTCTATGTCGATTGTTTGGGTAGGTGCCCTAGGCAGCATAACAGAGTCAATAAGTATTGGTGAATCGAGAAATTGACGATGGCCTATTTTGATCGAGCCGGCTGAATAGATTGATCCATACACTAAGCGACGCTTACACGTGGTGATATTCGTGAGCATGAAATGGATAATCTTTGCTAACGGTAGGCACAATTGGAAAGTATTTACTTCAGATACTGACAAGAAAGTAACATGCTGCAAGGGCGGATCCAGGAATTTGAAAAAAAGAGTGGGGGGAGGATCCATTGGAACTTGCGACCGGGAGGGAGGGGGGGGGGCTCTGAAAATGTACGTTCATGGAGCGGGTTGCCGGGAAAAAATACCCCGTACGAGCTGACTTTAGCGGTAAGGCGCCCCGACAGAGCGGATGTTGGTGGTAAAACGCCCCGATCGAGCGGATTTTGGTGGTAAAACGCCCCGACCGAGCGGATTTTGTAGTAAAACGCCCCGACAGAGCGGATTTTGGTGGTAAAACGCCCCGACCGAGCGGATTTAGGATGTGAAAAGGGGGGGGGGCTTTACCGCAGACCCCCTCGCCCGAACCCATTCAATTCAATTCAATTCAATTCAATATCATTTATTTGAGCAAGATCGAATGCATGCAATCGTCAAATACAAAAAAACGTGATAAATTAACCAATTCTTACTCTGGAGACTCCTATTAAGACCACGAAGGTCGCTAGCATAGGAGCCACACAAAAAAACAAAAAAAAACAGTGAAACAAACATCATCGCATAATCATAATGGAACAAGTATGGGGCGACTTAAATAAGGTTATATTACACTTATATGTACCCCCCCCCCCCCCGCCACCGGGTCTCGGCATATTTTATGCTGAAGTTCACATCTGTCCCTCCTTCACTATTGCTATTATTAAATTACAATTTAATAATAGCAAACCAACAGAAGTCTCTATTATAACTTAATGATGAAAACTGCAAAAGTCATCAAATGTTGAAATTTTTAGAACAAGGAGGTGGGGAGCGGGGTACGTAGGGACACTGGGATGGAGACAGAGAAAGAGAAATTGGAGGGGGGTGTCGCCGCAATGCCGCCATTATGCTGAGAGTCGCCCGGGTAGGGCTTACCCCCCCCCCCCCCCTTACCAAGGGCTCGCGACTCGCGTACCGTTAGGCTCCCAGTTCCAGAGCGCTCATGTCAAGCGCGCTACTTAAGAAACTGAGCTAAATGGGCTGCTCATGATATAGTAAGAAATGATAGGTATATAGAGCTGATCATGCGACAAAGACATCCTGCAGTGGGCGGACATAATGCAACGACGAATTGAGTTTTGGGCGGAGCAACGTAACAGGGATGACCCACATAGCATTAACCCACCGATCGTGGGGCATGTTAGTCTTTGTGCTCAGACATGGTGAGTGTCGTGCATGGTGCTCTGCACGTCCCTCATACTCTGCTATCCGGCTGTTTTCATGTGTGTTTGAGTAACATATCACCGCCAGAGACACGCGGACTAACGAACTATAACGCCATATTGACTTTCCATGAATGTAATTAATGTTAAATTGTTATTTCCCATTTGGCGGGACACACGACATATCTGGCGCGCATGGTGCCGATTACGATCGCCCGTCAATTTCCCTGCATCGCTTGCCGTGTAGCCTTGTCCCCCCCCCCCCCCTCCCCCCGGGGTCCGGGTGGGGTTGGGGTTCTTAGGTCGCGTCGTTTTTCATGAGGAGATAGCATTCTACACTGGGTCATAACGCCGACTTGCCATTTAACCGAACTTTAGACTCGGTCCGATAGCTTAGTGCGACCGGGTCGAAAGTAACGTCATGGAAATATACGCATCGTTTCGCTTAAAGAACTGATGCATATTTGTGACTGACCAGTCGCCTAGAGTAGCTTATTCAAGGCATCGGTATGGTGTAGGTGGGATATTCACATTCAAACCTTGTTAAACGTAATACTATCTGATTACGGCTGATTAGTGGTTGATGTGACCGGCTGGAACAAAAGACACCCTAATGAGGTGTGTGACGATCACATGTACACAGAACGGCGAGGGTAGTGAAGGCATTACGAGTCCAAAGTACAGACGATGGCCGCGGCTAAAGCAATAGTTAAACTGTCATTATCGGGCAGCGAGCATCATTATGACATTTCAAGGGATTGAGTGTCGGGCAGTGAACATCCTTACGACAGTAAAAGGCCAACTGCCACATTGCACGTCACGCATTGTCTGACAACTGACGCGGTCGACATCGGATTTAATATGCCGTGGTTAACGCCTATCTGGCTTTGGTTTCTCTCATCATTAGCGCCTCAAGCATTAGAACTGCTGGTTGTGGCCTATATACGATGCAACAGAAGGGACCACTAGTATACAGAGGGGGAGTGGAGGTATATTGACATAGGACATACACTTTAAACAAGAAATGGCGAATATCGTTTGATATTCTGTTAGAGATACACAATACGCCATTTTGTAAAATTAGGTATGGCGATCAGAGCATTGGGTTTGCCGCATCGTCTGTCCATGCTATACGAGGTGGTGAGAAAGTAGCGTGTTCGGCCATTGTCCAAATGTACCATGCGTGATCATCCTAACCTTAGGGTACGTGGTTCGAGAATGTAATCTATGCAAATGCCTATATTGGTGCATGATAGTCATCCCATGTTTTCTTTGCAAAGAATACGGCTCCTCAATGCATTGACCTTTCTCAATGTTGCGTGACCTTGATTACTCAAGGTTACATGACCCGACTTCAGTGAACGAACAACGCACGTAAAAAATATATAACAATAATCTAACAACTCTCGATGAATAACAGTAAGTTACATGCGAAGTCAGTTATTTGACTGCCTTTTGAACACTTGATTTAAGCTTTCACAGATTAACATATATCAAAGGCAGGACGCACAAGACGCGTTCACGCTGAACAGCAAATCCGGTCCTCGGATCAATCCTAAGGTTGCCTTGGAAATGTCAGGACCTGCTTTAGCATATAAATATCCTCCCGAACATCTCCCCCTCCCCTAATATATTCTGTCACCCAGGTGAGGGTCACACGCTGATCACGCACACCATCATTGGTCTGACGGAGCGAGGGAGATAGGCGGGAAGTGGGCCACTGTACAGTCTGGGTGCACCAGTCTTAAGGACAAACTGAAGAAGAGGTATTAAATGCATTGCCATGCCAACCAACATGTACCCACCATTTTCCAGGACTCCGTTGCATATCAATAGGCCAGGGTGTCGCGTGGGACATGTTGCCTATCAATAGGCCAGGGTGTCGCGTGGGACATGTCTCATCAAACTCGATGCCATTGCGCAATGGGGTTTATCAAACACGTTGCAACTTCATCTGCACACAAGAGTGGCATATGTTTTCATTCCATTTCAGTCTCTTCCTCCCCTACCGGATCTCCTTGTCATAGATTAACACAATTTCATGCTGCCCCCCCCCCACCACCCCACCTCCCACACAACTGGGCACAACTGACCCTGTCTTGCGTCCACCGCCCACTGGTGTCATGTCGGCCACCACATGCGGCGGCTGATCCAGCTTTTCTTGTAATACTTATCGAAAGCCTGGTTCCATGTCTGGAGCTGTGTGGTAATCCGGGAACAGGCCAACGGCGGCCATCTTATCACCTCCGGTAACAGAACACGGCGCTCGGTCACATGTCCGCTAGGGTCTCACAGCTTAGAGTCATGCGTCTGGTGCCCGTATATGCGATGGCTCCTCGTGCTCCATGGCAAGCTCCCCGCACGGTGGCGCTACGCAAGCTCCTCTTTTACCGCTGCTGTCGGCCGGGGGGCAAATTTCAAGATTCTTGAAAAACGGACAAATCAGCTGTAATTTCTTCCTAGATTATAATTTTCAAGAATAAAACAAAAAAATAACGGGCTTTGTGTATTTAATACGGCAAAAAACATCTTGTACCCATTCGAAAAAGTTATAATTTTTCGTCATATGATATGTGTTATTAGGCTTAGGCTGGGTTCCAGGCGCTAATTTGTAGAAATGCGCGACGTATTTTCCCTATCAATTTGCGCAGCGCCGCCCTGGCGAGTCTGGGTGAGTCTGAGTGAGTCGAAGGCAGAGAGTGGCTCCATGGCTGTCGATTTCCAATGTCTATACCAATGATGATGACGCTTTCCCAACTCTGTCATAAATATGATTCCGTATCCCGGGATCTATGTCCCCGCCATACATACGAGCATGCGAATCAAGTTGATTCCATTTCGATGATATAGCGTAATGTTACGTGCAGACCTCTCTTGGAGTTAATCGGACTTCATCAAATATGTTGTACTAATGTTGTTTCGGGCCCGCGACCTACTTGAGCTCTGAGCACCAGGACAAGACAAAACATTTAGTACTCGACGGAACAGTAACCGGCTCAGTCAACACCACGCGATGGCGTTACAGGAATAAACTTCTAGGGGAATTATTACATGGGGATCACAGCGGAATGACATCCCAACTGGTCCGTGCCTCCCAAGCTACAACCCGAGTCCCATATATCCCTACTCATTCCCCAGATGGCGCCACTGACATCGAGGGGCCCCCATATGAATGGCAGAATTGAGGGCTACACGCGGCCCGCGGCCTATCCACGGATTCATTTGACCGGATTCCTGCCAAAGGGTTTTTCTCGTTGGCATTCCCCGCGGGATCGTAAATACGTCACTCCTGGCACGCCACTGTACGTCATTCCTGGTACGCCACTGTACGCCACTCCCGGTACGCGTCTGTACGTCACACGTTATGCTCTCAGCTCCCCTCCTTCGCGCCTCTATTGCCGAGTGATTCTGTCCTCCCGAGATAATGCAACTATAGCATTATTGTCGATGTGCGGCTGTCTCGCCGCCTAACGCTGTATCCACCATTGAAGTACACCTATATATTTAGTATTGTGTGGCCGTTTTGCACATCACCCCCCCCCCCCCTCCCCCCCTCCATCCCCTTAGCGACTGTAGACTAGCCCTGGCTTAGCACGTCTGTGAGAGCCCAAAACGTCCGACTGCCCAAAACGGGCCAGGATCAGGACTTTGACACCTACAATATAATGCCCAGTTAGATAAAACTCGAGCATCAACGAATAAATATATCACAAGAACAATGACCAGAGTGTGTCTATGTCCTTAAGGTGGTCCCGACCTCGCATAAATATTGTTTTAAATGGTAGATCTACGGCCGGAGGTTGTGACAAGTTCCATTAAGGACAAAAAGGCCAATTAAGACTGTAAAATACTGCTACCGCTTATTTTTCCGTGCCTAGTTATGCACCGCCCCACACTTTAACTCCCCGCCCCCACTTTGAGCTTCTCTTGAGCGTTGTTCATGCATTGTTATTTAAGAGATACAAAACGAGCGTGTGGCAGTTTCATATCAACAGATTGTGAATGATTGAAACGTCAAATTCGTCAAAATACCTGTTCGTTTATTCTTAGCTATGTAGGACGTTTTGGGCAGTCGGATGTTTTGGGCTCTCACACACGTCGTCTTGTCCTGTAATACTGTTACATATCAATGTTTTTCTTGTCTCCCTGCGCATCTTCTGCCCCGTCCCTGTGTGTGGGTTATCGCCAGTCGTCCCAGAGTTCTATCATGTATCACTTGTTGTTGTTTGTCACCCCGCTGTTCGTGATTCGCTGGTACTCACAGTGCCTTCACTCTCGCTGGTACTCACAGTGCCTTCACTCTCGCTGGTACTCACAGTGCCTTCACTCTCTCTGGTACTCACAGTGCCTTCACTCTCGCTGGTACTCACAGTGCCTTCACTCTCGCTGGTACTCACAGTGCCTTCACTCTCGCTGGTACTCACAGTGCCTTCACTCTCGCTGGTACTCACAGTGCCTTCACTCTCGCTGGTACTCACAGTGCCTTCACTCTCGCTGGTACTCACAGTGCCTTCACTCTGGCTGGTACTCACAGTGCCTTCACTCTGGCTGGTACTCACAGTGCCTTCACTCTCGCTGGTACTCACAGTGCCTTCACTCTGGCTGGTACTCACAGTGCCTTCACTCTCGCTGGTACTTACAGTGCCTTCACTCTGGCTGGTACTTACAGTGCCTTCACTCTCGCTGGTACTCACAGTGCCTTCACTCTCGCTGGTACTCACAGTGCCTTCACTCTGGCTGGTACTTACAGTGCCTTCACTCTCGCTGGTACTCACAGTGCCTTCACTCTCGCTGGTACTCACAGTGCCTCCACTCTCGCTGGTACTCACAGTGCCTTCACTCTCGCTGGTACTCACAGTGCCTTCACTCTCGCTGGTACTCACAGTGCCTTCACTCTCGCTGGTACTCACAGTGCCTTCACTCTCGCTGGTACTCACAGTGCCTTCACTCTCGCTGGTACTCACAGTGCCTTTACTCTCGCTGGTACTCACAGTGCCTTCACTCTGGCTGGTACTCACAGTGCCTTCACTCTCGCTGGTACTTACAGTGCCTTCACTCTCGCTGGTACTCACAGTGCCTTCACTCTCGCTGGTACTCACAGTGCCTTCACTCTCGCTGGTACTCACAGTGCCTTCACTCTGGCTGGTACTCACAGTGCCTTCACTCTCGCTGGTACTCACAGTGCCTTCACTCTCGCTGGTACTCACAGTGCCTTCACTCTGGCTGGTACTTACAGTGCCTTCACTCTGGCTGGTACTCACAGTGCCTTCACTCTCGCTGGTACTCACAGTGCCTTCACTCTGGCTGGTACTTACAGTGCCTTCACTCTCGCTGGTACTCACAGTGCCTTCACTCTCGCTGGTACTCACAGTGCCTCCACTCTCGCTGGTACTCACAGTGCCTTCACTCTCGCTGGTACTCACAGTGCCTTCACTCTCGCTGGTACTCACAGTGCCTTCACTCTCGCTGGTACTCACAGTGCCTTCACTCTCGCTGGTACTCACAGTGCCTTCACTCTCGCTGGTACTCACAGTGCCTTCACTCTCGCTGGTACTCACAGTGCCTTCACTCTGGCTGGTACTCACAGTGCCTTCACTCTCGCTGGTACTTACAGTGCCTTCACTCTCGCTGGTACTCACAGTGCCTTCACTCTCGCTGGTACTCACAGTGCCTTCACGCTCGCTGGTACTCACAGTGCCTTCACTCTCGCTGGTACTCACAGTGCCTTCACTCTCGCTGGTACTCACAGTGCCTTCACTCTCGCTGGTACTCACAGTGCCTTCACTCTGGCTGGTACTCACAGTGCCTTCACTCTCGCTGGTACTCACAGTGCCTTCACTCTCGCTGGTACTCACAGTGCCTTCACTCTCGCTGGTACTCACAGTGCCTTCACTCTCGCTGGTACTCACAGTGCCTTCACTCTCGCTGGTACTCACAGTGCCTTCACTCTGGCTGGTACTCACAGTGCCTTCACTCTCGCTGGTACTTACAGTGCCTTCACTCTCGCTGGTACTCACAGTGCCTTCACTCTCGCTGGTACTCACAGTGCCTTCACGCTCGCTGGTACTCACAGTGCCTTCACTCTCGCTGGTACTCACCGTGCCTTCACTCTGGCTGGTACTCACAGTGCCTTCACTCTGGCTGGTACTCACAGTGCCTTCACTCTCGCTGGTACTCACAGTGCCTTCACTCTCGCTGGTACTCACAGTGCCTTCACTCTCTCTGGTACTCACAGTGCCTTCACTCTCGCTGGTACTCACAGTGCCTTCACTCTCGCTGGTACTCACAGTGCCTTCACTCTCGCTGGTACTCACAGTGCCTTCACGCTCGCTGGTACTCACAGTGCCTTCACTCTGGCTGGTACTCACAGTGCCTTCACTCTCGCTGGTACTCACAGTGCCTTCACGCTCGCTGGTACTTACAGTGCCTTCACTCTGGCTGGTACTTACAGTGCCTTCACTCTGGCTGGTACTCACAGTGCCTTCACTCTCGCTGGTACTCACAGTGCCTTCACTCTCGCTGGTACTCACAGTGCCTTCACTCTCGCTGGTACTCACAGTGCCTTCACTCTGGCTGGTACTCACAGTGCCTTCACTCTCGCTGGTACTTACAGTGCCTTCACTCTGGCTGGTACTCACAGTGCCTTCACTCTCGCTGGTACTCACAGTGCGTTCACTCTCGCTGGTACTCACAGTGCCTTCACTCTCGCTGGTACTTACAGTGCCTTCACTCTCGCTGGTACTCACAGTGCCTTCACTCTCGCTGGTACTCACAGTGCCTTCACTCTCGCTGGTACTCACAGTGCCTTCACTCTCGCTGGTACTCACAGTGCCTTCACTCTCGCTGGTACTCACAGTGCCTTCACTCTCGCTGGTACTCACAGTGCCTTCACTCTCGCTGGTACTTACAGTGCCTTCACTCTCGCTGGTACTCACAGTGCCTTCACTCTCGCTGGTACATCCCGCGTGTCTCTCAATTCCGCTGTCTCTTTGTCTTCCCCCTTTATCGCTCCCTTTTCCTCTTGACTTCGCGCCAATGCTTCCAATCCCTCGCCGTGCCGCACCAATGCCCACATTGCCACCACCCCCTACCCACCCACATCGCCCCACCCCTACCCACCCACATCGTCCCCTCCCCCCTACCCACCCACACCCACACCCATACCCGCCCACCTTAACCACACGTCTATCTAACAGGCCGGCGTCCACTCTAATTTCAAACGAGATGAAAAGTAATCAAAGCCCCTGATCAGAAGTTTTCTCAGTCGCCCAACAGTGCGTGATCGGTGCAACGGGTCCGTCAGAAGCTGCTAAACAGAGAAAAAAATGAGAAAACTGAGTATGTCGCCGCGGGTGCGACAATCGCCCTGGATACCCATTTCACTGTGGTAAGCCAGCTGGTTGGCTACACTGGGTGAAACGTCGAAGTGATTTCCGTGGTGATGACGGCGACCAGACGAAAACCTAGGACCGTCTTCAGGGTGCGGGGGTGTGGCTGGGGGTGGTCGAAGTGTTCGCTCGGTGCAACGATCCGCGCGGGGGACGGGGGGTGGGAGCAGCGCGGGGGACGTTGTGGCGGTTACAGGTGAAGGGTGGGATGTGGCAGCCGGCGGGCGGGGGGTGAGGGGTGGGGGGGACGTTGTGGCGGTTACAGGTGAAGGGTGGGATGTGGCAGCCGGCGGGCGTGGGGTGGGAGCAGCACGGGGGACGTTGTGGCGGTTACAGGTGAAGGGTGGGATGTGGCAGCCGGCGGGCGGGGGGTGGGAGCAGCGCGGGGGACGTTGTGGCGGTTACAGGTGAAGGGTGGGATGTGGCAGCCGGCGGGCGGGGGGTGGGAGCAGCACGGGGGACGTTGTGGCGGTTACAGGTGAAGGGTGGGATGTGGCAGCCGGCGGGCGGGGGGTGGGAGCAGCGCGGGGGACGTTGTGGCGGTTACAGGTGAAGGGTGGGATGTGGCAGCCGGCGGGCGGGGGGTGGGAGCAGCGCGGGGGACGTTGTGGCGGTTACAGGTGAAGGGTGGGATGTGGCAGCCGGCGGGCGGGGGGTGGGAGCAGCGCGGGGGACGTTGTGGCGGTTACAGGTGAAGGGTGGGATGTGGCAGCCGGCGGGCGGGGGGTGGGAGCAGCACGGGGGACGTTGTGGCGGTTACAGGTGAAGGGTGGGATGTGGCAGCCGGCGGGCGGGGGGTGGGAGCAGCACGGGGGACGTTGTGGCGGTTACAGGTGAAGGGTGGGATGTGGCAGCCGGCGGGCGGGGGGTGGGAGCAGCACGGGGGACGTTGTGGCGGTTACAGGTGAAGGGTGGGATGTGGCAGCCGGCGGGCGGGGGGTGGGAGCAGCGCGGGGGACGTTGTGGCGGTTACAGGTGAAGGGTGGGATGTGGCAGCCGGCGGGCGGGGGGTGGGAGCAGCGCGGGGGACGTTGTGGCGGTTACAGGTGAAGGGTGGGATGTGGCAGCGGGCGGGCGGGGGGTGGGAGCAGCGCGGGGGACGTTGTGGCGGTTACAGGTGAAGGGTGGGATGTGGCAGCCGGCGGGCGGGGGGTGGGAGCAGCGCGGGGGACGTTGTGGCGGTTACAGGTGAAGGGTGGGATGTGGCAGCCGGCGGGCGGGGGGTGGGAGCAGCGCGGGGGACGTTGTGGCGGTTACAGGTGAAGGGTTGGATGTGGCAGCCGGCGGGCGGGGGGTGGGAGCAGCACGGGAGACGTTGTGGCGGTTACAGGTGAAGGGTGGGATGTGGCAGTCGGCGGGCGGGGGGTGGGAGCAGCGCCGGGGACGTTGTGGCGGTTACAGGTGAAGGGTGGGATGTGGCAGCCGGCGGGCGGGGGGTGGGAGCAGCGCGGGGGACGTTGTGGCGGTTACAGGTGAAGGGTGGGATGTGGCAGCCGGCGGGCGGGGGGTGGGAGCAGCACGGGGGACGTTGTGGCGGTTACAGGTGAAGGGTGGGATGTGGCAGCCGGCGGGCGGGGGGTGGGAGCAGCGCCGGGGACGTTGTGGCGGTTACAGGTGAAGGGTGGGATGTGGCAGCCGGCGGGCGGGGGGTGGGAGCAGCGCGGGGGACGTTGTGGCGGTTACAGGTGAAGGGTGGGATGTGGCAGCCGGCGGGCGGGGGGTGGGAGCAGCGCGGGGGACGTTGTGGCGGTTACAGGTGAAGGGTGGGATGTGGCAGCCGGCGGGCGTGGGGTGGGAGCAGCGCGGGGGACGTTGTGGCGGTTACAGGTGAAGGGTGGAATGTGGCAGCCGGCGGGCGGGGGGTGGGAGCAGCGCGGGGGACGTTGTGGCGGTTACAGGTGAAGGGTGGGATGTGGCAGCCGGCAAGCGGGGGGTGGGAGCAGCGCGGGGGACGTTGTGGCGGTTACAGGTGAAGGGTGGGATGTGGCAGCCGGCGGGCGGGGGGTGGAAGCAGCACGGGGGACGTTGTGGCGGTTACAGGTGAAGGGTGGGATGTGGCAGCCGGCGGGCGGGGGGTGGGAGCAGCACGGGGGACGTTGTGGCGGTTACAGGTGAAGGGTGAGATGTGGCAGCCGGCGGGCGGGGAGTGGGAGCAGCACGGGGGACGTTGTGGCGGTTACAGGTGAAGGGTGGGATGTGGCAGCCGGCGGGCGGGGGGTGGGAGCAGCGCGGGGGACGTTGTGGCGGTTACAGGTGAAGGGTGGGATGTGGCAGCCGGCGGGTGGGGGGTGGGAGCAGCGCGGGGGACGTTGTGGCGGTTACAGGTGAAGGGTGGGATGTGGCAGCCGGCGGGCGGGGAGTGGGAGCAGCACGGGGGACGTTGTGGCGGTTACAGGTGAAGGGTGGGATGTGGCAGCCGGCGGGCGGGGGGTGGGAGCAGCGCGGGGGACGTTGTGGCGGTTACAGGTGAAGGGTGGGATGTGGCAGCCGGCGGGTGGGGGGTGGGAGCAGCGCGGGGGACGTTGTGGCGGTTACAGGTGAAGGGTGGGATGTGGCAGCCGGCGGGCGGGGGGTGGGAGCAGCGCAGGGGACGTTGTGGCGGTTACAGGTGAAGGGTGGGATGTGGCAGCCGGCGGGCGGGGGGTGGGAGCAGCGCGGGGGACGTTGTGGCGGTTACAGGTGAAGGGTGGGATGTGGCAGCCGGCGGGCGGGGAGGGGGAGCAGCACGGGGGACGTTGTGGCGGTTACAGGTGAAGGGTGGGATGTGGCAGCCGGCGGGCGGGGGGTGGGAGCAGCACGGGGGACGTTGTGGCGGTTACAGGTGAAGGGTGGGATGTGGCAGCCGGCGGGCGGGGGGTGGGAGCAGCACGGGGGACGTTGTGGCGGTTACAGGTGAAGGGTGGGATGTGGCAGCCGGCGGGCGGGGGGTGGGAGCAGCGCGGGGGACGTTGTGGCGGTTACAGGTGAAGGGTGGGATGTGGCAGCCGGCGGGCGGGGGGTGGGAGCAGCGCGGGGGACGTTGTGGCGGTTACAGGTGAAGGGTGGGATATGGCAGCCGGCGGGCAGGGAGTGGGAGCAGCACGGGGGACGTTGTGGCGGTTACAGGTGAAGGGTGGGATGTGGCAGCCGGCGGGCGGGGGGTGGGAGCATCACGGGGGACGTTGTGGCGGTTACAGGTGAAGGGTGGGATGTGGCAGCCGGCGGGCGGGGGGTGGGAGCCGCGCGGGGGCGTTGTGGCGGTTACATGTGAAGGGTGGGATGTGGCAGCCGGCGGGCGGGGGGTGGGAGCAGCACGGGGGACGTTGTGGCGGTTACAGGTGAAGGGTGGGATGTGGCAGCCCGCGGGCGGGGGGTGGGAGCAGCACGGGGGACGTTGTGGCGGTTACAGGTGAAGGGTGGGATGTGGCAGCCGGCGGGCGGGGGGTGGGAGCAGCGCGGGGGACGTTGTGGCGGTTACAGGTGAAGGGTGGGATGTGGCAGCCGGCGGGCGGGGGGTGGGAGCAGCGCGGGGGACGTTGTGGCGGTTACAGGTGAAGGGTGGGATGTGGCAGCCGGCGGGCGGGGGGTGGGAGCCGCGCGGGGGACGTTGTGGCGGTTACAGGTGAAGGGTGAACCGTGGGGTCTAATCTCTGGAAATCACGACGCGATACATACCAGGCTGGTTCCTGTGAATGTAAGATCCCTCTATGTAAGAGCGCCCTCTCCCTGGGAGAGTGCGTATATACGGGTGTTCAATGTTTCGAGGCGCTGACGTCACCGCAGTTGTGCTGCAATGGCCGCTGTAAAGCTACTTCCGGTACCGACATGCCATGCCTTCTCCCCAAGGCGCGGGCCAACGCGACGGCAAAACAAGGCGACTTCACACTCTAAAGGAATGAGTTTTTTCTCTCTGTGTGCTAGCAGTCACCCTGTACAGATACCTGACAGTGAATTAGTCCATTTAAGAACTGAATGGACATAACGGGCCAATGGTTACCCCACAATATATTAATTTCACTATTGTTGTCACCATGTATAATTCAAACATTGAACACGTTTGCTATTACATGTGATTCATTAGGTCGTTACTTGACTATTTTATCAAAATACGGAAGTTCCCATGCCTTTCACCTACCATGGAATAAGCAGACTAATTGTCTGCCCAGTATATCTTTAAATGGAGTAGTATTCATCAGTGGTAAAGCAATGCTCACTGTGACATGAGCAATGCTCACTGTGACATGAGCAATGCTCACTGTGACATGAGCAATGAGCTGAGTTCGGTTGCCTCTCTTGTTTATTTTGCTTTACTGATGACTGATCAATTTACTATTTAAATGTAGTTTTTTGTTAAATTCCTATGGACTATTTAACTTTATATGAGTACAAAATGTAAATAATTTGCATGATTTTAGTTCCTTTTTCATTATGATCAATGGTGACATTAAATATTCATCCCTTTGTATCTAAAAGCATAATACGGTGAGGTATGATATGGCTATAATCCCAAAATGATATCTAATTAAGTGTTGGCGCAGTCTGGTTTCTTTCTGGCTTTACCTGTAACCCGTTTCCGCGTTCCGTACTTCAGTTAGATTTGCGCAATGCAAGGCAGCGTTAACCAAACTACTGGGATGGAAATATATTTCTTCTTACTCTTAAAATCCATGCATCCATTTTATAATTTGTTCACGTTATAATGAAAAAAATATTTTGGAAATGTTTTGGACACTTTACATGACTGCAATAGTTGCTCACGGATGATAAAGTTTAATGGTCAACTCAAGCATATTTTACTGATGTTTCTATACCAATAACTTGGGTGCATCGGTTATTGAATATGACGATGGTCGTCCATGCATTGATTTCACCAATGGCAGTTTGTGCGCAGTTCAAGGGGAAAGTTAGTTCGATTTACCCGACGTTCTACATATAAATGTACTTGGTCGTGTACCTCACATAAGTGATGGCTGCTGTCACCCTATGTGAGGCAATCAATACCACTGACGGGCAGCTGCTTAATCGATAAACGACGGCCTGCACGGACCGACCACTGATGGGTCAACCCATGCAATGACATACAGGAGGGGAACCATCACTTGATGCGTATGTCGGAGGGGGTCGTGTGTGGAAACCGGATCCGTTGATCTGAAGTTCAGCGTCTCAATAACTGTTTAATAACTGCGCCCAATGACAGCATTACAGTTGTCTCTGACCGCGTATTTAATCAACAACATGCTTGTCATACCAGCGTGGAGTGGAGTGAGGTGTTATTGACCAGTACCCGATGGCGTCGGTAACATATTTTCGCGAAAAGTGGCATATTGTCTATTTTCTAATGACTTTGACTTTTGACTCGCGTACGGCACGCTGGCGAGGAACAATGCAACAGCCGGACTCCTTTTTTCGGGAGTTTGTTGAAGACTAAGGCCAACAGCTGCTTACCAGAGTCCCGGTGGGAAGAGAGTTAACACTCTGGCACTCAACAGATAACAAACGGCAAAAGCAACGCTACTAATGCACGCAAGGAATTTTTTTCTTGTCTTATTGTTTTGCTTCCTAGGTAGCTCTCAGTTTCCTAGCGCCGTGTCTGACCCCCCAGGCGTAGCCCTTCCCCCTCCCCTCCTCCCACCCCAGTTCTTAACGTCAGCTGGGGGGTAGGGCCATTCCGTACATCCTAGCCCGCGGGCGAAGGAAAAAGTGCGAGATACGGCTGAACAGCCCCTTCAGCACTGAGACGGCAACCCACAGCCTTAGCCGTGTCCGGGCCGTCGGGGAGCTGGGTCAAAAAGAAAGATTTATTCGTTACAAAGGGTAACTGGAATTGAGAATCCCTGTAAGTCTGACTCGCCACCTTTTCTCGGGAGGTAATTGCATGGTATATTGCTTCACTGTTACTCGTGCGTGTCAGTGGCGGCCCCTGTGTTACTGACCCTCTGTTATAGCCGGCCCCTGTGTTACTGACCCTCTGTTATAGCCGGCCCCTGTGTTACTGACCCTCTGTTATAGCCGGCCCCTGTGTTACTGACCCTCTGTTATAGCCGGCCCCTGTGTTACTGACCCTCTGTTATAGCCGGCCCCTGTGTTACTGACCCTCTGTTATAGCCGGCCCCTGTGTTACTGACCCTCTGCTATAGCCGGCCCCTGTGTTACTGACCCTCTGTTATAGCCGGCCCCTGTGTTACTGACCCTCTGTTATAGCCGGCCTCTGTGTTACTGACCCTCTGTTATAGCCGGCCCCTGTGTTACTGACCCTCTGTTATAGCCGGCCCCTGTGTTACTGACCCTCTGTTATAGCCGGCCCCTGTGTTACTGACCCTCTGCTATAGCCGGCCCCTGTGTTACTGACCCTCCGTTATAGCCGGCCCCTGTGTTACTGACCCTCTGTTATAGCTGGCCCCTGTGTTACTGACCCTCTGTTATAGCCGGCCCCTCTGTTACTGACCCTCTGTTATAGCCGGCCCCTGTGTTACTGACCCTCTGTTATAGCCGGCCCCTGTGTTACTGACCCTCTGTTATAGCCGGCCCCTCTGTTACTGACCCTCTGTTATAGCCGGCCCCTGTGTTACTGACCCTCTGTTATAGCCGGCCCCTGTGTTACTGACCCTCTGTTATAGCCGGCCCCTCTGTTACTGACCCTCTGTTATAGCCGGCCCCTGTGTTACTGACCCTCTGTTATAGCCGGCCCCTGTGTTACTGACCCTCTGTTATAGCCGGCCCCTGTGTTACTGACCCTCTGTTATAGCCGGCCCCTCTGTTACTGACCCTCTGTCGTTTGTGGAGGCCGCCTAGCGACACGTCCTGCAATTGTACCTGGCGAAAGCGTTTCATGGCAAGGTTACATTAACCCTTAGCCCCCAGCCCGGGGTTTACATTGGCACGAGTCTGGTGTGGCACGAGTGAGTCTAACGGTGTAATGCTGGCGCCAGATACAATCACGCGGTTCTTGTGATCACGTTTTTCCGCCTGCGCTGCCGCCGTGCATTGGGGAGATTCACTGTCACATCAGACACAGTGTACCATTGGGCCCCGGAAGTACCACGCCTCACGCTATTCACGGGTCACCTGGAATGAGATCACCGGTTTTAGGGCCGTGCATGCGATATACTTCCCCCCACACTTTGATTGAGCCACATCTCTCATCTCTCCCCAGTGGATCGAGCCGCACCTGAAGTTTTCCAGCTTCAGCTTTTCCGTTCGCAACGGAATACCGTTCTGTTAGTGGGTATGAAATATTGCGATTCTTACAGGTCCCTGTGTTTCGTTTAAAGCAGTGCATGCAATAGATGGTGGTTGAGCTATATACCGAATCACTCCCAAAATGAAGCCTTCCAGCTTCTGGGGAAACGCGTGTCCTTAGTGCTGCGCCCATAAGGTTTTCCTGGCGATGTGTGGGTTATACTTATCCACTGGATACTTAGCTCTCCCTCTATATATCTGTGTCTCCATCGACCTTTCATCTCCTCCCACCCCCCCCCCCCCCCTCTTATCGGTCTGCCCTGTCTCGGTCTCCCTCTCCAGTATAGCGTTATTGTATATCAGAAATGGCCCCTCCCCCACCCCTCCATTCCCGCAACAGCCTCTTCCTCTGTCTCCATATCTCTCCGGGTTTCTTGCCGTCTTCCTCCCACTATATCATCATTGACGGTCCTTTGTCCCCAACCCATCACCGTGTCTCACCCCCCTCTGTACACCCCTCCCCATGTATTCCATCCCCCTCTGTACACCCCTCCATGTGTCCCATCCCCCCCTGTACACCCCTCCCCATGTATCCCATCCCTCTCTGTACACCCCTCCCCATGTGTCCCATCCCCCTCTCAACACCCCTCCCAGTGTGGCCCGACCCTCTCTGTACACCCCTCCCCATGTATTCCACCCCCCTCTGTACACCCCTCCCCATGTGTCCCATCCCTCTCTGTACACCCCTCCCCATGTGTCCCATCCCCCTCTCAACACCCCTCCCAGTGTGGCCCGACCCCCTCTGTACACCCCTCCCCATGTGTCCCACACCCCTCTGTATACCCCACCCCATGTGTCCCATCCCCCTCTGTACACCGCCCCATGTGTCCCATCCCCCCTGTACACCCCTCCCCATGTATTCCATCCCCCTCTGTACACCCCCCCATGTGTCCCATCCCCCCCTGTACACCCCTCCCCATGTATTCCACCCCCCTCTGTACACCCCTCCCCATGTATTCCACCCCCGTCTGTGCACCCCTCCCAGTGTGTCCCATCCCCCTCTGTACACCCCTCCCAGTGTGTCCCATCCCCCTCTGTACACCCCTCCCAGTGTGGTCCACCCCCCTCTGTGCACCCCTCCCCATGTGTCCCATCTCCCTCTGTACACCCCCCCCCATGTGTCCCATCCTCCTCTGTACACACCTCCCCATGTGTCCCATACCCCTCTGTACACCCCTCCCCATGTGTTTCATCCCCCTCTCAACACCCCTCCCCATGTGTCCCATCCCCCTCTGTACACCCCTCCCAGTGTGGCCCGACCCCCTCTGTACACCCCACCCCATGTGTCCCATCCCCCTCTGTACACCCCTCCCCATGTGTCCCATACCCCTCTGTACACCCCTCCCCATGTGTCCCATCCCCCTCTGTACACCCCACCCCATGTGTCCCATACCCCTCTGTACACCCCTCCCCATGTGTCCCATCCCCCTCTGTACACCCCTCCCCATGTGTCCCATCCCCCTCTGTACACCCCTCCCCATGTATCCCATCCCCCTCTGTATACCCCTCCCCATGTGTCCCATACCCCTCTGTATACCCCACCCCATGTGTCCCATCTCCCTCTGTACACCCCTCCCCATGTGGCCCATCTCTCTCTGTACACCCCTCCCCATGTGTCCCATCCCCCTCTCAACACCCCTCCCAGTGTGGCCCATCCCCCTCTGTACACCCCTCCCCATGTGTCCCATCTCCCTCTGTACACCCCTCCCCATGTGGCCCATCCCTCTCTGTACACCCCTCCCCATGTGTCCCATCCTCCTCTGTACACCCCTCCCCATGTGTCCCATACCCCTCTGTATACCCCACCCCATGTGTCCCATCCCCCTCTGTACACCCCTCCCCGTGTGTCCCATCCCTCCCTGTACACCCCTCCCAGTGTAACCCATCCCCCTCTGTACACTCCTCCCCGTGTGTCCTATCCCCCTCAGTACACCCCTCCCCATGTGTTCCATCCCCCTCTGTACACCCCTCCCCTTGTGTCCCATCCCCCTCTGTACACTCCTCCCCGTGTGTCTTATCCCCCTCTGTACACCCCTCCCCGTGTGTCCCATACCCCTCTGTACACCCCTCCCCATGTGTCCCATCCCCCTCTGTACACCCCTCCCCATGTGTCCCATCTCCCTCTGTACACCCCTCCCCATGTGTCCCATACCCCTCTGTATACCCCACCCCATGTGTCCCATCCCCCTCTGTACACCCCTCCCCATGTGTCCCATCCTCCTCTGTACACCCCTCCCCATGTGTACCATACCCCTCTGTATACCCCTCCCCATGTGTCCCATACCCCTCTGTATACCCCACCCCATGTGTCCCATCCCCCTCTGTACACCCCACCCCATGTGTCCCATCCCCCTCTGTACACCCCTCCCCATGTGTCCCATCCTCCTCTGTACACCCCTCCCCATGTGTCCCATACCCCTCTGTATACCCCTCCCCATGTGTCCCATCCCCCTCTGTACACCCCACCCCATGTGTCCCATCCCTCTCTGTACACCCCTCCCCATGTGTCCCATCCCCCTCTCTACACCCTTCCCCGTGTGTCCCATCCCTCCCTGTACACCCCTCCCAGTGTAACCCATCCCCCTCTGTACACTCCTCCCCATGTGTCCCATCTCCCTCTGTACACCCCTCCCAGTGTAACCCATCCTCCTCTGTACACCCCTCCCCATGTGTCCCATCCCTCTCTGTACACCCCTCCCCATGTGTCCCATCCTCCTCTCTACACCCCTCCCCGTGTGTCCCATCCCTCCCTGTACACCCCTCCCAGTGTAACCCATCCCCCTCTGTACACCCCTCCCCATGTGTCCCATCTCCCTCTGTACACCCCTCCCCATGTGTTCCATCCCCCTCTGTACACCCCTCCCCATGTGTTCCATCCCCCTCTGTACACCCCTCCCCATGTGTCCCATCCCCCTCTGTACACCCCTCCCCATGTGTCCCATCTCCCTCTGTACACCCCTCCCCATGTGTCCCATCTCCCTCTGTACACCCCTCCCAGTGTAACCCATCCTCCTCTGTACACCCCTCCCCATG
Organism: Arenicola marina; assembly: GCA_964019135.1. Lineage (NCBI taxonomy): Eukaryota > Metazoa > Annelida > Polychaeta > Arenicolidae > Arenicola > Arenicola marina. The sequence goes on along the minus strand of OZ025265.1, from coordinate 3,770,140 downwards.
TGTCCCATCCCTCTCTGTACACCCCTCCCCATGTGTCCCATCCTCCTCTCTACACCCCTCCCCGTGTGTTCCATCCCTCCCTGTACACCCCTCCCAGTGTACCCCATCCCCCTCTGTACATCCCTCCCCATGTGTTCCATCCCCCTCTGTACACCCCTCCCCATGTGTCCCATCCCCCTCTGTACACCCCTCCCCATGTGTTCCATCCCCCTCTGTACACCCCTCCCCATGTGTTCCATCCCCCTCTGTACACCCCTCCCCATGTGTCCCATCCCCCTCTGTACACCCCTCCCCATGTGTCCCATCTCCCTCTGTACACCCCTCCCAGTGTAACCCATCCCCCTCTGTACACCCCTCCCCATGTATCCTATCCCCCTCTGTACACCCCTCCCCATCTCTCATGACTCGCCCCGCCACTGTCTTCATGGTGGTCCCCTCTGTACCCTCTCCCTCCCCCGCTGCCCCCTCCCCTCTGTAAACCCCCTCCCCCTTTGCCGCCCTTCCTCTGTACACTCACCTCCCTATCTGCCCTCTCTCTCTGTACACTCCCCTCCCCCTCTGTCCCCCTCCTCTGTAAACTCTCCTCCCCTCTGCCCCCCTCTTCTGTACACTCCCCTCCCCCTCTGCCCCCCTCCTCTGTACACTCTCCTCCCCCTCTGCCCCCCTCTTCTGTACACTCCCCTCCCCCTCTGCCCCCCTCTTCTGTACACTCCCCCCCCTCCGCTCTCCCTCCTCTGTACACACTCCTCCCCCTCTGCCTCCCCTCCTCTGTACACTCCCCTCCCCCTCTGCCCCCCCTCTCCTCTGTACACTCATTTCCCTATCTGCCCTCCTCCTCTGTACACTCCCCTCCCCCTCTCCACCCCCCCCCCTCCTCTGTACACTCTCCTCCCCCTCTGCTCCCCTCTTCTGTACACTCCCCTCCCCCTCTGTACCCCCCCCTCCTCTGTACACCCCCCTCCGCCTCTGCCGCCCCTCCTCTGTACACTCCGCTCCCCTCTGGCCCCCCTCCTCTTTACACCCCCCTCCCCCTCTGCCCCCTCCTCTGTACACTCCCCTCCCTCTCTGCCCCCCCCTCCTCTTTACACTCTCCTCCCCCTCTGCCCCCCCTCCTCTTTACACTCCCCTCCCCCTCTGCCCCCCCCTCCTCTTTACACTCCCCTCTTTCTCTGCCCCCCTCCCGCTGTACACTCCCCTCCCCCTCTGCCCCCCCTCCTCTGTACACTCCCCTCCCCCTCTGCCGCCCCTCCTCTGTACACTCCCCTCCCCCTCTGCCGCCCTCCTCTTTACACTCCCCTCCCCCTCTGCCCCCCCTCCTCTTTACACTCCCCTCTCTCTCTGCCCCCCTGCCGCTGTACACTCCCCTCCCCCTCTGCCCCCCCTTCTTCCTCTGTACACTCCCCTCCCCCTCTGGCCCCCCTCCTCTTTACACCCCCTCCCCCTCTGCCCCCTCCTCTGTACACTCCCCTCCCTCTCTGCCCCCCCCCCTCCTCTGTACACTCCCCTCCCACTCTGCCCCGCTCCCTCTCCTCTGTACACTCCCTCCTCCTCTGCCCCCCCTCCTCTGTACACTCCCCTCCCCCTCTGCCACCCCTCCTCTGTACACCCCCCTCCGCCTCTGCCGCCCCTCCTCTGTACACTCTCCTCCCCCTCTGCCCCCCCTCCTCTGTACACTCCCTCCTCCTCTGCCCCCCCTCCTCTGTACACTCCCCTCCCCCTCTGCCCCCCCTCCTCTGTACACTCCCTTCCCCCTCTGCCGCCCCTCCTCTGTACACTCTCCTCCCCCTCTGCCGCCCCTCCTCTGTACACTCTCCTCCCCCTCTGCCGCCCCTCCTCTGTACACTCCCCTCCCCCTCTGCCCCCCCTCCTCTTTACACTCCCCTCCCCCTCTGCCCCCCCTCCTCTTTACACTCCCCTCTCTCTCTGCCCCCCTCCCGCTGTACACTCCCCTCCCCCTCTGCCCCCCTCCTCTGTACACTCTCCTCCCCCTCTGCCGCCCTCCTCTTTACACTCCCCTCCCCCTCTGCCCCCCCTCCTCTTTACACTCCCCTCTCTCTCTGCCCCCCTCCTCTGTACACTCTCCTCCCCCTCTGCCGCCCTCCTCTTTACACTCCCCTCCTCCTCTGCCCCCCCTCCTCTTTACACTCCCCTCTCTCTCTGCCCCCCTCCCGCTGTACACTCCCCTCCCCCTCTGCCCCCCTCCTCTGTACACTCTCCTCCCCCTCTGCCGCCCTCCTCTTTACACTCCCCTCCCCGTCTGCCCCCCCTCCTCTTTACACTCCCCTCTCTCTCTGCCCCCCTCCCGCTGTACACTCTCCTCCCCCTCTGCCGCCCTCCTCTTTACACTCACCTCCCCCTCTGCCCCCCCTCCTCTTTACACTCCCCTCTCTCTCTGCCCCCCTCCCGCTGTACACTCCCCTCCCCCCTTTGCTCCCCTTCCTTCCTCTGTACACTCCCCTCCCACTCTGCCCCGCTCCCTCTCCTCTGTACACTCCCTCCTCCTCTGCCCCCCCTCCTCTGTACACTCTCCTCCCCCTCTGCCCCCCCTCCTCTGTACACTCCCCTCCCCCTCTGCCGCCCCTCCTCTGTACACTCCCCTCCCCCTCTGCCGCCCCTCCTCTGTACACTCCCCTCCCCCTCTGCCGCCCCTCCTCTGTACACTCTCCTCCCCCTCTGCCCCCCTCCTCTGTACACTCCCCTCCCCCTCTGCCGCCCCTCCTCTGTACACTCCCCTCCCCCTCTGCCGCCCCTCCTCTGTACACTCTCCTCCCCCTCTGCCGCCCCTCCTCTGTACACTCTCCTCCCCCTCTGCCGCCCCTCCTCTGTACACTCCCCTCCCCCTCTGCCCCCCTCCTCTGTACACTCCCCTCCCCCTCTGCCCCCCCTCCTCTTTACACTCCCCTCTCTCTCTGCCCCCCTCCTCTGTACACTCCCCTCCC
>OZ025265.1:3478317-3767001 GCA_964019135.1 Arenicola marina | reverse complement strand
CCTCCTCTGTACACTCCCCTCCCCCTCTGCCGCCCCTCCTCTGTACACTCTCCTCCCCCTCTGCCCCCCTCCTCTGTACACTCCCCTCCCCCTCTGCCGCCCCTCCTCTGTACACTCCCCTCCCCCTCTGCCGCCCCTCCTCTGTACACTCTCCTCCCCCTCTGCCGCCCCTCCTCTGTACACTCTCCTCCCCCTCTGCCGCCCCTCCTCTGTACACTCCCCTCCCCCTCTGCCCCCCTCCTCTGTACACTCCCCTCCCCCTCTGCCCCCCCTCCTCTTTACACTCCCCTCTCTCTCTGCCCCCCTCCTCTGTACACTCCCCTCCCCCTCTGCCCCCCCTCCTCTTTACACTCCCCTCTCTCTCTGCCCCCCTCCTCTGTACACTCCCCTCCCCCTCTGCCGCCCCTCCTCTGTACACTCCCTCCTCCTCTGCCCCCCCTCCTCTGTACACTCTCCTCCCCCTCTGCCCCCCCTCCTCTGTACACTCCCCTCCCCCTCTGCCGCCCCTCCTCTGTACACTCCCCTCCCCCTCTGCCGCCCCTCCTCTGTACACTCCCCTCCCCCTCTGCCGCCCCTCCTCTGTACACTCTCCTCCCCCTCTGCCCCCCCTCCTCTGTACACTCCCCTCCCCCTCTGCCGCCCCTCCTCTGTACACTCCCCTCCCCCTCTGCCGCCCCTCCTCTGTACACTCTCCTCCCCCTCTGCCGCCCCTCTTCTGTACACTCTCCTCCCCCTCTGCCGCCCCTCCTCTGTACACTCCCCTCCCCCTCTGCCCCCCTCCTCTGTACACTCCCCTCCCCCTCTGCCCCCCCTCCTCTTTACACTCCCCTCTCTCTCTGCCCCCCTCCTCTGTACTCCCCTCCCCCTCTGCCCCCCCTCCTCTTTACACTCCCCTCTCTCTCTGCCCCCCCTCCTCTGTACACTCCCCTCCCCCTCTGCCCCCCCTCCTCTGTACACTCCCCTCCCCCTCTGCCCCCCTCCTCTTTACACTCCCCTCCCCCTCTGCCCCCCCTCCTCTTTACACTCCCCTCCCCCTCTGCCCCCCCTCCTCTTTACACTCCCCTCCCCCTCTGCCCCCCTCCTCTTTACACTCCCCTCTCTCTCTGCCCCCCCTCCTCTGTACACTCCCCTCCCCCTCTGCCCCCCCTCCTCTTTACACTCCCCTCCCCCTCTGCCCCCCCTCTTCTTTACACTCCCCTCCCCCTCTGCCCCCCCCTCCTCTTTACACTCCCCTCTCTCTCTGCCCCCCTCCTCTTTACACTCCCCTCTCTCTCTGCCCCCCCTCCTCTTTACACTCCCCTCTCTCTCTGCCCCCCCTCCTCTTTACACTCCCCTCTCTCTCTGCCCCCCCTCCTCTTTACACTCCCCTCCCCCTCTGCCCCCCCTCCTCTTTACACTTCCCTCTCTCTCTGCCCCCCCTCCTCTTTACACTCCCCTCCCCCTCTGCCCCGCCTCCTCTTTACACTCCCCTCCCCCTCTGCCCCCCCTCCTCTTTACACTCCCCCCCCTCTGCCCCCCCTCCTCTTTACACTCCCTCCCCCCTCTGCCCCCCCTCCTCTTTACACTCCCCTCTCTCTCTGCCCCCCCTCCTCTTTACACTCCCCTCCCCCTCTGCCCCCCCTCCTCTTTACACTCCCCTCCCCCTCTGCCCCCCCTCCTCTGTACACTCCCCTCCCCCTCTGCCCCCCCTCCTCTTTACACTCCCCTCCCCCTCTGCCCCCCCTCCTCTTTACACTCCCCTCCCTCTCTGCCCCCCCTCCTCTTTACACTCGCCTCCCCCTCTGCCCCCCCTCCTCTTTACACGCCCCTCTCTCTCTGCCCCCCCTCCTCTGTACACTCCCCTCCCCCTCTGCCCCCCCTCCTCTTTACACTCCCCTCCCCCTCTGCCCCCCCTCCTCTGTACACTCCCCTCCCCCTCTGCCCCCCCTCCTCTTTACACTCCCCTCTCTCTCTGCCCCCCTCCTCTTTACACTCCCCTCTCTCTCTGCCCCCCTCCTCTTTACACTCCCCTCCCCCTCTGCCCCCCTCCTCTTTACACTCCCCTCCCCCTCTGCCCCCCTCCTCTTTACACTCCCCTCTCTCTCTGCCCCCCCTCCTCTTTACACTCCCCTCCCCCTCTGCCCCCCCTCCTCTTTACACTCCCCTCCCCCTCTGCCCCCCCTCCTCTGTACACTCCCCTCCCCCTCTGCCCCCCCTCCTCTTTACACTCCCCTCCCCCTTTGCCCCCCCTCCTCTTTACACTCCCCTCCCCCTCTGCCCCCCTCCTCTTTACACTCCCCTCCCCCTCTGCCCCCCCTCCTCTTTACACTCCCCTCTCTCTCTGCCCCCCCTCCTCTGTACACTCCCCTCCCCCTCTGCCCCCCCTCCTCTTTACACTCCCCTCCCCCTCTGCCCCCCCTCCTCTTTACACTCCACTCCCCCTCTGCCCCCCCTCCTCTTTACACTCCCCTCTCTCTCTGCCCCCCTCCTCTTTACACTCCCCTCTCTCTCTGCCCCCCTCCTCTTTACACTCCCCTCCCCCTCTGCCCCCCTCCTCTTTACACTCCCCTCCCCCTCTGCCCCCCTCCTCTTTACACTCCCCTCCCCCTCTGCCCCCCCTCCTCTTTACACTCCCCTCTCTCTCTGCCCCCCTCCCGCTGTACACTCCCCTCCCCCCTTTGCTCCCCTTCTTCCTCTGTACACACCCCTCTGTCCCCCCCCCTTCCTTCCTCTGTACACACCCCTCTGTCCCCCCCCCTTCCTTCCTCTGTACACTCCCCTCTGTCCCCCCCCCCTTCCTTCCTCTGTACACACCCTTCTGTCCCCCCCCCTTCCTTCCTCTGTACACTCCCCTATGTCCCCCCCCCCTTCCTTCCTCTGTACACACCCCTCTGTCCCCCCCCCCCTTCCTTCCTCTGTACACACCCCTCTGTCCCCCCCCCCTTCCTTCCTCTGTACACACCCCTCTGTCCCCCCCCCCCTTCCTTCCTCTGTACACTCCCCTATGTCCCCCCCCCTTCCTTCCTCTGTACACTCCCCTATGCCCCCCCCCCCTTCCTTCCTCTGTACACACCCCTCTGTCCCCCCCCTTCCTTCCTCTGTACACTCCCCTATGTCCGCCCCCCCTTCCTTCCTCTGTACACTCCCCTATGTCCCCCCCCCCTTCCTTCCTCTGTACACTCCCCTATGTCCCCCCCCCCTTCCTTCCTCTGTACACACCCCTCTGTCCCCCCCCCTTCCTTCCTCTGTACACACCCCTCTGTCCCCCCCCCCTTCCTTCCTCTGTACACACCCCTCTGTCCCCCCCCCCTTCCTTCCTCTGTACACACCCCTCTGTCCCCCCCCCTTCCTTCCTCTGTACACACCCCTCTGTCCCCCCCCCTTCCTTCCTCTGTACACACCCCTCTGTCCCCCCCCCTTCCTTCCTCTGTACACACCCCTCTGTCCCCCCCCCTTCCTTCCTCTGTACACACCCCTCTGTCCCCCCCCCCTTCCTTCCTCTGTACACACCCCTCTGTCCCCCCCCCTTCCTTCCTCTGTACACTCCCCTATGTCCCCCCCCCCCTTCCTTCCTCTGTACACTCCCCTATGTCCCCCCCCCTTCCTTCCTCTGTACACACCCCTCTGTCCCCCCCCCCTTCCTTCCTCTGTACACACCCCTCTGCCCCCCCCCCCTTCCTTCCTCTGTACACACCCCTCTGTCCCCCCCCCCCTTCCTTCCTCTGTACACACCCCTCTGTCCCTCCCCCCTTCCTTCCTCTGTACACACCCCTCTGTCCCCCCCCCTTCCTTCCTCTGTACACTCCCCTATGTCCCCCCCCCCTTCCTTCCTCTGTACACTCCCCTATGTCCCCCCCCCCCTTCCTTCCTCTGTACACACCCCTCTGTCCCCCCCCCCCTTCCTTCCTCTGTACACACCCCTCTGTCCCCCCCCCCTTCCTTCCTCTGTACACACCCCTCTGTCCCCCCCCCCCTTCCTTCCTCTGTATACTCCCCTCTGTCCCCCCCCCCCTTCCTTCCTCTGTACACACCCCTCTGTCCCCCCCCCTTCCTTCCTCTGTACACACCCCTCTGTCCCCCCCCCCTTCCTTCCTCTGTACACACCCCTCTGTCCCCCCCCTTCCTTCCTCTGTACACACCCCTCTGTCCCCCCCCCTTCCTTCCTCTGTACACACCCCTCTGTCCCCCCCCCCCTTCCTTCCTCTGTACACACCCCTCTGTCCCCCCCCCCTTCCTTCCTCTGTACACACCCCTCTGTCCCCCCCCCCCTTCCTTCCTCTGTACACACCCCTCTGTCCCCCCCCCCTTCCTTCCTCTGTACACACCCCTCTGTCCCCCCCCTTCCTTCCTCTGTACACTCCCCTCTGTCCCCCCCCCCCCCCTTCCTTCCTCTGTACACACCCCTCCCCCTCTCTCATCACCCGCTCCGCCACTGTCTTCACGGTGGTGGCCTCAATACCCACCCTCAACCCCTATGTATCAAACGGTCTGCACATACATGCGATCACTTTAAGTTATGAGCCTGTGTTGAAGTGTGTATAGGTTACTGGGGCCTACCTTCCGTCCTTGTCTTTGCCAAACCCGTCTGCGTCCAGACACCACTGTTCTGTGCCTCTTGTGCTCCCTATTATCGACTAAGATTCCATACCCATACGGAAATAGGACAAAACATGCGACATCAGGAAGTCATCGAGCCCCATTAAGTGCTCGAACCGGAAGTCGCCACCAACATTACCACGTGCATCCGGTTCGCCGGAAACCATGTTAACTAGCCGTATCAATGGAGGGGTCTGAGCCGTATCGTGTCGACCCAGGCGAACACTGGCGCCAGGCTATTAGTGTCAATCAGGGCATTATAGCTGATCAACTCTCTTTTCGCCGCTAAGTTTGCTTCATGTTAAATGGCGGTTGGCGCCATAAATAAATGCAAAAAAAAAAAACTCTACGACCAAAAGTTTTCCCCCCCTCCTCCCCCTCACCCCTCCTGCCTCCCCCCCCCCCTCCGCCCCCACACCCCTTCCCCCCCTCCGCCCCCTCACCTCTCCGCCCCGTCACCCCTCCGCCCCTACAACACACACACACCCTCGTCATTCCATTTTCCAATGGCGCCACCACTAAACTAAAGTCCTATTCTGTTGCTGCGCCTCTCGTTACAACGCCATCCTGGGTCCGCCCCTGATGCACTATAGTGCAGAATGCTAGCTGAAGACACCGCCATCCTGGGTCCGCCCCTAATACACTATAGTGCAGAATGCCAGCTGAAGACATGGCATGCGATTTGCGTCATCCTGGTTTTTCAAGTCATTCAATTGCGTAATGGTGAACGCCGTAGTGAAGTAAAGGTCTTGCGAGCACCACCGCTTTACCCTGGGTGTGGATCTATTAGCTCCACACCATGGGGCGGGCTCATTGTGTAGATGTCAATATTGCTGGCATACCCCGAAGCATTATCGATATTTCTTGGGACTGGTTCGTGACTATGTTGTCTTGATAAAGTGTTATCTCGTCATTTCATCTGACTGGCCATAGCTATCGGTGGATCAATGTTAAATTTGCGTTTGCTTCATGGAAGCACATGTCATTTTGATCGATACGAATTAAGAGGCTTAAATTGGTGATATGTTCATTCACCCATGCAACTGTCATTGAAAATCAGGGTGATTTATACAGTTTTATGCGTTTGCAATCTATAAACTTGAATAAACGTCAGACGAAGAAACTGAGCAAGTCGAGACCAAAAGGACAGCGTGTCGATGCGATGACTGCCGCACGCTCTGTCAGTCTCAGCTGGCTTATTTACCCAGCCTAATGCGCAAATGGCGCAAAGGAAATATAAATAGTTTAAATTGCAACTACATAAGCTGCACATCAGTCATCTTACTGAGACGGATGGGTACCGTCCAGTCCTATTATCTCGGGGTACTCTACCAGCTGGACACTTCTCGCCATTGTAGAACCACGTTCACTATTGCAACAACGTTATGGCAAATTTTGCTCAGTATTAGACATTATATGCACTCTTCGTCAGCCTGCAGCCCTATAATCTTCCTATCTTGCCGTTGCCATCCTGGAGCCGTCACCCATCCATGTTAGCACCCCGCATATTCTCGCTGCGTATATTACTGTTCTGGGCTATGTCACTAATAGTAGAATACTCGCCATGTAGGTATTTCTGGGTTGGGCGAAACACCGTGCACCCGAGAGGACATTCAGTTATTTCAACATGCCACATGCCATTGTTCTATTGACTTAACACTATTTACACGGCCTCACGGCCCAGAACACTCGAGGCACTCATCATCCATCACTTCACTAATTGCCGGAATCGATTATATCGGAGATTAGCATTCGGCTCACGTCAACGATACATAAGACCCGATGGGTTAGCTGAATACAGAAATACATTGAATTCGAAGAAGCGGAACCCTATATTTTACCAAATAGGTGGACGGTTTGTTGCTTGTTTTGTGGGAATTATGGTATATTTCTGGCGTTTACAACGGTTTTTCGCCAGGTATGATGTGGGCGCGTACGTGTACGCTAGCCTAACGAGTTGAATGACATCTCCCATTTCATAACATAGCATTTGATCTCTTCCATTTGGGAGCCTTAACGACCTGCAGACGACTCCTTCCGGCTCTCAAAGTTGGTTGTATATTCGGGACGCTTTAACCACTGTTGGTCAAATCGCTTCAATGGGGGAAATACGGGAGAGTGGAGCCATGTCATCGCGGGTAACCTCTACTCTTTACGATGGAAGACATGGGAGATTTGTCCTGCGACAACACAGCGGGGCGCGAACCACCGATCCACATGCCGTTAGGTTCTGAGGTGGGCAGAGCACTCTAGCGCTCTAGCCACTGAGCTACCGGGCCGGCCCCTGATGAAGGTGGAGATGCGTGATGTTTGGGGTGCTCAGTGTCATCATGTATTGCTGTTTCTTTTTCCGTTCCGGATTCCGTTTGCAATTAGTTTTTCTTTGTTATTTTCATCTTGAGCGTATAAGCCTTGGCTTCTGCTCGCTACTAAATTGTTGTTGTATTATTCTGATATTCTGTGTATTCATGCCAACAACGATTATTAGTATTGCATTATATTACCAAAGCTGTCGTTTGATCTTTTCAGAAGGAACAAATCGGCTTCTTGGTCTTCATCCTGATTGCCATCGTGGTAGGCAACCTTGCAGTGCTAGTCGCCATCGGAGTGTCAAAGCGAGGCTCCAAGTCCCGGATGACCTTCTTCATCATGCATCTGGCCATTGCAGGTAGGCCCCCTGTCCTAGGATTAGGTCGATATTTTTCATTAATGCCATTCAGTGCCCATTTAGTGCAGGCTGTTAAGGGGGAGTTTATGAATGAATGGGTCAGCTAAGCGATACAGAACTCTTATGGTACCGATAAGAGATGCCGCGTGAGAGGTTTCATCAAACACGGGGCGACATGCCGCAAATAAAGCTATGGGTCAAACAGCCCATGCTGGAGGCTGTTTTCTTTCCATTGGGCCGCTTATTTAGCAGCGGCAACACTGCTTCGCTGGCCTCAACGTCACTTCCGGCCGCCTGTTCGACGCCATTCCGTCATTCCGTGGTCAGCATTGACTTCGGTGGGAGATGCGACCTGGTCACGCCATGGCAACATCACCATTTGTAACAACTGCTTATCACAATGAAATAGTTCCAATATGGACCCCTTCCATTAAGAGGTTGACCCGCGAAAAGTCATCAATTATTCCTCGGGCAAGTTGTTCTGGTTAGGTTTATGACCCCCCTCCCTCCTCCACCCCCTCCCCCCCCCCCTCCCCCCCCCCAACACCCACGCTCTCCTAGGCAACATAATTGACCCACAACGATCTGTGTCCACATGGATCTTGTATGGGCGCGTTCCCCTCTTTTGGCACCCGCTTGCCTTCTGTACATGGCATGGTGACTGCAACCGCGCGATATGTGACGCTCACGTCTCAGTATAATACGGGCGGTGGGGGGGGGGGGGGGCGTGGAGGAGGGCAACGGGTTCTGAAAGTTTAATGCGTAAGGAATTGGGAACGAATTGAGGTGGGGATGTGTCTCCGAGACTTGTTTCATAAACTCAGCTGCCTTGTTAACCTTTGATAACATCGACATCTCGACTCTCTTCTGTTTAAGGTAGTTCTCGGAATCACCGTGGCGCCTCATGGCGAGTGCTATCTATATGTGACCGTTTCTCCGCATTGCGAGTGTATTTCCTTCTCGATATCTCAATGTTAATCCCACGTAAATAACAACAAATAATATTAAATAAGCATAGCAGGACCTTTGGCCATTTTTGTTTCGGGGATTTTTTTGTAATCCCCGAAATTGACAGTTTTCATAAGGGTTCCGGTGGGACGCCTCAAGCTCAAGTTGCGCGAAAAAACACACAAGAAATAGCCACATGACCTACCAATATTATTGTATTATTGTAAATACCAGTCCAACCTAGTTCGATCCTGCTCTATGACACGCTTTGGCAAATGATGCGTAGAACACCAGTTCACTTGTCCATACATACATTTATTCGTGCCAGACCCGCCATGGTAACACGGATATAACCCCACGTCACCCGACATGGTGTCAACTGATCTAAATTCCACCCGACTTTTTTCAATATATCTGAATGGCACGCGATATTCTTTTTACATATTATCTGAATTGCGCCAGACATTCCTTCCATATTCTGACCGCCTGCAACGCACCTCTCCTTGTAACCACTTGATTTGAGATTTGGAAGCTCTTTCCTTACTGCTGATTGGTCCCGTTCTGCCTCACTCGCCTTGCACGCATCTATGTTCACTCTGCACCGCTCCACGTATCATCTCGTCAGCTCCATCAAACTCCACCGCCACTTTTGTGGATTGACGCACTGCCTGCAAGGCTTGGGTATGCAACCCTCGCGCTTCGTTCCATCAACAAGCCACCCCACGCTCCAGCACTGTCCCCCACGCCCCAGCACTGTCCCCCCACGCCCCAACACTGTCACGCCACGCCCCGGAACTGCCACCCCGCACCCCGATAGCCATCTCGCCCCACGCCCTCCTTGGCATGATGTAACGGCTGTCACGTGACGCAAGGCGGGGTGTAGCGAGAGTTGACGTCCCCCCTACCGTTAAGTAATTGAGCACCTGAACACCTGAGCGCCGCATATCTCGGCAACGGCAAATATTTACAAAATGCCCTCAGAAGCACATGGTCTTAACCCGAAGCCTTTCGCCCTACCCGCTACCGGAGCCCAAGGCAATGTAGTGGTTTGCACTTTATAAAAAGTCATTGCATTGCCTGCAGCGATTTGGCCACGGAACAACTTTGAGCCTTTCATCGCATTAGCTCGTCCCTTGTCGTTCCATGGTCTCTACGGTACCATTCGGGACATCAGGCCAGGCCAGCATTAGTTTTATGTGTCCACTTAATGACGTCACGAGCCGAAGATGATCGCTAGACCTATTATTACGGGTTTCCCTGGATGCGAGCCATCACATGACGGGCATTATGGTCATTGTCACCGTCTGGATTGAATCCACATTATGTCGACAATAATAGGTTACATTTTGTGCCTCATAGAAAACAAAGTAAGACATGTGATTAATTATATATACATGTATATATATATATATCGTTATATATCCTAAGAAATATAAAACCTTTATGACTCAACTATTCAGGTATCAATTGCCATCGTTATGATTCATCGTTGTATAGTCTGGCAAACTGTTGCCCCGCAAAATGTAGCTTGCTTGACATTTATAAAATATGAATTCAAGAGGGCCATATTGGTGATGATATCTTCTTACATGGTGCATTTTCTCAACTACCTTTATAATATATGCCAGTTGAAGAAATTTCCACATTTTGCAATGGTGAAATAAACAACTATATGGCTGCGGAGGAAGTCAAGCTGTGGCTTATTTATCCGGACTTCAGCAACGAGATGACCGTTGTGCCATGTTAGGGCGAACCATTGTTTTAGAATATCTCACGTTTTACTCTCGTCTATCATTTAGTACAATGACACATTTCAGTTTTACTAGCATGGATGATGGACCCTGCGAGACGGCCGTGGTATATTTGTGGGAGGATACACACGATTGTCATCCGTTCATCTATAGCGTAATATAAGTAGTTTAATATGGATGTCATACCAATTGAATTAAACAAACACAATTGCCATACGTAGCACCATCTATTTTCTCTCAGTGTTCATGCTACCATGTAACCATGTCATTTATTTCAAGGCTGAATTCATTGTTGTTCATTGGCTTAGGCTTTAGTTAAACTGCCAAATTTGCGCTTTACTGCTCCTTAAAGGGGCTTCGTTTTGAATCGGATTAGCAAGCATTATTCCTTAATTTATCATGTTTCTATAATAGTTTGTGTCTGCATAAAGCCTCGAGTTGAATTCGTTCGAACCAATTGTCGTAAAAAAAACACTTATCTCAGGAGGGAATTTAATAATAGAGACGTCTTTAGATTGTCATCTTTTTCTTGATACCTATCTGTGGCAGTAATCTTGCTAACCACGCTTCCTCGTGGATTAGTGTAGGAAGAGAAAGGAAGGGGATGGCGGGAGGGTCGGTTAGCATATGTGAGCCGAGCTGTGCCGCCGGATAGCTCACTCAGCGGCGGTGGCAGTACGGAGAGACCATCGGACGCCAGGCAATCTGCAGAGGGCCAAGCGATCTCCAGATGTCAGAAAGGCAGAATGGATGGTAGCATGTTAGCGTCGCCAAGTGATAGATTGCGTATTCAAACCGAGAGACCCATCTGTCGTGCTGGAGTCACTGGCACAATCACTGCCCCCCCCCCACCCTTCATCTGTCCAGGCCTTCCCGTTACTCCCGCAATCACCACAGACACACATACGCCCACACCCAAACCCAAACCCCCACAGACAAGCACCCACGCCCGCACCCACGCCCGCACCCAGCCACACCCACCCACACCCAGGCACGGCCACACCTACCTCATCCAACCTCCATTAATCTTGAGCAAACCGCCTCCGGGATGGGTTCTGTTGTGGGATGAGAGATGAGGGTGGATGGGGTGGGGGGGGGGGGAGGGGGTGGGGCGGTTAGGGGGCCAGAGGCGGAGGTTAGAGCACCGATTGGAGGCGAGGATAGCGGGAAGGGGTGGGGGGCGGGGCGTTATAGGGGCAGAAGCAGAGGATCGGTAGTGTGGGTGGGGATGGGAAGGGACCCTAAGAGGCGAGGACGGAGGGGTGAGAGAACGGCTGGATGTGAAGATGTGGGGGGGGGGGCGAGGGGGTATGGACCCTCCAGATATGGACAGGTGACTGGAGTAAGGACTGGACCTGAGGGCGATCGGGAGGGAGGGTAAGAGATGGAGGTGAAGAGTGGGGGGGGCGGACTGAAGGTGAGGACAGGTAGCAAGGGTTGGGGCTGAAGGTCAGCATGGGGGATATCATGGTACTGAGCACGGCGGGGGTGGGAGTGGCGGCAGGGGTGTGGGGCAGGGGTTTAAGCGGGGCATGGCGGGGGCAGGGATGTAGGGGTTGGACAGGTAGAAGGCGGGTGGCGCTGGAGCGGGAGGGGGTTTGAGCGGTGGGCGATGTAGTTTTCACTAGGCCGATGTTGCTCCTCGTCCTCCCCGTTCTCCTCCTCGTCCTCCTCCTCCTTCTGTTGCTGCCATTACTGTTGTTGCCCGGGGCACTGAGGACACTCCGGTGTAACGCTTGCACTACTCGGGTTTCCCTCTTACGTGAACTGGACGCACACTTGCCATAGCTCGGCCCTTTCAGGGGTTCGGCAAGAGTGATAGACACACGTGGACTGTCGTAGAAATATTGGGTCAGTGAGATGGAGGCGAGAGGGCCAGGGTGAGGGTGAGGGATGAGGATGTGAGGGGATGAGGGGGTTAGAAGATGAGGGGGTGAGGGGTAAAGGGGTGAGGGGGTGAGGGGCAAAGGGGTGAGGGGATGAGGGGTGAAGGAGTGAGGGGGTGAGGGGTGAAGGGGTGAGGGAGTGAGGAGGGAGGGGGGCTAGAACATGGGAAGTAAAGAGGCCGACAACAAATGGGTGGTGCAGACCCAGCAGTGCCTCCTACTCTCGTTCACGATCTTGTCGTCCTTGGAGTGACCTTCAGGAAGACTTATCCTCCCGATCAAAGCATCCATCTACTTGCGGCGTCGGTTCCGTGATGACGCATGCGCGGTTGGCGTTCAAGAGTCGCGTGGATTGATGTGCCTTTATCCACGTTTCACTAAAGGGCGGAATCGATTCACTTCGCTCCTGTGTCAGCGTTGATGGCACATGACACACACGTGATCCACACACTGTGTGGTGACCGCCATGGGTCGCATGACATATAACCAATCAGCCTTAGATATCACCTCATGTTTTTTGTTCAGAAATATAATGGATATATCGTGTGACTACGCCGAGAGGTAATTTTCCAAAGCTTTCGTTTTACAAATGACGTCGAAAAACATTTCTGGAATGTTCATGTCTTGATTACTCAATATGACAAAAGAAACACTTCGCACGCCAATTCCGCGTGTCATCCTGACAAAGATAAAGATATTCATCAGTCTTCGTGAAATGAAGCGTGTTATGTATGATATGCAATTGATATATCCTATAAACTTCCGGCTTAAACGATTCCAATGTCGTGAGGTGATCTCGCGATAGTGGTAACTAGTAAGACTTCAACACTGTTCCACAACACCCGATACGTTCGTGTCACCTTAGCGTCCTATGCCAGCTTAATATTATCCCGACATTGCAGAACACGGTATTTGCCAGATCGCCTCTGTTCGGTATAGGGGGCCTCCCTGGTGTAGTGGTTAGCGCACTAGACCGCAGATCAATAGGTCCTGGGTTCGAATCCGGGCTCGGGCACCTAATCTGGGGCATGTTTCATTCCTTCATCCTTCATCGTCTCGGGAGGTTCCTTGGCCCAATTTAGCCTGTATGTGCACAAAAGTGGCCTAAAACACCAACATTCCTGTTCGGTATAACCTTGCTTGTAGTCTATTGCTTCGTCCGCCTCAGCATGGGTCGACATATTGAGCACTACATGCATACACCGGTAAAATCAGGGCGTTGTATCGAGCATACCCAACGCATGCAACAAGAGCCATCAGCTTTTACTGAACTCTCCCTCTCGCAGGTTACTTTATGTTCACGTTATGTCGATGCTACCCTCGGATGGTGAATATTGATCGCAGGATAGCCCCCTTACCTACCACGTGACAAAGCAATCCAGGATCTTTGACGTCCTTCAGGTGGCCGGCCATAAATGGGGCATGGAATGCGCTTGTTTCACGGACGTCGCCCGACTTAATGGTTTCACGCCCGGCATTAACAATGATGTCGGCGCCCTGTAACGGTATTCTGTCTGTTGCTGCCGCCAATCAATACAGAGTCGGTGTTAACCGGATGTATCTTGTCAACAGCGGCTCCGTTTTAACGGCTGGCCAAACTAGCTTTTATCACCGTTTTTAGTCGCGTGACGTCATGGTCTTTGCTTGGCCGCTGTAAGTGCTCTCGGGGGCGAATCGCTTGAAGAAGGGAGGAAATGAGCCCTGTGGGAACGAGTAAAAGCTCCTAACCTCCAATATTCTTTGGGAAAAAAAGCAACCTACTTGCGGCTTCCTCTCAAATCCTTACCTTACTTGCGGTCGGACAGCAGGCTGCCTAGCCCTGGTACATGCCTCTCTGACCATGCCCGTAAACGGAGCTAGTGTGAGAGCCATGCCGCTGACACGGCCGAAAACAAGAAATCGGCAGAAATCGCGGACCGGTGGCTCAAGTTGAAGTTCATAACAGAAAAAATATACAGTGCCTACCCGCCAATGTGCGCCACGACGTTCCTAAAGCTTTTTGGACTTTCGTCGCACTTTCATTTCTTTGCTTGGTAACGTATTTTCTTGTAATCCGGGCGATTTTTTGCACCTCTCGCTTCGTTTTGAATGCTCCGCCGCTCACCGGAAGTCAACAAACGCCGCCTGGCAGCGAGTGCTCACGCTAAGTTTGTTTACTTCCGGTGTCAGCGGCATGGCTCTCACACTAGCTCCGTTTACGGGCGTGGTCAGAGAGGCATGTACCAGGGCTACAGGCTGCCCATCCAGACTGCCCATCACTCCTGTCATGAAATACGTACACTCCTGGAATTATCAATGGACATATCGTTCAATGACAGAATGACGCCGTGAATATATAAAGTTCCCGAGACGCATACAAACGGTCGCCTGGCATTATTAATAGGTATATCCTCCAATCTTATATTGATAAACCGTTAATTTTAAAATGTAAATTTGCCAAGGCAATTCAAACGTCGCCTAATTTCGCCTTGGTATGAGGTATTAATCGAGAAAAATATGCTCAACGATGACAAATGTCTAATTCTCTATACGTTCCATAAGACACATACATGCCAACTCCGCCACACACCTACACTATATGTCATGAATACACCATGTACTAACTTTATATAAGTGTTGCGCATGGTTTCTTGGCTTGCAGATCTGTCGGTGGGGTTGGTGAGCGTGCTGCCCGACCTGGTCTGGCGGGTCACCATGGAGTGGTATGCCGGGGACGCCATGTGCAAGATCGTCAAGTTCATGCAGGTAATACAACAAGAGCCATGCTCCAGCTTATCATACACATACTGTGAGGGCTGGTTGGTTGTATAGTGAAGACGTTCTAACCGCTTTTGGTCATTCCGCGTCAATGGGAAAAGGAAAGGAAAGTGGAGCCATGTCCGCGGGTAAACCCTCTACTCTTTGCGAAGAAGGACATGGGATCTTTTTCCTGCGACATGGCCACAGCGGGGCTCGAGCCATCGATACACGTGCCGTTAGGCTTTTAGGTGGCCAGAACACTCAATGTGAGCGCAGAGCGCAAAGGCCATGCACCAGGTAGGTGTGCTCTCCGAGAATCTTACGACGGGGTGGGGGAACGGGGGGGAGGGGGGGGGGCCTCCACACAGGAATGTCTTGCTTGCTAATACTATTGATTGGTGATCTTGGTTTATTACGCCACCATTATTTAATTTCTCAACGTCATGTGGTAGAAACCATTTCGGTGAGTGCGTCTTGGTTAAACATACAAATATACCAACAGCGAAGGCCCGGAGGTTGGGGAAGGGGGGGGGGGAATATACGTGCCCCCTTTATAAAGTATGTTAATAGTCAGGTAAGTGATATCTAATCATCCCTTGAACTAAAAGGGCGTATTTGATGAGATATTGAAGGAAGTCCTGGGAGCATCTGTTTATTCCTTCGGACTTCCGGGGTGTTTTTCTCCACCATTTCGTCAATCATTCATACACCCACATGTAATAGTGACAAGGGGGTGGACCTTTTTTCGTTTGGTGGGAGTGGGTGGCTTGGGAGGTGTGTGTGGGTGGAGGTAGAGTGCGTGGGTGGTGGTGGGTGGGGGGTATCGGCGTGCTGACTGAAGAGTATGTGGGCGTGAGATTACCAGGGGTGTCGGCTACGGCCTGTCGATGACTATCTCTATGATTGGTTTGACAACGGCGCAGTTCCAACTTGACGCAATGTGTAACCTTGACATCTGGGGGCTCTGCATGATGTAAAATGCCGATAATAAATAACATGATGTGGCATTACGAGGTTACTATAAGCGATGTGGCATTACGAGGTTACTATAAGCAATATGACTGATGACGACCTTGCAGTCATTATCGGTCCCGGACCGAACCAAAGCCATGGGTTGATAACACTATATTGCGGCACACATCGGGGGGACAGAAGATCAAAGGAAACCCGCTTATGTAATCAATCAGCCTAATTGATGACGTCACCGCCGTTTATTACTATGTAGTGTTCGTATCAGTGTATCGACGTAATTGGACGGGGGTAACAATGTGTGTCTTATCAGTGATCTATTCTCTGTTGTAGATCGTCTTGTCTTTAGTTGTAAAGTATTTGTACTAGTAAATTACTCTCTGTCCTAGACCAGTGTCTGTATGACTGTGTCATTGCACATTGTAGGTCAATTACTAACCCAATGACTAGTGTAGGTATCATTGAATCTCTCCGCAGTAGGCCGTAGTTCAGTGTATGTATTACTGAATCACTCTGCTCTAGGCCATAGTGCAATCTGTATCAGTGAGTTACCCTGTTGTAGGCCATAGTGCAATCTCTATCAGTGAGTCACTCTGCTGTAGGCCATAGTGCAATCTCTATCAGAGAATCACCCTCCAGTAGGCCATAGTGCAGTGTCTCGGTCAGGGAATCACCCCGCTGTAGGCCATAGTGCAATCTCTATCAGTGAATCACTTTGCTGTAGGCCATAGCGCAATCTCTATCAGTGAATCATTCTCTCTATCAGTGAATCACTCTGCTGTAGGTCATAGTGCAATCTCTCTCAGTGAATCACCCTCCTGTAGGCCATAGTGCAGTGTCTCGGTCAGGGAATCACCCCGCTGTAGACCATAGTGCAGTGTCTCTGTCAGTGAATCACCCTGTTGTGGGCCACAGTGCAGTGTCTCTGTCAGTGAATCACCCTGTTGTGGGCCACAGTGCAGTGTCTTTGTCAGTGAATCACCCTGTTGTGGGCCACAGTGCAGTGTCTCTGTCAGTGAATCACCCTGTTGTGGGCCACAGTGCAGTGTCTCTGTCAGTGAATCACCCTGTTGTGGGCCACAGTGCAGTGTTTCTGTCAGTGAATCACCTTGTTGTGGGCCACAGTGCAGTGTCTCTGTCAGTGAATCACCTTGTTGTGGGCCATAGTGCAGTTCCTATCAGTGAATGACCCTGTTGTAGACCGTCATGCAGTGTCTGTACCAGTGACTGACCCTGCTATATGCCGTAGTGTCTGTACCAGTGACTGACCCTGCTATAGGCCACAGTGTCTGTACCAGTGACTGACCCTGCTATATGCCACAGTGTCTGTATCAGTGACTGACTGTTGCAGGCCGTCGACCAGTGTTTGTACAAGTGACTGACCCTGCTATTTTCCGTAGTGTCTGTACCAGTGAATATAGCCTGCTATATGCCATAGTGTCAGTGACTGACCCTGCTATTTGCTGTTGTGTCTGTACCAGTGACTGACCCTGCTATATGCCGTAGTGTCTGTACCAGTGACTGACCCTGCTATATGCCGCAGTGTCTGTACCAGTGACTGACCCTGCTATATGCCGCAGTGTCTGTACCAGTGACTGACCCTGCTATATGCCGTAGTGTCTGTACCAGTGACTGACCCTGCTATATGCCACAGTGTCTGTACCAGTGACTGAACCTGCTATATGCCACAGTGTCTGTATCAGTGACTGACCCTGCTATATGCCGTAGTGTCTGTACCAGTGACTGACCCTGCTATATGCCGCAGTGTCTGTACCAGTGACTGATCCTGCTATATGCCGCAGTGTCTGTACCAGTGACTGACCCTGCTATATGCCGCAGTGTCTGTACCAGTGACTGACCCTGCTATATGCCGTAGTGTCTGTACCAGTGACTGACCCTGCTATATGCCACAGTGTCTGTACCAGTGACTGACCCTGCTATATGCCGTAGTGTCTGTACCAGTGACTGACCCTGCTATATGCCACAGTGTCTGTACCAGTGACTGACCCTGCTATATGCCACAGTGTCTGTACCAGTGACTGACCCTGCTATATGCCGTAGTGTCTGTACCAGTGACTGACCCTGCTATATGCCGTAGTGTCTGTACCAGTGACTGACCCTGCTATATGCCGTAGTGTCTGTACCAGTGACTGACCCTGCTATATGCCGTAGTGTCTGTACCAGTGACTGACCCTGCTATATGCCGTAGTGTCTGTACCTGTGACTGACCCTGCTATATGCCGTAGTGTCTGTACCAGTGACTGACCCTGCTATATGCCGTAGTGTCTGTACCAGTGACTGACCCTGCTATATGCCGCAGTGTCTGTACCAGTGACTGACCCTGCTATATGCCGCAGTGTCTGTACCAGTGACTGACCGTGCTATATGCCGCAGTGTCTGTACCAGTGACTGACCCTGCTATTTGCTGTTGTGTCTGTACCAGTGACTGACCCTGCTATATGCCGTAGTGTCTGTACCAGTGACTGACCCTGCTATATGCCGCAGTGTCTGTACCAGTGACTGACCCTGCTATATGCCGCAGTGCCTGTACCAGTGACTGACCCTGCTATATGCCGCAGTGCCTGTACCAGTGACTGACCCTGCTATATGCCGTAGTGTCTGTATCAGTGACTGACCCTGCTATATGCCGCAGTGTCTGTACCAGTGACTGACCCTGCTATATGCCGCAGTGTCTGTACCAGTGACTGACCCTGCTATTTGCCGTTGTGTCTCCAGTGACTGACCCTACTATATGCCGTAATGTCTGTACCAGTTACTGACCTTGCTATATGCCGCAGTGTCTGTACCAGTGACTGACCCTACTACATGCCGCAGTGTCTGTACCAGTGACTGACCCTGCTATATGCCGCAGTGTCTGTACCAGTGACTGACCCTGCTATATGCCGCAGTGTCTGTACCAGTGACTGACCCTGCTATATGCCGTAGTGTCTGTACCAGTTACTGACCTTGCTATATGCCGCAGTGTCTGTACCAGTGACTGACCCTACTATATGCCGCAGTGTCTGTACCAGTGACTGACCCTGCTATATGCCGCAGTGTCTGTACCAGTGACTGACCCTACTATATGCCGCAGTGTCTATACCAGTGACTGACCCTGCTATTTGCCGTTGTGTCTGTACCAGTGACTGACCCTACTATATGCCGTAGTGTCTGTACCAGTTACTGACCTTGCTATATGCCGCAGTGTCTGTACCAGTGACTGACCCTACTATATGCCGCAGTGTCTGTACCAGTGACTGACCCTGCTATTTGCCGTTGTGTCTGTACCAGTGACTGACCCTACTATATGCCGCAGTGTCTGTACCAGTGACTGACCCTGCTATATGCCGCAGTGTCTGTACCAGTGACTGATCCTGCTATATGCCGCAGTGTCTGTACCAGTGACTGACCCTGCTATATGCCGTAGTGTCTGTACCAGTTACTGACCTTGCTATATGCCGCAGTGTCTGTACCAGTGACTGACCCTACTATATGCCGCAGTGTCTGTACCAGTGACTGACCCTGCTATATGCCGCAGTGTCTGTACCAGTGACTGACCCTACTATATGCCGCAGTGTCTGTACCAGTGACTGACCCTGCTATTTGCCGTTGTGTCTGTACCAGTGACTGACCCTACTATATGCCGTAGTGTCTGTACCAGTTACTGACCCTGCCCTGCTATATGCCGTAGTGTCTGTACCAGTGACTGACCCTGCTATATGCCGTAGTGTCTGTACCAGTTACTGACCCTGCTATATGCCGCAGTGTCTGTACCAGTGACTGACCCTGCTATATGCCGCAGTGTCTGTACCAGTTACTGACCCTGCTATATGCCGCAGTGTCTGTACCAGTGACTGACCCTGCTATATGCCGTAGTGTCTCTACCAGTGACTGACCCTGCTATATGCCGTAGTGTCTGTACCAGTGACTGACCCTGCTATATGCCGTAGTGTCTGTAC
Source organism: Arenicola marina (assembly GCA_964019135.1). Lineage (NCBI taxonomy): Eukaryota > Metazoa > Annelida > Polychaeta > Arenicolidae > Arenicola > Arenicola marina. The sequence continues at coordinate 3,747,506 of OZ025265.1, read as the reverse complement.
CAGTGACTGACCCTGCTATATGCCGCAGGGTCTGTACCAGTGACTGACCCTGCTATTTGCCGTTGTGTCTGTACCAGTGACTGACCCTGCTATATGCCGCAGTGTCTGTACCAGTGACTGACCCTGCTATTTGCCGTTGTGTCTGTACCAGTGACTGACCCTGCTATATGCCGTAGTGTCTGTACCAGTTACTGACCCTGCTATATGCCGTAGTGTCTGTACCAGTGACTGACCTTGCTATATGCCGCAGTGTCTGTACCAGTGACTGACCCTGCTATATGCCGCAGTGTCTGTACCAGTGACTGACCCTGCTATATGCCGCAGTGTCTGTACCAGTGACTGACCCTACTATATGCCGCAGTGTCTGTACCAGTGCCTGACCCTGCTATTTGCCGTTGTGTCTGTACCAGTGACTGACCCTACTATATGCCGTAGTGTCTGCACCAGTTACTGACCTTGCTATATGCCGCAGTGTCTGTACCAGTGACTGACCCTACTATATGCCGCAGTGTCTGTACCAGTGACTGACCCTGCTATATGCCGCAGTGTCTGTACCAGTGACTGACCCTGCTATATGCCGCAGTGTCTGTACCAGTGACTGACCCTGCTATATGCCGTAGTGTCTGTACCAGTTACTGACCTTGCTATATGCCGCAGTGTCTGTACCAGTGACTGACCCTACTATATGCCGCAGTGTCTGTACCAGTGACTGACCCTGCTATATGCCGCAGTGTCTGTACCAGTGACTGACCCTACTATATGCCGCAGTGTCTGTACCAGTGACTGACCCTGCTATTTGCCGTTGTGTCTGTACCAGTGACTGACCCTACTATATGCCGTAGTGTCTGTACCAGTTACTGACCCTGCTATATGCCGTAGTGTCTGTACCAGTGACTGACCCTGCTATATGCCGTTGTGTCTGTACCAGTTACTGACCCTGCTATATGCCGCAGTGTCTGTACCAGTGACTGACCCTGCTATATGCCGCAGTGTCTGTACCAGTTACTGACCCTGCTATATGCCGCAGTGTCTGTACCAGTGACTGACCCTGCTATATGCCGTAGTGTCTGTACCAGTGACTGACCCTGCTATATGCCGTAGTGTCTGTACCAGTGACTGACCCTGCTATATGCCGTAGTGTCTGTACCAGTGACTGACCCTGCTATATGCCGCAGTGTCTGTACCAGTGACTGACCCTGCTATATGCCGCAGTGTCTGTACCAGTGACTGACCCTGCTATATGCCGCAGTGTCTTTACCAGTGACTGACCCTGCTATTTGCCGTTGTGTCTGTACCAGTGACTGACCCTGCTATATGCCGTAGTGTCTGTACCAGTTACTAACCCTGCTATATGCCGTAGTGTCTGTACCAGTGACTGACCCTGCTATATGCCGCAGTGTCTGTACCAGTGACTGACCCTGCTATATGCCGCAGTGTCTGTACCAGTGACTGACCCTGCTATTTGCCGCAGTGTCTGTACCAGTGACTGACCCTGCTATGTGCCGCAGTGTCTGTACCAGTGACTGACCCTGCTATATGCCGCAGTGTCTGTACCAGTGACTGACCCTGCTATATGCCGCAGTGTCTGTACTAGTGACTGACCCTGCTATATGCCGCAGTGTCTGTACCAGTGACTGACCCTGCTATATGCCGTAGTGTCTGTACCAGTGACTGACCCTGCTATATGCCGCAGTGTCTGTACCAGTGACTGACCCTGCTATATGCCGCAGTGTCTGTACCAGTGACTGACCCTGCTATGTGCCGCAGTGTCTGTACCAGTGAATGACCCTGCTATGTGCCGCAGTGTCTGTACCAGTGACTGACCCTGCTATGTGCCGCAGTGTCTGTACCAGTGACTGACCCTGCTATATGCCGCAGTGTCTGTACCAGTGACTGACCCTGCTATGTGCCGCAGTGTCTGTACCAGTGACTGACCCTGCTATATGCCGCAGTGTCTGTACCAGTGACTGACCCTGCTATGTGCCGCAGCGTCTGTACCAGTGACTGACCCGGGTATATGCCGTAGTGTCTGTACCAGTGACTGACCCTGCTATATGCCGCAGTGTCTGTACCAGTGACTGACCCTGCTATATGCCGCAGTGTCTGTACCAGTGACTGACCCTGCTATTTGCCGTTGTGTCTTACCAGTGACTGACCCTGCTATATGCCGTAGTGTCTGTACCAGTGACTGACCCTGCTATATGCCGCAGTGTCTGTACCAGTGACTGACCCTGCTATATGCCGCAGTGCCTGTACCAGTGACTGACCCTGCTATATGCCGCAGTGCCTGTACCAGTGACTGACCCTGCTATATGCCGTAGTGTCTGTATCAGTGACTGACCCTGCTATATGCCGCAGTGTCTGTACCAGTGACTGACCCTGCTATATGCCGCAGTGTCTGTACCAGTGACTGACCCTGCTATATGCCGCAGTGTCTGTACCAGTGACTGACCCTGCTATATGCCGTAGTGTCTGTACCAGTGACTGACCCTGCTATATGCCGCAGTGTCTGTACCAGTGACTGACCCTGCTATATGCCGCAGTGTCTGTACCAGTGACTGACCCTGCTATATGCCGCAGTGTCTGTACCAGTGACTGACCCTGCTATGTGCCGCAGTGTCTGTACCAGTGACTGACCCTGCTATATGCCGCAGTGTCTGTACCAGTGACTGACCTTGCTATATGCCGCAGTGCCTGTACCAGTGACTGACCCTGCTATATGCCGCAGTGTCTGTACCAGTGACTGACCCTGCTATGTGCCGTAGTGTCTGTACCAGTGACTGACCCTGCTATATGCCGTAGTGTCTGTACCAGTGACTGACCCTGCTATATGCCGCAGTGTCTGTACCAGTGAATGACCCTGCTATATGCCGCAGTGTCTGTACCAGTGACTGACCCTGCTATGTGCCGCAGTGTCTGTACCAGTGACTGACCCTGCTATATGCCGCAGTGTCTGTACCAGTGACTGACCCTGCTATATGCCGCAGTGTCTGTACCAGTGACTGACCCTGCTATATGCCGCAGTGTCTGTACCAGTGACTGACCCTGCTATATGCCGTAGTGTCTGTACCAGTGACTGACCCTGCTATATGCCGCAGTGTCTGTACCAGTGACTGACCGTGCTATATGCCGTAGTGTCTGTACCAGTGACTGACCCTGCTATATGCCGCAGTGTCTGTACCAGTGACTGACCCTGCTATATGCCGCAGTGTCTCTACCAGTGACTGACCCTGCTATATGCCGCAGTGTCTGTACCAGTGACTGACCCTGCTATGTGCCGTAGTGTCTGTACCAGTGACTGACCCTGCTATATGCCGTAGTGTCTGTACCAGTGACTGACCCTGCTATGTGCCGCAGTGTCTGTACCAGTGACTGACCCTGCTATATGCCGCAGTGTCTGTACCAGTGACTGACCCTGCTATATGCCGCAGTGTCTGTACCAGTGACTGACCCTGCTATATGCCGCAGTGTCTGTACCAGTGACTGACCCTGCTATATGCCGCAGTGTCTGTACCAGTGACTGACCCTGCTATGTGCCGCAGTGTCTGTACCAGTGACTGACCCTGCTATATGCCGCAGTGTCTGTACCAGTGACTGACCCTGCTATATGCCGCAGTGTCTGTACCAGTGACTGACCCTGCTATATGCCGCAGTGTCTGTACCCGCGACTGACCCTGCTATATGCCGTATTGTCTGTATCAGTGACTGACCCTGCTATATGCCGTAGTGTCTGTACCAGTGACTGACCCTACTATATGCCGCAGTGTCTGTACCAGTGACTGACCCTGCTATATGCCGCAGTGTCTGTACCAGTGACTGACCCTACTATATGCCGTAGTGTCTGTACCAGTGACTGACCCTGCTATGTGCCGTAGTGTCTGTACCAGTGACTGACCCTGCTATATGCCGCAGTGTCTGTACCAGTGACTGACCCTGCTATATGCCGTAGTGTCTGTACCAGTGACTGACCCTGCTATGTGCCGCAGTGTCTGTACCAGTTACTGACCCTGCTATGTGCCGCAGTGTCTGTACCAGTGACTGACCCTGCTATATGCCGTATTGTCTGTATCAGTGACTGACCCTGCTAGATGCCGTAGTGTCTATACCAGTGACTGACCCTACTATATGCCGCAGTGTCTGTACCAGTGACTGACCCTGCTATATGCCGTAGTGTCTGTACCAGTGACTGACCCTACTATATGCCGTAGTGTCTGTACCAGTGACTGACCCTGCTATGTGCCGTAGTGTCTGTACCAGTGACTGACCCTGCTATATGCCGCAGTGTCTGTACCAGTGACTGACCCTGCTATATGCCGTAGTGTCTGTACCAGTGACTGACCCTGCTATGTGCCGCAGTGTCTGTACCAGTGACTGACCCTGCTATGTGCCGCAGTGTCTGTACAACTGACTGACCCTGCTATATGCCGTAGTGTCTGTACCAGTGACTGACCCTGCTATATGCCGCAGTGTCTGTACCAGTGACTGACCCTGCTATATGCCGTAGTGTCTGTACCAGTGACTGACCCTGCTATGTGCCGCAGTGTCTGTACCAGTGACTGACCCTGCTATGTGCCGCAGTGTCTGTACCAGTGACTGACCCTGCTATATGCCGTAGTGTCTGTACCAGTGACTGACCCTGCTATATGCCGTAGTGTCTGTACCAGTGACTGACCTTGCTATATGCCGTAGTGTCTGTACCAGTGACTGACCCTGCTATATGCCGTAGTGTCTGTACCAGTGACTGACCTTGCTATATGCCGTAGTGTCTGTACCAGTGACTGACCCTGCTATATGCCGTAGTGTCTGTACCAGTGACTGACCCTGCTATATGCCGTAGTGTCTGTACAAGTGACTGACCCTGCTATATGCCGTAGTGTCTGTACCAGTGACTGACCCTGCTATATGCCGCAGTGTCTGTACCAGTGACTGACCCTGCTATATGCCGTAGTGTCTGTACCAGTGACTGACCCTGCTATGTGCCGCAGTGTCTGTACCAGTGACTGACCCTGCTATATGCCGTAGTGTCTGTACCAGTGACTGACCCTGCTATATGCCGCAGTGTCAGTACCAGTGACTGACCCTGCTATATGCCGCAGTGTCTGTACCAGTGACTGACCCTGCTATATGCCGTAGTGTCTGTACCAGTGACTGACCCTGCTATGTGCTGCAGTGTCTGTACCAGTGACTGACCCTGCTATATGCCGTAGTGTCTGTACCAGTGACTGACCCTGCTATATGCCGCAGTGTCTGTACCAGTGACTGACCCTGCTATATGCCGCAGTGTCTGTACCAGTGACTGACCCTGCTATATGCCGTAGTGTCTGTACCAGTGACTGACCCTGCTATATGCCGCAGTGTCTGTACCAGTGACTGACCCTGCTATATGCCGCAGTGTCTTTACCAGTGACTGACCCTGCTATTTGCCGTTGTGTCTGTACCAGTGACTGACCCTGCTATATGCCGTAGTGTCTGTACCAGTTACTGACCCTGCTATATGCCGTAGTGTCTGTACCAGTGACTGACCCTGCTATATGCCGCAGTGTCTGTACCAGTGACTGACCCTGCTATATGCCGCAGTGTCTGTACCAGTGACTGACCCTGCTATTTGCCGCAGTGTCTGTACCAGTGACTGACCCTGCTATGTGCCGCAGTGTCTGTACCAGTGACTGACCCTGCTATATGCCGCAGTGTCTGTACCAGTGACTGACCCTGCTATATGCCGCAGTGTCTGTACTAGTGACTGACCCTGCTATATGCCGCAGTGTCTGTACCAGTGACTGACCCTGCTATATGCCGTAGTGTCTGTACCAGTGACTGACCCTGCTATATGCCGCAGTGTCTGTACCAGTGACTGACCCTGCTATATGCCGCAGTGTCTGTACCAGTGACTGACCCTGCTATGTGCCGCAGTGTCTGTACCAGTGAATGACCCTGCTATGTGCCGCAGTGTCTGTACCAGTGACTGACCCTGCTATGTGCCGCAGTGTCTGTACCAGTGACTGACCCTGCTATATGCCGCAGTGTCTGTACCAGTGACTGACCCTGCTATGTGCCGCAGTGTCTGTACCAGTGACTGACCCTGCTATATGCCGCAGTGTCTGTACCAGTGACTGACCCTGCTATGTGCCGCAGCGTCTGTACCAGTGACTGACCCGGGTATATGCCGTAGTGTCTGTACCAGTGACTGACCCTGCTATATGCCGCAGTGTCTGTACCAGTGACTGACCCTGCTATATGCCGCAGTGTCTGTACCAGTGACTGACCCTGCTATTTGCCGTTGTGTCTTACCAGTGACTGACCCTGCTATATGCCGTAGTGTCTGTACCAGTGACTGACCCTGCTATATGCCGCAGTGTCTGTACCAGTGACTGACCCTGCTATATGCCGCAGTGCCTGTACCAGTGACTGACCCTGCTATATGCCGCAGTGCCTGTACCAGTGACTGACCCTGCTATATGCCGTAGTGTCTGTATCAGTGACTGACCCTGCTATATGCCGCAGTGTCTGTACCAGTGACTGACCCTGCTATATGCCGCAGTGTCTGTACCAGTGACTGACCCTGCTATATGCCGCAGTGTCTGTACCAGTGACTGACCCTGCTATATGCCGTAGTGTCTGTACCAGTGACTGACCCTGCTATATGCCGCAGTGTCTGTACCAGTGACTGACCCTGCTATATGCCGCAGTGTCTGTACCAGTGACTGACCCTGCTATATGCCGCAGTGTCTGTACCAGTGACTGACCCTGCTATGTGCCGCAGTGTCTGTACCAGTGACTGACCCTGCTATATGCCGCAGTGTCTGTACCAGTGACTGACCTTGCTATATGCCGCAGTGCCTGTACCAGTGACTGACCCTGCTATATGCCGCAGTGTCTGTACCAGTGACTGACCCTGCTATGTGCCGTAGTGTCTGTACCAGTGACTGACCCTGCTATATGCCGTAGTGTCTGTACCAGTGACTGACCCTGCTATATGCCGCAGTGTCTGTACCAGTGAATGACCCTGCTATATGCCGCAGTGTCTGTACCAGTGACTGACCCTGCTATGTGCCGCAGTGTCTGTACCAGTGACTGACCCTGCTATATGCCGCAGTGTCTGTACCAGTGACTGACCCTGCTATATGCCGCAGTGTCTGTACCAGTGACTGACCCTGCTATATGCCGCAGTGTCTGTACCAGTGACTGACCCTGCTATATGCCGCAGTGTCTGTACCAGTGACTGACCCTGCTATATGCCGTAGTGTCTGTACCAGTGACTGACCCTGCTATATGCCGCAGTGTCTGTACCAGTGACTGACCGTGCTATATGCCGTAGTGTCTGTACCAGTGACTGACCCTGCTATATGCCGCAGTGTCTGTACCAGTGACTGACCCTGCTATATGCCGCAGTGTCTCTACCAGTGACTGACCCTGCTATATGCCGCAGTGTCTGTACCAGTGACTGACCCTGCTATGTGCCGTAGTGTCTGTACCAGTGACTGACCCTGCTATATGCCGTAGTGTCTGTACCAGTGACTGACCCTGCTATGTGCCGCAGTGTCTGTACCAGTGACTGACCCTGCTATATGCCGCAGTGTCTGTACCAGTGACTGACCCTGCTATATGCCGCAGTGTCTGTACCAGTGACTGACCCTGCTATATGCCGCAGTGTCTGTACCAGTGACTGACCCTGCTATATGCCGCAGTGTCTGTACCAGTGACTGACCCTGCTATGTGCCGCAGTGTCTGTACCAGTGACTGACCCTGCTATATGCCGCAGTGTCTGTACCAGTGACTGACCCTGCTATATGCCGCAGTGTCTGTACCAGTGACTGACCCTGCTATATGCCGCAGTGTCTGTACCCGCGACTGACCCTGCTATATGCCGTATTGTCTGTATCAGTGACTGACCCTGCTATATGCCGTAGTGTCTGTACCAGTGACTGACCCTAATATATGCCGCAGTGTCTGTACCAGTGACTGACCCTGCTATATGCCGTAGTGTCTGTACCAGTGACTGACCCTACTATATGCCGTAGTGTCTGTACCAGTGACTGACCCTGCTATGTGCCGTAGTGTCTGTACCAGTGACTGACCCTGCTATATGCCGCAGTGTCTGTACCAGTGACTGACCCTGCTATATGCCGTAGTGTCTGTACCAGTGACTGACCCTGCTATGTGCCGCAGTGTCTGTACCAGTTACTGACCCTGCTATGTGCCGCAGTGTCTGTACCAGTGACTGACGCTGCTATATGCCGTATTGTCTGTATCAGTGACTGACCCTGCTAGATGCCGTAGTGTCTATACCAGTGACTGACCCTACTATATGCCGCAGTGTCTGTACCAGTGACTGACCCTGCTATATGCCGTAGTGTCTGTACCAGTGACTGACCCTACTATATGCCGTAGTGTCTGTACCAGTGACTGACCCTGCTATGTGCCGTAGTGTCTGTACCAGTGACTGACCCTGCTATATGCCGCAGTGTCTGTACCAGTGACTGACCCTGCTATATGCCGTAGTGTCTGTACCAGTGACTGACCCTGCTATGTGCCGCAGTGTCTGTACCAGTGACTGACCCTGCTATGTGCCGCAGTGTCTGTACAACTGACTGACCCTGCTATATGCCGTAGTGTCTGTACCAGTGACTGACCCTGCTATATGCCGCAGTGTCTGTACCAGTGACTGACCCTGCTATATGCCGTAGTGTCTGTACCAGTGACTGACCCTGCTATGTGCCGCAGTGTCTGTACCAGTGACTGACCCTGCTATGTGCCGCAGTGTCTGTACCAGTGACTGACCCTGCTATATGCCGTAGTGTCTGTACCAGTGACTGACCCTGCTATATGCCGTAGTGTCTGTACCAGTGACTGACCTTGCTATATGCCGTAGTGTCTGTACCAGTGACTGACCCTGCTATATGCCGTAGTGTCTGTACCAGTGACTGACCTTGCTATATGCCGTAGTGTCTGTACCAGTGACTGACCCTGCTATATGCCGTAGTGTCTGTACCAGTGACTGACCCTGCTATATGCCGTAGTGTCTGTACAAGTGACTGACCCTGCTATATGCCGTAGTGTCTGTACCAGTGACTGACCCTGCTATATGCCGCAGTGTCTGTACCAGTGACTGACCCTGCTATATGCCGTAGTGTCTGTACCAGTGACTGACCCTGCTATGTGCCGTAGTGTCTGTACCAGTGACTGACCCTGCTATGTGCCGCAGTGTCTGTACCAGTGACTGACCCTGCTATATGCCGTAGTGTCTGTACCAGTGACTGACCCTGCTATATGCCGCAGTGTCTGTACCAGTGACTGACCCTGCTATATGCCGCAGTGTCTGTACCAGTGACTGACCCTGCTATATGCCGTAGTGTCTGTACCAGTGACTGACCCTGCTATGTGCTGCAGTGTCTGTACCAGTGACTGACCCTGCTATATGCCGTAGTGTCTGTACCAGTGACTGACCCTGCTATATGCCGCAGTGTCTGTACCAGTGACTGACCCTGCTATATGCCGCAGTGTCTGTACCAGTGACTGACCCTGCTATATGCCGTAGTGTCTGTACCAGTGACTGACCCTGCTATATGCCGCAGTGTCTGTGCCAGTGACTGACCCTGCTATATGCCGCAGTGTCTGTACCAGTGACTGACCCTGCTATATGCCGCAGTGTCTGTACCAGTGACTGACCCTGCTATATGCCGCAGTGTCTGTACCAGTGACTGACCCTGCTATGTGCCGCAGTGTCTGTACCAGTGACTGACCCTGCTATGTGCCGCAGTGTCTGTACCAGTGACTGACCCTGCTATATGCCGCAGTGTCTGTACCAGTGACTGACCCTGCTATATGCCGCAGTGTCTGTACCAGTGACTGACCCTGCTATGTGCCGCAGTGTCTGTACCAGTGACTGACCCTGCTATGTGCCGCAGTGTCTGTACCAGTGACTGACCCTGCTATATGCCGCAGTGTCTGTACCAGTGACTGACCCTGCTATATGCCGCAGTGTCTGTGCCAGTGACTGACCCTGCTATATGCCGCCGTGTCTGTACCAGTGACTGACCCTGCTATGTGCCGCAGTGTCTGTACCAGTGACTGACCCTGCTATGTGCCGCAGTGTCTGTACCAGTGACTGACCCTGCTATATGCCGCAGTGTCTGTACCAGTGACTGACCCTGCTATATGCCGCAGTGTCTGTACCAGTGACTGACCCTGCTATGTGCCGCAGTGTCTGTACCAGTGACTGACCCTGCTATGTGCCGTAGTGTCTGTACCAGTGACTGACCCTGCTATATGCCGTAGTGTCTGTACCAGTGACTGACCCTGCTATATGCCGCAGTGTCTGTACCAGTGACTGACTCTGCTATGTGCCGTAGTGTCTGTACCAGTGACTGATCCTGCTATATGCCGCAGTGTCTGTACCAGTGACTGACCCTGCTATATGCCGCAGTGTCTGTACCAGTGACTGACCCTGCTATGTGCCGTAGTGTCTGTACCAGTGACTGACCCTGCTATGTGCCGCAGTGTCTGTACCAGTGACTGACCCTGCTATATGCCGCAGTGTCTGTACCAGTGACTGACCCTGCTACGTGCCGCAGTGTCTGTACCAGTGACTGACCCTACTATATGCCGCAGTGTCTGTACCAGTGACTGACCCTGCTATATGCCGTAGTGTCTGTACCAGTGACTGACCCTGCTATGTGCCGCAGTGTCTGTACCAGTGACTGACCCTGCTATATGCCGCAGTGTCTGTACCAGTGACTGACCCTACTATATGCCGCAGTGTCTGTACCAGTGACTGACCCTGCTATATGCCGTAGTGTCTGTACCAGTGACTGACCCTGCTATGTGCCGCAGTGTCTGTACCAGTGACTGACCCTGCTATGTGCCGCAGTGTCTGTACCAGTGACTGACCCTGCTATATGCCGCAGTGTCTGTACCAGTGACTGACCCTGCTATATGCCGCAGTGTCTGTACCAGTGACTGACCCTGCTATATGCCATAGTGTCAGTGACTGACCCTGCTATATGCCGTAGTGTCTGTACCAGTGACTGACCCTGCTATGTGCCGTAGTGTCTGTACCAGTGACTGACCCTGCTATATGCCGTAGTTTCTGTACCAGTGACTGACCCTGCTATATGCCGCAGTGTCTGTACCAGTGACTGACCCTGCTATATGCCGCAGTGTCTGTACCAGTGACTGACCCTGCTACATGCCGCAGTGTCTGTACCAGTGACTGACCCTGCTATATGCCGCAGTGTCTGTACCAGTGACTGACCCTGCTATGTGCCGCAGTGTCTGTACCAGTGACTGACCCTGCTATGTGCCGTAGTGTCTGTACCAGTGACTGACCCTGCTATGTGCCGCAGTGTCTGTACCAGTGACTGACCCTGCTATGTGCCGCAGTGTCTGTACCAGTGACTGACCCTGCTATGTGCCGCAGTTTCTGTACCAGTGACTGACCCTGCTATATGCCGCAGTGTCTGTACCAGTGACTGACCCTGCTATGTGCCGCAGTGTCTGTACCAGTGACTGACCCTGCTATATGCCGCAGTGTCTGTACCAGTGACTGACCCTGCTATATGCCGCAGTGTCTGTACCAGTGACTGACCCTGCTATGTGCCGCAGTGTCTGTACCAGTGACTGACCCTGCTATATGCCGCAGTGTTTGTACCAGTGACTGACCCTGCTATATGCCGCAGTGGCTGTACCAGTGACTGACCCTGCTATATGCCGCAGTGTCTGTACCAGTGACTGACCCTGCTATATGCCGTAGTGTCTGTATCAGTGACTGACCCTGCTATGTGCCGTAGTGTCTGTACCACTGACTGACCCTGCTATGTGCCGTAGTGTCTGTACCAGTGACTGACCCTGCTATGTGCCGTAGTGTCTGTACCAGTGACTGACCCTGCTATATGCCGCAGTGTCTGTACCAGTGACTGACCCTGCTATATGCCGCAGTGTCTGTACCAGTGACTGACCCTGCTATATGCCATAGTGTCTGTACCAGTGACCGACCCTGCTATGTGCCGCAGTGTCTGTACCAGTGACTGACCCTGCTATATGCCGCAGTGTCTGTACCAGTGACTGACCCTGCTATATGCCGTAGTGTCTGTACCAGTGACTGACCCTGCTATATGCCGCAGTGTCTGTACCAGTGACTGACCCTGGTATGTGCCGTAGTGTCTGTACCAGTGACTGACCCTGCTATATGCCGTAGTGTCTGTACCAGTGACTGACCCTGCTATATGCCGTAGTGTCTGTACAAGTGACTGACCCTGCTATGTGCCGTAGTGTCTGTACCAGTGACTGACCCTGCTATATGCCGTAGTGTCTGTACCAGTGACTGACCCTGCTATGTGCCGCAGTGTCTGTACCAGTGACTGACCCTACTATATGCCGCAGTGTCTGTACCAGTGACTGACCCTGCTATATGCCGCAGTGTCTGTACCAGTGACTGACCCTGCTATATGCCGCAGTGTCTGTACCAGTGACTGACCCTGCTATATGCCGCAGTGTCTGTACCAGTGACTGACCCTGCTATATGCCGCAGTGTCTGTACCAGTGACTGACCCTGCTATATGCCGCAGTGTCTGTACCAGTGACTGACCCTGCTATATGCCGCAGTGTCTGTACCAGTGACTGACCCCGCTATATGCCGCAGTGTCTGTACCAGTGACTGACCCTGCTATATGCCGCAGTGTCTGTACCAGTGACTGACCCTGCTATATGCCGCAGTGTCTGTACCAGTGACTGACCCTGCTATATGCCGCAGTGTCTGTACCAGTGACTGACCCTGCTATATGCCGTAGTGTCTGTACCAGTGACTGACCCTGCTATGTGCCGCAGTGTCTGTACCAGTGACTGACCCTGCTATATGCCGCAGTGTCTGTACCAGTGACTGACCCTGCTATGTGCCGCAGTGTCTGTACCAGTGACTGACCCTGCTATATGCCGCAGTGTCTGTACCAGTGACTGACCCTGCTATATGCCGCAGTGTCTGTACCAGTGACTGACCCTGCTATATGCCGCAGTGTCTGTACCAGTGACTGACCCTGCTATATGCCGCAGTGTCTGTACCAGTGACTGACCCTGCTATATGCCGCAGTGTCTGTACCCGTGACTGACCCTGCTATATCCCGCAGTGTCTGTACCAGTGACTGACCCTGCTATGTGCCGTAGTGTCTGTACAAGTGACTGTTGCAGGCTGTGGTGCTGTACGGATCTACTTACGTCCTGGTCTCCCTCAGTATCGACCGTCTGGATGCTATCGCCAGACCGCTCAGCTTCTCCAGCAGTCGTAAGTATGACGTCATTAAACGGCCGGGAAAACATCTATTTGAGTAAAGTTGCATGTCGGGCTCCTTCCCGCCAAAACTTAAGAACTCAAAATACAAATAAAAATCAGTCCTGCAATCTCCTAAATTTCTTTTGTCTATATTCCACGCATACCACACTGCCAAATGGAGTCTCTTAGCCTTGCCCGTGATATCAATTAACCACAGGTTTTCAATTTAGTGGTAAACGTCATCAGTTTGTGTGCTTCGTGATTCTTTGTTATAAGTAGCAGTGCAGCGACAGAGTTCCGCGGTGTCCCGGGAGAGAAACGTTTGCTATCTCACAGTCGAAACGGCGATGTTTATTTGGTTTCTGAATTAATAGAATGACACAATCGATTTTTTTTGCAAATTGTGATGTCGCCTGGGTTTAGTTTTGGCGGGAAAGAGCCCGATATGCAGCTTTAAAACGCTAGATGTGAGAATCCGCACACACAACCACCACGCGGATTGAATGGTACTTCTGGGCCACCATATGTTGTTCAGACTCCTGGTCAAGCCTCACTGTTTGTTCTCCTAGCTTGTTATTCCGAGCCTCAAGCTGTCGCATGTTCCACCACGATGCCGTGCCATGTATGTCATTGGGGCAAGACACAGTTAATAGGAACCTTGTCTGACCTACTTTGTCAAGTCATAGATTGCTCACACCACAGACCTGAAGTGCAATAATATGAGGTCGACTCTTAGCATGAACACGTGGTCAGTATATGTGGTAAAGCTTACATTATGGCGGCAGCTGGATTACAAGGGATTGTGGGACATCACACAGCGACACGGCGGCATTGCTAAGTCTGCTAAGGCTAACCCTGGCCCCTGTAAACTACGGTAACAGATAGACAGACTTACCTATTGACAGTTCAGGTGATTGGATTACGCCCGTCTTTTACTGATTAAATGTTAATGCCCAGGTTCGTAGAACTTATTTATTATATGGAAAGTGATTCTCGATACCGACATCAAAAGAAACCTCTCACATTGCTGAACGATATATATCTCCCGACTCTCTTTACCCTTCCCGTCTAACGTTAATCTACTCCGCCCACCCCCATCCCCGGCCAGGCTACCCCCCCCCCCCACCCACCCTACGCCTGCCCCACCACTCGTATCAGCTTCACAGCTGAAGCCACGTCGGTAGCCACCTGTTGAATTTGAACATCATGTGACACCTTGTATCATTAGTTTGGTTATCATATATCTGACACTAATAACTTTTAGCCGAAAGTTGCTTCTCATCACCTCACAGATGGCGGGGTCGAACCTGACACCTGTCTCTAGACCATAGTTCATCTAACCCCAATTCACGGTCTCGGGAGGTTTCGTGTTGTAGTTAGTCTTTATTTGCACAAAAGCGGTCTAAACATTACATTTTTGCACATCATTTCGCACCTCATCCCGTAGATAGTCCACAGAATATCCCCCTTTTATTAGTACTTAGCGTAGAGTAAATATATGCGAACTTACTTGCCTCTGGTGTTGCACTAAAGCACGATATTCTATTATAGCGAACATGTAGCAAGAGTCGAACCAGCTGTGCAATTATTCTTCTCCTCACAAGGCAGTCCGCCATGTGGTCAGCGTCTTAATGGACAGGAAGTCACCTTAAAGCCACATGCTATCGGCATTTCCGGTAACCCACATTTATGGAGAAGTGAGTGTTCCCGTTCTCACTTCCGCTTAGGTCTGCGCGCCAAGGGACTGGTCATAGCTGCCTGGGTCCTGTCCTGTCTCTTCTCAGTCCCGATGCTCTTCCTGTGTAAGGAGCAGGTCCGCGCCAGCGGTAAACGGCAATGCATCATCGACCTGAAGGGAGCCTTACAGTGGCAGGTGAGTGTCGCTTTGTCTGTCGGCCATCAGACCTCCATACACACTGCATATTGTGCAATAAAACATTTTTCAATGATAACGTATTGCCATATCTTCACAATGTGAGGTTTACTTGTGAAACGCGACATTACAAACCCACGCACGTGTTAGACACTGAGGGCAAAGCCAATTATTTCTAGGCCAGTTTGAAGAAAACCATTATACTTTAGTGATTTAAAATTAAGTGACATGGAATTCGCACTTGAAATGGATATCAGTGTTGCCCTGCAGGAACACAGCAATTCCAAATCTTGCCAATATATATTTGGCAATTACTAACCGCGTGAGAAGATATGCATATGGCATTGCGTCGAGTGCGAGATGGGTTTATCTCAGCACAAGTCTCCAAAATCCTGCCTGAGCCTTTAGGCGAAGGCAGGATTTCGGAGATGCGTGCTGAGATAAACCCATCTCGCACGAGAAGCAATGCCATATGTATTTTCTCGCTCGAATAGAACTTCAAACGTCGCCATTAAGTCAACACGGAGATCTAACGATGACAATGATACTCACAACTGCACCTAAATATTTGGTCGAAATCATAACAGTGGCGCTCAATAGCACCTGTAACTAAGTGTTGCGCGCGACGTGTTTCCTTGGAGATATGACGTCGTCAAAGTGATTACGCCTCTGCGGCGGAGATAGGTCTAACGAACATATTGTTTTAGGAAAAATGGTATCTATTTGTTAAATGAACCTTTTGTTTTCGTAAATTGTGGCTGTATTTCTATAGTTGGAGATTATATGATTCAGGCCTATAGCTATTAAGTTCGGTTGGTTTGTTGGAACTATTTATGTAAATATCAGTTACGCGCATTGACACCGCGGTAACCACTGAGACTGAGTGACAAGATCTGTAACGTGAATGGCGGCAGCAAAACAACGCACGATTGGAAAACTAAAATGGATCTTACACAGTAAGTTTCAGCTTTTAAGCCGCCAAACTTCGCCACATAAACTAATTTGTCAAACTGTAACATAATATGATAAAATCTCAATTTCTGACACGTATACCTGGATGGGTTTTTCCCGGAACTGGTGTCAACATTGGCCACTGACAACAGAGTGCGAGAATACTTGGTGAGTGATGGTATGCAAATCATGTATTGAACTTTAGGCACATCGCCCATAGTACATGATAGGATTGCGCTGATTGTCAACGAGATAACAACAATTCTACCTGGTGCTGCTGGCTTCAGTGTTTAACACGTGTGTTTGTTATGTTCAGATCTACCTGGTGCTGCTGGCCTCAATGTTTAACACGTGTGTGTTTGTTATGTTCAGATCTACCTGGTGCTGCTGGCCTCAATGTTTAACACGTGTGTGTTTGTTATGTTCAGGTCTACCTGGTGCTGCTGGACTCAATGTTTAACACGTGTGTTTGTTATGTTCAGGTCTACCTGGTGCTGCTGGACTCAATGTTTAACACATGTGTTTGTTATGTTCAGGTCTACCTGGTGCTGCTGGCCTCAATGTTTAACACATGTGTTTGTTATGTTCAGATCTACCTGGTGCTGCTGGCCTCAATGTTTAACACGTGTGTGTTTGTTATGTTCAGGTCTACCTGGTGCTGCTGGACTCAATGTTTAACACATGTGTTTGTTATGTTCAGATCTACCTGGTGCTGCTGGCCTCAATGTTTAACACATGTGTTTGTTATGTTCAGGTCTACCTGGTGCTGCTGGCCTCAATGTTTAACACATGTGTTTGTTATGTTCAGATCTACCTGGTGCTGCTGGCCTCAATGTTTAACACGTGTGTGTTTGTTATGTTCAGATCTACCTGGTGCTGCTGGCTCAATGTTTAACACATGTGTTTGTTATGTTCAGATCTACCTGGTGCTGCTGGCCTCAATGTTTAACACATGTGTTTGTTATGTTCAGATCTACCTGGTGCTGCTGGCCTCAATGTTTAACACATGTGTTTGTTATGTTCAGATCTACCTGGTGCTGCTGGCCTCAATGTTTAACACATGTGTTTGTTATGTTCAGATCTACCTGGTGCTGCTGGCCTCAATGTTTAACACATGTGTTTGTTATGTTCAGATCTACCTGGTGCTGCTGGCCTCAATGTTTAACACGTGTGTGTTTGTTATGTTCAGATCTACCTGGTGCTGCTGGCCTCAATGTTTAACACATGTGTTTATTATGTTTAGATCTACCTGGTGCTGCTGGCCTCAATGTTTAACACATGTGTTTGTTATGTTCAGATCTACCTGGTGCTGCTGGCCTCAATGTTTAACACATGTGTTTGTTATGTTCAGATCTACCTGGTGCTGCTGGCTTCAGTGTTTAACACATGTGTTTGTTATGTTCAGATCTACCTGGTGCTGCTGGCCTCAATGTTTAACACGTGTGTGTTTGTTATGTTCAGGTCTACCTGGTGCTGCTGGACTCAATGTTTAACACGTGTGTTTGTTATGTTCAGATCTACCTGGTGCTGCTGGCCTCAATGTTTAACACGTGTGTTTGTTATGTTTAGATCTACCTGGTGCTGCTGGCTTCAGTGTTTAACACGTGTGTGTTTGTTATGTTCAGATCTACCTGGTGCTGCTGGCCTCAATGTTTAACACATGTGTTTGTTATGTTTAGATCTACCTGGTGCTGCTGGCTTAAGTGTTTAACACGTGTGTGTTTGTTATGTTCAGATCTACCTGGTGCTGCTGGCCTCAATGTTTAACACATGTGTTTGTTATGTTTAGATCTACCTGGTGCTGCTGGCTTCAGTGTTTAACACGTGTATGTTTGTTATGTTCAGATTTACCTGGTGCTGCTGGCCTCAATGTTTAACACATGTGTTTGTTATGTTTAGATCTACCTGGTGCTGCTGGCTTCAGTGTTTAACACGTGTATGTTTGTTATGTTCAGATCTACCTGGTGCTGCTGGCTTAAGTGTTTAACACGTGTGTGTTTGTTATGTTCAGATCTACCTGGTGCTGCTGGCCTCAATGTTTAACACGTGTGTTTGTTATGTTTAGATCTACCTGGTGCTGCTGGCCTCAATGTTTAACACGTGTGTGTGTTATGTTCAGATCTACCTGGTGCTGCTGGCCTCAATGTTTAACACATGTGTTTGTTATGTTCAGATCTACCTGGTGCTGCTGGCCTCAATGTTTAACACATGTGTTTGTGATGTTCAGATCTACCTGGTGCTGCTGGCCTCAATGTTTAACACATGTGTTTGTTATGTTCAGATCTACCTGGTGCTGCTGGCTCAATGTTTAACACATGTGTTCGTTATGTTCAGATCTACCTGGTGCTGCTGGCCTTAATGTTTAACACATGTGTTTGTTATGTTCAGATCTACCTGGTGCTGCTGGCCTCAATGTTTAACACATGTTTGTTATGTTCAGATCTACCTGGTGTTACTGGCCTCAATGTTTAACACATGTTTGTTATGTTCAGATCTACCTGGTGCTGCTGGCCTTAATGTTTAACACATGTGTTTGTTATGTTCAGATCTACCTGGTGCTGCTGGCCTCAATGTTTAACACATGTTTGTTATGTTCAGATCTACCTGGTGCTGCTGGCTCAATGTTTAACACATGTGTTCGTTATGTTCAGATCTACCTGGTGCTGCTGGCCTTAATGTTTAACACATGTGTTTGTTATGTTCAGATCTACCTGGTGCTGCTGGCCTTAATGTTTAACACATGTGTTTGTGATGTTCAGATCTACCTGGTGCTGCTGGCCTCAATGTTTAACACATGTGTTTGTTATGTTCAGATCTACCTGGTGCTGCTGGCCTCAATGTTTAACACGTGTGTTTGTTATGTTTAGATCTACCTGGTGCTGCTGGCTTCAGTGTTTAACACGTGTGTTTGTTATGTTTAGATCTACCTGGTGCTGCTGGCTCAATGTTTAACACATGTGTTCGTTATGTTCAGATCTACCTGGTGCTGCTGGCCTCAATGTTTAACACGTGTGTGTTTGCTATGTTCAGATCTACCTGGTGCTGCTGGCCTCAATGTTTAACACGTGTGTTTGTTATGTTCAGATCTACCTGGTGCTGCTGGCTCAATGTTTAACACATGTTTGTTATGTTCAGATCTACCTGGTGCTGCTGGCCTCAATGTTTAACACATGTGTTTGTTATGTTCAGATCTACCTGGTGTTACTGGCCTCAATGTTTAACACATGTGTTTGTTATGTTCAGATCTACCTGGTGCTGCTGGCCTCTGTGCTGTTCTTCATCCCCATGATCATCATCGCCGTGTGTTACTACGCCATGATCCACGTCATCTGGTCCAAGTCTCGCACTCTGACCACCTCGTACTCCGGGAGCCCCGGCCCCAAGGCATCCATCCTCAAGCGGTTCTCCTCCAAGAAGATCCGGACCGGTGAGTGTTACATATCGCACTCGGTTGCATAATGGGCGCACCACGACCGCCACCAGCACCTTAAAGCAGCCTACTTACATGCGCCATCTTAGATGTTTTACGTTTTAGAATCAAGACTAAAACTAAATCTCAAAATTATGATGCATGTATGTTTTATATCTCATTGAGTGTGTAAACAACAATTTCAACATAAAACTGCACGGACTAGTTTATGGCGCGCGGACGTGATAGCGAGCCGCGGTCGACATCACACGGAATACCGAACAGCGAACAGGCGCGCAGGGATATAAAGCCGGCCACCAAATTCTGCTCCGGTGAACAACTGTGCTTCTCGCCGGAAAGCCCACAGGCTTTCAGAATTTAAATTCAAGACAGAATATACTTATTTGACATGGCGAAGAGATTGGTAATATAACAATTACAGAACATATTGCTTTAATATGTTGAAGCTTTAGAATCGTGACTTCTCGCTTGCCCCCAACAACCACTGTCACCCACCGCCCATCATCATGGCCCATTATTTCGAAGCGGCCGAGGTCGCGTATTTCACCTTCAAATAGGACATTAACATGGGCGAAATATTCATCCCTGGCCGTATGGAACTTACGCGTTCAAGGTGAAAGTGCGTTTACACGACGTATGTAAGGTCTATCAGGTGGACTTGACGGCTTCGTGACCCCCCCCCCCCCCCTCCCAGCCTCCCCAATCCTGATCTCCCCTACCGGGTATTGAATGGAAGCCCCCGTCACCCACCTTTCCTCCGCCATCCCTTACCAAGGATTTTGGAGCCTGACCTGCCTGCCCGCTGATGTCATATCTGCGTTGAGATCCACTAGCTTCTCGCTTTCTACGATGAATGGTTTTTTTTGCCTGTACACCCCACCCCGCTGTCTTAGCGATTATGCCGATGGTGAACTGATATTATCCATGGTGCAATAATCCGTGCATTATTCACTTTACCTTTGATCTGTAATAGCTTCCAAACAATATTCCATGTCCATTTCTCTCACGCCGCTGTCTAGAGCGCATCGGCAGAGAACCAGCCATTGTCACTTATAGTCAAGTCATTTTACTTCTTTGCATTTCAGGATTGAACAAAGATGAGAAGGAACATTTGGATAAGAGTTCTAAACAGAGCTGTTCGAGTTCTCGTGGAGTCATACCTCAAGCCAAGATTAGGACAGTTAAAATGACATTCGTCATTGTATTAGGTAGGTTTGAAAGTTACGCAGTGCATTCAGGTTTATTCCAAACAATATTTTCCTGTGACACAATTCAAATGCATAATGTTGTGGTGCACAATGCAGCACGTTAAAATAGATGCACAGTTTAGATATTTTAAATGGTATTGATACGTTGATCAGAAAATTAGATCGCCTCCATATACACTCCATGATGTGCAATTAAACATTTCTTAAAGACGACATATTGCTATATCTTCGGAATGTGAGGTTTGCTTGTGAAACGCGTCTAACTTCGGACAACGCCAATTATTTTTAGGCCCTTTTGAAGAAAACTGCTTTCAATGATACTTACCTTTAATGATTCAAAATTAAGAGACATGGAATACGCCCAAGAAGCGAATTATCAGTGCTGTGCTGCAAGAAATTTCACAGCAATTTCACATCGTGCCAATATTTGGCATTTAATAATGTGAGAATACTTGGTGCATGTTGGGTTTATTGGAAGTATCCACGTCGGTGGTAACGACTTCGCCATTAATATTACTATTGACGGTTGCGTCATTCATTTTAAATTACTGATAAAGGTTTTATAAATAATAACAAAAAGAGGCATTACTGTGTCACCGTCTTTCGTAATTTCATTATGTTAACATGTTTGTTTATTTCGCTCCATTCTTACAGTGTTCATCGTGTGTTGGAGTCCCTTCTTCGTCTTCAACTTGCTGGATGTGTTCGGCAAGATAGCCTTCAATCAGCGAACCGTCTCGTTTCGCGTGTTGGTCCAGAGCTTCGCCCCGCTCAACAGCGTCTTCAACCCCCTCATTTACGGCATCTTCAGCAGTAGGATCTGCAGCCACCTCAGGTACAGACGCACAGGCCCGGCATCCACCTCAGCCTTCGGAGCCGCCCCCAGCGCAGGCCACTTGAGAAGTGCCATGTCGGGCGGCTCGCTGGCGGGGTCGCGCGCTAGGGGGTCCCGCGGCGCCTGCGGGGGCGGGGGCGGGGGACCCCTGTACCGCCCCATAGCCGGAGGGGGTGGCGGGGACCCCGGCCGCCCCGGAAGGCGTGCAAGTCCTACTGCACCGGGCCGTGACATGCATACCACGGCATTTTAAAGTGGACCCTGTGATATCAATCAGGTGATCCGTTCATAGAACGACAGTGCCACTTATCCTTAGTTATAGATCTGTTCACCTGCCCATGCAGTTATCATTACCCGTAGGTAGGCCACTGTCAATGGAACCAAAGGCCGGTTGGTTTATCTCCTGTGCGTAGTTATCATTATGCGACGGGGGAAGTCACATGTTGGCTTACGGATTGAGGCGAGCGGTGAGGGAGGCGGTGGGGGAGGGGGTGGAGTTGGCGGCGATGTCATGGTCCATTTTACCACCGCCAGCCTGTCAACTCTGATATATATCTGCGCTGCATCAACATACATTATTCCCTGTATAGTCGCTAGTTCCGATTACTCCGGAGAGTTGACGAAATGTAAATTATGATTGAATTTATCCCAGGGTAAATAATATTATGACTTATTTGTCGCCCTAGCATCAATGCCGTCTTCGCAAGTTCGCAAATATTCTTGGGCCGGCTTCAGAAGAAATTTATAGTGAGATTTCTAACATGGAGTCATCACATTGTTATAATTGTTTGCGTAGTACCCTAACTAACAACACTATCTTGCAATGGCCATTCAGCAACATCCATTGCTGCGCATGCGCATTACTAGCATGCCTAAAATGGTAGAGAGCATGGGTTGTGATCCTAGTGTAAAGGGGTATCTCCGTGATATGATACGATTATGATGACCATATATTACGCGCAGCATAGCGAAACGTCTTTGATAAAAAACGTATTATCTTATGGTAATATTCAAATGTATGTTTCATTTAATTTTCAGAAATATCAGGTGGATAAACTGGCTCATGAATAAGATATGCTGCTGTTGCACCCCGGCTGGTTCCCGGCACGAGAGGGCTGGTTCCATGTATTCATCTACTGTGCAGAGTTACGCTGATGATTACAATCGTAAAATGTCGCGGACTAGTTCCAACGGAGCGGTGCGTTACCATAGTTACCACGCCGCTTACCGGAAACAGGACAGCTCTGACCTGTTGCCCTCAAACATAATGATGAAGGATTTGGGATGAGGAAGTCGGCGTGCGGGTAATATGTAAATAACCTTATTTATCGATCTGTAATTTCATTCAGTCGTAGCGACATGTGATGTGCTCGAGAAAAAACCGCCGACAAAGTTGGTGGAGAACATTTGACGGCTTTTTGCTAAATAAATGCGAGGTGTGTAAGTTAGACCACGGACTTGATGTAAATGATGTGACTGACTACTCGCTGTGACTTCAAGCGCTGTGACAAGAGTCTGTACAGGTACCAGGCCGCTTGCCATGTCGTGTGGCAACAGTCTGTACAGGTACCAGGCCGCTTGCCATGTCGTGTGGCAACAGTCTGTACAGGTACCAGGCCGCTTGCCATGTCGTGTGGCAACAGTCTGTACAGGTACCAGGCCGCTTGCCATGTCGTGTGACAACAGTCTGTACAGGTACCAGGCCGCTTGCCATGTCGTGTGGCAACAGTCTGTACAGGTACAAGGCCGCTTGCCATGTCGTGTGACAACAGTCTGTACAGGTACCAGGCCGCTTGCCATGTCGTGTGGCAACAGTCTGTACAGGTACCAGGCCGCTTGCCATGTCGTGTGACAACAGTCTGTACAGGTACCAGGCCGCTTGCCATGTCGTGTGGCAACAGTCTGTACAGGTACCAGGCCGCTTGCCATGTCGTGTGACAACAGTCTGTACAGGTACCAGGCCGCTTGCCATGTCGTGTGACAACAGTCTGTACAGGTACCAGGCCGCTTGCCATGTCGCGTGGCAACAGTCTGTACAGGTACCAGGCCGCTTGCCATGTCGTGTGGCAACAGTCTGTACAGGTACCAGGCCGCTTGCCATGTCGTGTGACAACAGTCTGTACAGGTACCAGGCCGCTTGCCATGTCGTGTGGCAACAGTCTGTACAGGTACCAGGCCGCTTGCCATGTCGTGTGACAACAGTCTGTACAGGTACCAGGCCGCTTGCCATGTCGTGTGACAACAGTCTGTACAGGTACCAGGCTGCTTGCCATGTCGCGTGGCAACAGTCTGTACAGGTACCAGGCCGCTTGCCATGTCGCGTGGCAACAGTCTGTACAGGTACCAGGCCGCTTGCCATGTTGTGTGGCAACAGTCTGTACAGGTACCAGGCCGCTTGCCATGTCGTGTGACAACAGTCTGTACAGGTACCAGGCCGCTTGCCATGTCGTGTGGCAACAGTCTGTACAGGTACCAGGCCGCTTGCCATGTCGTGTGACAACAGTCTGTACAGGTACCAGGCCGCTTGCCATGTCGTGTGGCAACAGTCTGTACAGGTACCAGGCCGCTTGCCATGTCGTGTGACAACAGTCTGTACAGGTACCAGGCCGCTTGCCATGTCGCGTGACAACAGTCTGTACAGGTACCAGGCCGCTTGCCATGTCGCGTGGCAACAGTCTGTACAGGTACCAGGCCGCTTGCCATGTCGTGTGGCAACAGTCTGTACAGGTACCAGGCCGCTTGCCATGTCGTGTGACAACAGTCTGTACAGGTACCAGGCCGCTTGCCATGTCGTGTGGCAACAGTCTGTACAGGTACCAGGCCGCTTGCCATGTCGCGTGACAACAGTCTGTACAGGTACCAGGCCGCTTGCCATGTCGCGTGGCAACAGTCTGTACAGGTACCAGGCCGCTTGCCATGTCGTGTGGCAACAGGAGTGCGCTGTTATGATTGTAACTCCCGGAAATCTGTGAAATGAATTACGCTGGGCACAAAATGAC
Source organism: Arenicola marina (assembly GCA_964019135.1). Classification (NCBI taxonomy): domain Eukaryota; kingdom Metazoa; phylum Annelida; class Polychaeta; family Arenicolidae; genus Arenicola; species Arenicola marina. Next base: position 3,722,949 of record OZ025265.1, on the reverse strand, counting down.
GCTGGTAGAGTATTTTGTGTATGTGAAGCACCTCTGCGAAATATCTGGATAAACTTGAATGATATGTGTTGTGTGACGCCCTTCTAAAGAGCAAACAACGTGTATATAGCTAACAGGAAGCGCTGGCCGCTGAGGGGATCAAGCGGTGGCCTTATGAAGCGCATCTACTCGTACGTCAAACGAGCAGTGCTGGCGGTGGAACAAGGGAGATGTGATAACACACAGTGGTCAACCACTGCGTCAAGACGGCGGCCAAACCTGCTGGACATGAAAGTGCTGCGAGATGTTTGTCGTCAAAGAGACACGGGACCTGTGTCCATCAGTCTCTGAACCACGTGTTCTTCGCTGCGTAGCGCAGGTCATTCTCCCAATAGAGGGCGCTCGTTCCTCATATAACCCCTGCGCCATTCCCCGGGCATCGACCGCTTGACCTTGTGGTGTGGTTGTCACAATTCCCAAAGACTTTATGTCGAACTATTTATATTTGATGAATCATTCTTAAGAGGCAAAACACATGCAATCGTCCGACCCAAAGAGTACACGCTTCAAGTTGATCAGCGCCAGTGTGTTTGCCCCGTGTTGAGATAATTATCACGGTCATTGTATAATTGATGCACCGAGTATTAATTCATTTTAAATTTCGCACATGAAAACTAATTTTGATGATAAAGCAGTACAATGTGATATGGACAGAGTCAGCCGACCGCCCTCTGCTGGGAGATTGAGCTTTGACGTGCATGGGCGACAGACATTAAGTCGTTCACTGAATGAGACAGAGTTGTCGCGAAGAGAATGCTAAAGTACGAGCCGTGGTGAGCGTGATGCATACCTGTATCGTATTTTTATATATTCTGGTTCTTTACGTTGTGTTTCCATTATGGGGAATTCCTGCAGATCCAGGCCTGTCACCTGTATTCACATAGCGTGGGTGACATCTCACTGGCAACGTCGTGACGCCGTCGCGGGACCAATAAACACAAGCTACGGCTCTAAGCTAGAACAATTACAGCTAGACATCATAATGCCATCGCAGCTATCATAACGTTTCCTTGAATGCTTCGCTCTGTAATTTTAACCTGTATACTGATTCTGTACGTCATGATGTAGTGTCATCGCGGTACGTACGGCCCCAAAGCTTCCAAAAACAGCCACATCCTAACATATATTTTCAATTAACTTCTGTCGCTTCTTTTTTGCTTTCGTTCCGTGTGGCGTATGGCATTTTTGTCAAAACACTCATACTTTCTTGCCTTATATAAAATATGATATTTGTCTCTCTGAGCGTAATGATGCGAAAGACATTGGTAACGCGCGTTGTTGTCATAACGATCATTGTTCATTGACATCTATTTCATCAAGGTATGAACAGTAATACGTTGGGAGAATAAAACTTTCTAGAACCAAAATTTGAGCTTGTTTTACATGGATTAATGATATACTATTTTTCGTCGTGGCGTATCGGCGTGTGCCAGATACTGCTGCGACACATAGGGGTCTGGAAGGGGGCATTCAGTGCCGTTTTTTCAATAATCTGTGCCGCTGTTGCTTTTTTAGATGGTCAGTTTCGGAATTTGGGCGTCAATATCGATTTTTGCAATATGCCTGTGTCGCGTGTCGCCATTTACCCCTCCAGACCCTTACATATATTTGAGATGGTGTCTTGCAAAACACGTGAACATGTGGTACGCATAGGTGACTCAATTTGTCCATGTTCAGAAGCATATTTTGTCACAGTGAATGACACATAATGTTAAATTAACCAGCTAGTTTTAATTAGTTCCAAGAAATCCCTTGAATTGGTGCCAATAGAGGATGTCTCATTATCTAATTAACGTGTTGTCATTTGTCGATGCCCGTTGTCGACGTTGTGCAAGGACCAAAATGATTCTCTGAATGCCATATAAAGTGTTTGTATTGGAACAATCTGAAATACGAAGTCGTCTATATGCGCACATGGTATAGATGTGTTTATATGTACAACTCCTACACATCACTACAGTTATAATGCGTGTCAAGTGTGCAATCACAATACTGCCTCTATGTTTAAGTGGTATATATGATATGTGGTTGATATGTGAATAAAGGCGTCTAAAGGCTAGATTACTGAGTGATTATCCCAAAATCTGCGCATGCCTATGAACGAAACTGGAACCTCTAAGATTTTCAACTTTAAATTGTCTTAGCTGTCGAGGAGAAATTTAATGACTTGACGGTAAGACAGGAGCACACTCCTGGGACACGAATCAATTTTTTTTTATATAAACTTTATTTATTTTACGAGGTTCACAACAGCGAATTCACATATTAATGTTCACCTGGGATAGAACAAACAGAAATGTAAATTGATCAACAGCAATGCAAATACAGAAACAAATCAATCATGTGACATAATTGAACAGTAGGGCAAGAATCAGTATGACATCTTAGGAAAAGATTATGACGAGAAACGTTTGGTACTGACTATGTAGCGCATAATAGATTGAAACATTGATGTGTTATCTTCAATGGTAAATGCAGATGAACCGTGGAGGAGCAGGTCGCATAGGATGTCACAATTAATTCTGGTAGTTGGGATTAGTCTTACATTGTACAGTTCTAGAAAAGATAGGTCTTCACAAAGTCGGTTTCTGTGTGCTGTAAAGGCCGGACACTTAAGTATATAGTGGATAGTATCTTCAGGTTGCGTCAGACAGTATTCACATATGTTATCACTAACAAAACCATATTTGTGTCTGTGGCCTTTGAGACCACTTAGGCCCATACGCAGTCTGCTAAGCTGGATGGCGCCGTGACCGGAGAACATATTATACAACTTGTTGCATGGTTGGAAGTATAACGTCTTATATGAAGACTTGAAACAGTCAATGGATGTAGATCATCTTACATCATCAGGCAGTCTGTTCCAAGCACGGATCGTCCTCCACAAGAAGCAATTGCGAGAATACGTTTTCATCAACCGTGGTTGGAACAAATCATTGCTGTTTCGTAATGGATACCGAGACACGTCGGAAATGGGTGGGGGAACCAGTGTCCTGAGATACTGCGGAGTGGCACCGGTTAACATTTCATATAATAGGCATAGACAAAAGTATTCTCTTCTAGTATAAAGCGGGTCGGCGCCAACTGCAATAAATTAGTATGTGAGGTACAAGAGTAGGCACGTGTAGCACTGAGAAGGGCTTGTCGTTGGACATTTTCCAGTTTATCAGTCTGACATTTGGTGAGATTACCATGAAATACTGGGGTGGCATACTCGAGGATAGGTCTAACATGAACGTTGTATATGGACAGTTTAGTACGACGATCTATTCGTTTAGGCATACGCTTTAACATATTGACAGATTTCGATGCTTTTGCTATGATATTCTTAACATGGGTATCCCACTTCATGGTACCAGTAAGCGTTACACCGAGGTGACAATGCGTGGACACTCTTTGGATAGCCTGAGTACCTAACAGCAAAGACAAATCGGTAGGTCTACGGAGTTTCTTACTGAAGATCATATATACACTTTTGCAGGGATTGAATGTAACTCTCCACTGTGCGGCCCAGTTGGATAATTTATGTAAATCACGATTTACCGCAGACACATCATTATTCTTGTCCAGTACGTAAAACATGGACGTGTCATCTGCATACAGAAAAATGTCGCATTCTAGGTCTTCCACTAGGTCATTAACGTAAATTGCAAACAATAGCGGGCCTAGTATAGATCCCTGGGGAACACCGGCGTTGATTTCTTTCCAGTCAGAACTCACGCCGTCGATTACAACCCGTTGGTGACGTCCACAGAGATAGCTTTGAAACCACCGAAGGAGGTCTCCAGAAATACCTAGGCTTTGCAGTTTAAAAAGGAGTCCATCGTGGAAGACTCTGTCAAACGCCTTTGATACATCTAGAAATACCATTAAACATTCTTCGTTACGTTCAAAGGCAGAGTAAATCTTATGTACAAGGAATGTTAATTGGTTGCCGGTAGAGTCGTTCTTTTTAAAACCAGAGTTCCTCCATGTCAGCAGGTTTCGTCGGGACAAGTACGCATACAGATCATCGTTAACTACGCGTTCCATAACCTTTCCGACGCAAGATAACAGTGATATAGGTCTGTAGTTATCCTTGGAGGTTTTGCTATGTTTTTAAAAAACAGGAGTTACGTTTGCCGTTTTCCATTCTCTCGGAAAACTGTGGGAGGCAAGGCTTTTATTAAACAACTCTGCTAACGGTAGAGCGATGACTTCAGCTACTTCCTTTAACATTCGATTGCTGATACAGTCGCAGCCATTAGCTTTATTAACATCGAGATGTTTTAGAACAGAGAAAACCTTAGATGCTGTGAATAGGACTGTGCTCAGTTTATCACTCGTTTTAAAATAGAGAGGAGGCAAGGAAAAGCCATCGTCGGGAGGAGGTAGCGTAGAATTTGCTGCAAAGAAGTCATTAAAGAGATTTGCTTTAGACAGGGGGTCTGTGTAACTTTTGTCATTCTCAACAATAGCGGGAATACCAAAATTGGATTTACCTGAGAAGAATACCTTACTAAGCTTAAAATATTCTTTACTGGTAGTAGCTGGATCTTGTAGTCGAGTGGCCATCTTCGAATAGTACAGTTCCTTGGCGTTATCGATTTCAATATGGGCTTCCCTTCGGACTGTTATGTATTGATTGTATAAAACGTGATTAGAACGGCATTTTGCGTAACGCTTATGCACTCTGTCCCTTTGCCGTAAAAGACACTTAATATGTGACGTCATCCAAGGTTTGTCACGGGGCCCAATTGTGATTGATTTGCTGGGAATATAGTCTACGGCGTCGCGAAATAAGTCATACCAGTGTTTTGTGGTTTCCTCAACATCCGCAAACTGATCTAATCCCAGAGACCATGGAACACGTGATAAGTGTTCACGCATACCTATAAAGTCAGCCCTGTCGTAATAAAACACTTTTCTCCGTACTGAAGGTCCTTTGGGTCTTTTGGCATTAAGTTGACAAAAAACGATGTGGTGGTCCAGGTTGCATATAGGGGAAGAAACGCCACTGTCTGTAACATAGCCTGGGGAGTCGGTTATAAGGAGGTCCAACAGAGATACACTAAGTAGGAGTTACCCGGGTTGGCTTCTTAATCAGTTGCGATAGGTCGTTATTACGCGCAAAATCCACCAGACGATATTTTAAGTCGCTGTCGTCGTGACAACCATCAAAAGTGAGGCATTTATCGTTAAAGTCGCCTATCAGGATTATAGGAGTATCATTATTAGCTGAGGCGCGATCATAAGACTGGTACAAGTGTCGCATAAAATACTCAACAGTCCAAACACGAGTTCGGAGACCGATAGTAAGTGCCGATGAGCAGTACTTTACCTACCGCAGCAGTGACCTCAAGCCATACCGATTCAATGTTATCACTCTCCAGGTCAGGGCGGCGGGAAACTACCAGTGAATTATGAGAGTATACCATGACACCGCCCCCGTGCCTATTCCTATCATTGCGATATACTTGATAGCCACTCAGCACTATATTATCGTCTGAGATGCTTGAGTCAAGCCACGTCTCAGAAACAGCGATTATGTCTGCACGTTTTTCAACAACAAATAACTGATTGATCTCATCTAATTTGTGGAAACGTTGACCTAATGGAACAAAACCTGATGCAGAATCCGGCTCGCTGACAATAGTTCTCGTATTAATGTGGAAAACGCTAAATTCCTCACAGAACGGACCTGAATGTGGTTCTACATCACCGCAATTGCAATATCTGCCGTTGTCATACATATTTGGTCTGAGACGTTGTAAACATATTGGTCTAAGGTTTTCAACCCTGCTAGTAACCCTATTGAATGATACATTAGCGCATGCATTGGTTCATGGCTATGACTCAAAAGCATAATAAACACTTTTCCGTAATAAGCATTCGAACATACTAATGCCGACTGAACAGGAAATGGCAAATAGTGCGCAGTAGAACAAGTGCAGCGCCGAACTATGTGGGAATGCAGGACGCTGTTACGTTATTTACAAGCCAGACGGACATGGTTAGAATGTATAACGTAGTTTCTTACAGAAGACAAACAGGTCAGTGGGGTGTTGCAGTGGCAACGACCAACGACAGAGTGACAGAACTGCCCGTCTATCTTTCAGCTCATTAGCATAAGTGAAGGTGGCGCCATCTACTGGTTACACATTATACAGTGGCGCCATCTACTGGTGGGCTGACATCACGTAACATCCTTCTTCTTTTAAAGAAACAAGCTTATAGATACATTATCCATAAATTTACAAAAGATATATCAATACGTGAAGCCGTAGATACTTCTGGGTGTCATTTCACTAAGATCTCGTAACTTTGGCTCGTAAAATTTCAAAATCGTATTGCCATCCCGAAGATAAATGAAAAATGTTTTATTTATCATCAATATATGGAAAACACGTTTTTGAATAATATTGGCTGAAAATAAATTTCACGAAGACGGCTGCCCCCCAGTAATCGCAGTATAACGCTCATTTCCGTTGCTCGTAAAATTCGGATCTGTCGTTAAATTAGCATGTAAAAGATAGGGTTACGAGCTCGTAACTCTTAGTGAAACGATCCCCTGAATCTGTAACAATGATTTACAAAATTATTATCATAAAAGTCTTTATAAATTCAGTCTTTATAAAATACTGTCTGTTTCTCCTGTAGGTCGTCCCCGCATCTCCCTGCACTTCAAAAGTACGACCTTTCAGTTGTTTGGTGACAGTTGCTTCTCGCCACTCCCTTCTTCCTGTTTGAATAGGCTGCATCCTCACCACATCACCAACACTCAGCGGTTTCAAGTCTTTTCGGTGATGGTTGGCGTCCGAAGCCCTTGCAAACTGTCTTCTTTCCATGAGATCACGGTCACGATGAATTGCCTGAGACTCTGGCATCAGCCTTGTTGAACTGGTGGGGATTAGGGTGTTGGTCCTCCTACCAAACAGTCTCTGGAATGGACTAGTCTCCAATCCTTCTGTGGAGGTGTTTCTTAGGTTTAGTAATCCTATATAGGGATCCTCTTTGCACGCGCTACTCTTGTCCATCATCCGTTTGGCAATCTTTACTGCAGCCTCAGCAGCTCCATTTGCCTTGCTATTTCCTGGGCTCGTCCGTTGATGGTGGAAACCCCAGGTCTCGCTGAAAGTCTTGAAGTCGGCAGACGTACACTGAGGGCCACAGTCACTGATTACCACATCAGGAATCCCATGCCTTGCGAAGTGATGTTTAAGTTTTGCGATTACCGTTTTAGATGTTGTGTCAGGTAGAAAGTCAACTTCAAAGAACTTACTGAGGTAATCGACAGTCACAAGGTAATTTCTTCCCCTGATGGAAAACAGATCAGTTCCGACCTTCATCCAGGGCCGCTCTGGCACCTCATGTTGGTGCAGTGTTTCAGCAGATTGCTTATTCACACACATTGACGCACAGGTATGACAGGTTTCGACGTACTGACGGATATCATTGGACATCCCTGGCCAGTATACCAGATCACGAGCACGGCGAAGACAAGAATGGATACCTTGGTGTCCTGCGTGAATTTTTTCTTTTATTTCAGAACGCAGTGATGTCGGGATCACAATGCGCTCACCTCGCAGTACCACGCCGTCCTGCACAGCGAGTTCATCCCGATGATCGAAGTATGGCCTTAACTCCTGTGGGACCAAACTTCTGTGCTCAGGCCATCCTTTCATGATCGTTGATTTCAGTAACAGCACTGTATCATCCATCAGCGAAGCATTGCGAATGTCTTCCAGCCGAGAACTCCTGATGACTGACTGAAACAGATTGTGTACAAAGTCAACAGAGTTCAATCCTTTCTCTGCCAGCGGAGCGCGTGACAGAGTGTCAGCTAGAGGTATCGCATTACCTGGCTTGTAGACAAGTTCGAAGTTGTAGACTTGACTACGCAGTAACATGGATTGTAGTCGTTTCGGTGCTTTGGACAGTGGCTTTGCGTTGATAGCAACTAAAGGTTTATGATCCGTCGTGACGCTCACACGTCGTCCATACGTGTAATGGTGGAATTTCTCTAACCCAAAAACGACAGCCAACATTTCCTTTTCGATTTGGGCATATCTTCGTTCCACTTCTGTCAATGACCGACTAGCATCGGCTACTGGCTTCCCATCTTGCAGAAGAGCACTCCCCAGACCATGATCACTCGCATCATTTTCAACAGTCAATTCTTTGGTCGGGTCATAGAAAGTCAGTACGGGCATAGTAGTGATCATCATCTTAATTTGCTCGAACGCTCGTTGTTGGTTGTCAGACCATACCCATGGAACGTCCTTTCCCGTGAGATTGCGAATCGGTTGCATGATGTTTGACAGATTAAGTAGGAATTTAGAGAGATAATTCACCATCCCCATGTAACGACGAAGCTCCTCCATGTTCTCAGGGACCTTCATCTCTGTGATAGCCTTCACCTTCTCAGGGTCAGACTTCAGGCCGTCCTGAGTGATCAAGTGTCCCATGAAGGTTATGCTACTCATCCTGAGTTGCATCTTGTCCTTATTTAGTTTCATACCTTTTTCTTGGCACCGAGCAAGGAAGAGATTCCAGTTCTTGTCATGTGTTGCGACATCTTCTCCATGTATGACAGCGTCATCAGCTATACATGCAACACCAGGCAGGCCATCCAGTGCTTCCAGGATCTTCTTCTGAAAAATCTCAGATGAGACTGCTGTCCCGAAAGGCAACCGGAGCCAGCTGAATCGACCGAAACATGTTTGAAAAGTTGTCAGTTTGCTTGATTCTTCATCCAGCTCGACGTGCCAGTATCCTGAAGAGAGATCTGCTTTCGAGAACACTTTAGATTTACTCATTTCATGCAATGTTTCCTCCAAGATTGGCAACGTATAATGTTCACGTTGTAAAGCTTTGTTCAATTCTCGAGGATCAATACATATTCTGAGTTCTCCAGATTTCTTCTCTGTAATAGCCATTTGGCTCACCCATGGGGTTGGCTCATCAATAGGTGCTAGTACTCCCATTTCAATAAGTCTGTCCAGTTCTTGTTTTAGCTTAGGGCGTATGGCAATAGGAATGGAATGGAATGTTGGTGTTTTTTGTGCACATACAGGCTAAATTGGGCCAAGGAACCTCCCGAGACGATGAAGGATGAAGGAATGAAACATGTCCCAGATTAGGTGCCCGAGCCCGGATTCGAACCCAGGACCTATTGATCTGCGGTCTAGTGCGCTAACCACTACACCAGGGAGGCCCCCGTATGGCAATAGGAACGCGCCTAGCTGGCATTATCACAGGAGATATGTTTTCATTTACCTTCAGGTGATGTTTCCCTGGAAATGTTCCAATTTTCTTGTTGAAGACGTCTGCATATCTGTCTTCTGTGGACACTGCTGCGACTTTGTCAAAGTTTTCTTCATTGACTTCAATAAGTTTCATCTGTTTTGATGCATTTAATCCTAGAAGTGGTGTGATGTCCTCCTTGCATACAATAAACTCTACCGAATACTTCTTTCCATTCTTCGGGTTTCTGATTGTTTGTCGACTAGTTCCTAAAGGAGTCAGTTCAGTCTTAGTCCACATTTTGAGAATTCTTTCAGTCTTTTCTAGTTTAGTAGCATATTGGCTTGGCAACATATTAACAGATGTTCCTCTGTCAATTTGAAAGACCACTTCATTGCTTCCAACTAGCATTCGACATTTGATGTCTTTGGAATTTGAAGTTTTAACAACATTTATCCACTCCTCTCCTGAATCTTCTTCAGAGTTGTGTACGAAGTGAATCTTTTCCTGTCTTCTACTATTATATCGCTGAGGGCATCTCTTTGCGAAGTGATTTCGTTGACCACATGTTTTGCATACTTTGCCATAGGCAGGGCAAACCTCCTTTTTCATAGCATGTCTAAAGCTACAGAATTTACAGTCTCTTTCCACTTTAGATTCGTATCTCTTCTGTGGTTTCTTAAATTTCTTCTCTGTGTCAGTTGAGATTTTATGCACATATTCAGGTCGCAAAGCTCTGGTTTGAGTTGTTGCATTCTCAGCAGCTTTACAAATATTAATACAAGTTGCTATGGTTAAGTTTCTTTCCTTTAACAATGCTGCTTGCGTTGTGGAGTCGCTTATTCCTAGCACTATCCTGTCTCTAAGGATGGAGTCCACAAACGTAGCACAATAATTGCAGCTTTTCACTAGAGACCGTATAGCTGAGTAGAAAGTTTCAAAAGTTTCTCCTTCCAATTGAATACGCTTGTTGAAGATATAACGTTCATATGTTTCATTTACTTCTCCGACAGCAAATGCTCCGAAACGTTCTACTATTTCCTTTACAGTCCTTTCTTCTTCTGTAGAGTCAAACTGGAACCCATTGTATACCTTCAAGGCTTCCTCTCCCACAGTGTGTAACAGAAGGGCTACTTGGTACTTCTCTGTATGTTTAGACAGATTAGTTATCACTGAATAGTTGCTCCACTTCTGTTTAAACATTTTCCAGTTTCCCGACACATTACTATCGAAGTTGAACGGCTGTGGGGGTCTTATACCCGTAATTGGCGCTGCTTCATCACCCATCTTGACAGATACAGTATTTTGACAGCTACGGTGACACTGACAGTTCAAGAGTAAACAAACTGGGCGATAATAGAGTTTTTACGCTTCTATTCCAGTTTTCTTCTTTTATAGAATTTGTCAACGAGTTAGAGAGTCATTCCTAGTTTACAGTCAAACTGGTCTTTTTTACTCACTACACCACATGGTTGCGTTGACGAGGCTTGTCCGTCTTCGGGGATAGAGGTGTAGAACTTGTGAAAACGAGCCGGCATTCGGCACCATGCGGTCACGTGGTCTGCTCCAGCATGGGTTTTAACATTTATGGACCAAAGTTGCGCCGAACTTCCATTGCAACTTGCCTCATAGTTGTCATAACGTCGTCTTGTCTTCCACTGTTCCTGTTTTTCACCGCTGCCACCATGTTACGTTATTTACAAGCCAGACGGACATGGTTAGAATGTATAACGTAGTTTATTACAGAAGACAAACAGGTCAGTGGGGTGTTGCAGTGGCAACGACCAACGACAGAGTGACAGAACTGCCCGTCTATCTTTCAGCTCATTAGCATAAGTGAAGGTGAGAAACAAAACATATTTACTCTGATTCGGAATGCGTATGGCAGCTGTTACAAACAGCACTGTAACTTCGGCACAAATGGCTATTCGATTACCCGAGTATAGCTTCATGCTGACATATATTCTTAGAGCAGTAACATTAAGATTTAATGTGGGGAACATATGAAACTTTCCATACGCTGTGTACATGATAACATAACTTTCAAAGTATCATGTCCGTACATGTAATGCCTAAGGAGGAGGGCAGAAACAAACATTTCCATATGTACACGTTAATGCTCGCAGTTTGCGTGGCCTTGTGCGTTTCCATTACTGGTTAGTGAGCTGCTCGATGCTACGCTTCAGTGGAGACCATGTGGCCTTACCCAGTAGGTCAACAAAGGTTACGTAACGATACCGTGTGGCCGTCGGGGACCGTCTCCACACACCGCGGGGCCTATTTAAAGCCTTAAGAGACTAATGCTGTAGCGAAGTGTTCTGGACGCTGTTACCTGGTGACTTTGTTCTCCAGCTCTCCGGTAGTGTGTCCAATGTTGCGGTGGTGTAGACTTGTCCACCAACCAGAACCTGATCTGCCTTCAGTGTCGCTCGTTTGCCATCGCTCCTAGCTGCTTTCATTATAGGAAGCAGAATCCTTCGACGTTCTTGTTTAAGTTTGGGGAAATCCTCTTCAATGTAGATTCTGCTCCCGCGAAGTAGTTGTTTATTCCGCCAAATTATCTCCCTGTCCGTGAAATAAGCAAACCGCGCGATGATCGGTCGGTGTCTGTCTCGTCGGGATCCGTCCGTTGGTTTCTTCCCAAGCCGATGGCATCGTTGCAGCTTGATGTCCGCGCCGTGTTGTAGCTTTAACTGGTTAAGTGCGATGTCCTGGATGATGCGGGCACAATCTTCGATTCCACCCTCTGTTTCTTGTACTTCATAGAATATTAGGTTCCCTCGACGGTTGTAGGACTCTAGAGCTACAATTTCTGCTTTCAGCGTTGTTGTCTGTTCTTCTAGTGCACCTATCTTCTGACTTGAATCTTGCTTTTCCAGCTTCCTCAATCTCTCATTGAGGGACTTGTTTTCCTGGTCTAGCTCCAGCACCTTTTGGCCATTGAAGTTACACGACTCCTTCAACGACTCCACGTCTTTCTTCATGTCCCCTATTGCCATCTTGATGTCCGGCAAGCAGTCCACTTTTCTAAGGATTTCCTGTAGCGTGGCGCTAAGTTCTAAGTTAAAGCCCTCCGCCATGGCTACAGGTTGGTCGTCTTTATCTTGTTCTTCCCGGGGAGACTCCAGAAGTTCTTCTGTTTTTGTTGGGGTAACTGCACCACTGCTGTTTCGTCTTCTCTTTTGGTTAGACTTTTTGCCCATGCTCCGACTTTGAGACAGTCCCCGAGCCAGTGGCACCTTTGTGGACGTGGCCTGGCCGTCACAAAATGGCTACTTCGGCAAACAATTCATAATATGTCAGCACATTCTTGTTACTTCCTAGCATGATATACTAAGAGTGACATGTCCTTGCTCTTGTATGTGACTTATTCTTGCATTTTATCTATATCATTTTCACCCACTTGCTCTGTGATCCACTTTTTCTTTGGCGGTGGCCGTTGACACTCAATTGACACACGAATCAATTAAGTCTGAAACCAATGTGATAGAAGCAAGGCACTCCAGAGAAATAGACAGGACCGGCCATATTACAATTCAACCGTTCCTCGCCTGTCGCCGTGGCAGTCGTTCCACCTTGGCTGCTTCTCATTAAAGAAGAAAAAAAGGCAATCAGTGGCATTATAGACGCGGCTCACGTTTTTAGTCTCTGAAAGGAGTAGATATTTTTGCTTCGTCCTGTTGGTACTGTACTGGCCTCAGTCTCTAGTATTAGAAACACAGCTCGCTGCATAAACATTATTTAACACTGACTAGGGGACACCAAAGCTCTTCGATAAAACACTTTGATAACATTACTGAGGCATATAGGTGTAAAGACACCTATAGCATTCTAACATCCCAGGCGTTGTATCGTAGTAGATTTGTTTCTACTCGAGTTTTGCACCCAGAGACATCAAACATAAATAACTTAAATCGTGTCTGCGTGATATCTTCTTCTTTTATTTTGGACCAGAAAACCCGCTCGTCAAATGTTCTACTTAACATTAAGTATATTTGCGTTGTCTAATGTTGTTTATGAATACCGTGTCAGATGATTCCACTAAGATGGTCCATATTGGATTTTTGTTCGATTAGCTCTGGCACCGAATATAAAAGAAGGAATCATGCGCGATAGATGTGTACACGTCGTCATAAGGTTTACATGTGATCTTCAAGTGCCACCAAGTAACTTGCAGACGGAGCCACCAAGGCAGCATTGTGGCCCGTGGCGACTTATCCTTCCACACTATACATGTGTAGCACAACAAGCCGCAACTTCAATAATGCAGCGATTAATGTGGCTTAACGCTTAATTCTACCAGCGTTTTCACACTCATTCTCAATAAAACGGTGCAAATGACGATTTGAAATTTGTGAAAAATTAATTTACTTCAAAATGCGTGCGTGTGTCCTAATCATGTGATATCATTTCCTTTAGAAATGTACGTCACAAGGACTTCTATCGCAGCTACACGTATTGTTCTGTTGCCTAATGCATTCCGTGTTCAGCATTGTGATGTCCGGTAGGTACCTAATATGCTTGCACTCGGCATTTGCGGGCCCTGCTAACCAAATTAGATTTTGTTCGTTAAAAAATGCCACGATCATGAAAGAAAGAAAATGACTTAAAATATACACATAATCTTCCGTTTGAGGTTGAAAACATTGTCCATTGAATGTGTCAAGGTCAGTGATCATACAATACAACGTTTTCCTAGGATTGTAGTGAGTGTTTGAAACGACCTTGAAAAGTGGAAGACTCTCAATAAACGTACATGTTGTGGTACGCTAAATAATTGTAACATTTTACTTTTGTCAACAATATGCCAGAATACTTAGACTTAATTATCGAATGGTGTCATATGGAAGCTGGTCAAAGTCTGATTATAAGCGAGTGGGCATGAACCGAAATGCACATTGCTAACGTACATTTCAAGTGATAGTCATGTTCATTTCACAAGTTTTGAAGAGCGCCAGAGCACCAATTGGTAGAATATGATGATGCTTACAAGATTTTTGCAGGAATTTGATACATGTGGAATGTTCAGATTGATTCAGCATCGTCTTCATTGTTCTGACAGATTATACTGAGCCCATTAAATGAACACCCATGTTAACGAGGTTCAAGTCTCTCTATAAAGTATGTATAAGTAACTGAAAAAGAAGTGCCCTTTTCTGCCAAGCAGAACGAAGTTGGGTAGGAGAAGTCACATGTTCAATCAAAGCTAAGTTGGCTACTGCTTAAACGGTAGTTTTGCATCATGTGATAACGGACATTTCAGTAACGCACATTTCATTTTTGCAATAAAGGATGCATGCAAATTTTGCGGCGCACTCAAAGAATTCAATTACATGATATCTTACACCTTAATGGCATGGCCTCCTTTAGCCCAAAGTTGCAGATCGGCATCATCATATATTTTAGGCCTGACATACGGTAACATACATTTCACTGCTATATATATGCGCATTCAGAAACGAAACAGGTTTTCTGCCACAGTGTTATTTATTTGAAGTCTAGAGGAAGACTCTTTGTATATGTTTCCTCTACGATGTTGTAGAAAACCATGACAGTATATTACATGATTTTGCTTTATGTTCCATTTTTTCAATTGGACCATTAAACACTCACCCATCCAAAATTGACTGAACCAGCGACAACACTTCAAAGCGTTGCAGGATACGCAATTCGTTATATTTGGTCCTAACATTGTGAGCTGGAAGAGGCCTTTGGCAGAAATACCCACGGGATTCTATTATTGAATCCCATTTGGTTCGTTTTAACTAACCTATTTTGAGTATATGCCTACATGAAGCGAGTATGAAAATTTAAAGTATCAAATGTGCCAACTTTCCGCGCACCCAAAGGGCGTGATCGATTCGCCTCTTCCAAAGTCTACCTCTTCCGGAGGAGTGCAGCAGTACGATCGTTTTGCCTCTTCTCTTCCGAGAAGACCTCTTCTGCTCTTCCACCCATGGAGGTGGAAGAGAGAAGAGGCAGAGGCTATTCCAAGATGGCGGAAGCTGAACATGTAAGTTTCGCTACGTATGGTCAAATCACTTGTCTAAACGCCAACTGTACGAAACACAGGGTCTGACTTGATGCGAGACACTACAATAGACGTTTAATTATGTTGTCCTAAGATATTAGCAGTGTATGAGTGATACATCTTTAATTAAGGAGCAATCTATCCCTTGATGTTGGGCGATAATGTGTGAACTTGTATTGACATACATGTGCTAGTTTGTGTAGGGAAGTGGGATGGGGAGAGGGGTGCGATGGGACGTCTAGTTCTCCTGCGAACCATACAACCATATGATGGGGTGTGACATCAACGTTATGTTTGCCTATCCGGTGGGAGTGTTGGGCGGGGTACGGAGGGAGATGGGGCGCTTGCATTGTACACGGGGACATGATACTCATTATAATTTGGCTGCGGGGGAGCATTATGATCGTGTATGAAAACCATGTTACTATGTCTGGTGGTGCTGTCAAAATCCACTGCCTGGTGTAAAAGGGTGTGTTGTAAGTTCCTTAGCCGTAAAACTTTTTAACAGCGGTAGCGGAGACCTCATCCCCAAATAAGGCATTCGACCATCCACCCTTGTGCCCAACACCAAACGTTCTTGTTAACTTGGAGTGGGGGATGTGGTGAAACTTATCCACTTTGTGTAGGTGGTGAAATAAGGGGTTGAGCTCAAATAGGTGGTGAGATAGGGGATGCATGCACTATGGGTATGTCGTGAAATAGGGGAGTCAACAGCTGATAAAATAGGATACCATACTTTGTAAACCTGGTCTCCCTACCTCAACATGAATCTGCCGGACAGCCGATTTCTGGACGGCTAAAGATATGTATAAAGATCAATTAGCTGTATTTGTGTCGTTTGCTTGCAGCAAGAAGTGCACTACCAATGCGAAATGTGCGACACGGTCTTCACTAGCATGGGGGACTTTGGATCATCCCTTAAGCATGGTTGTGTCGGCATCAAAGACGTGGTGACTAAAGAAGGTATGTCAGTTACCGATATAGATATCAGAATATATACATGTACATTGAAGGTTGGGTCTAAAGTGTGGTACATACTATTGCAACCATGCGTTGCCGACTAGTGTAATATTCCCCAGTTTCACGTATCCTTCATCAACTGACCATAATTGATGATATTTCGCGATGGTCTATGTGCCGACAGCACATTTTTTCTTGAAACAGCGCTTTAAGAAATATACAGTACATTTAATAACAGTAGTTATATTTATCCTTCATATATTACTTATTCGACATGTAGCTTATTACCGCTTTGTAAAGTCTTCCCTGATAACTGTCCGATACCGATTTGATACTCATTCCCACTTGCCATCTTAATCATACATATGCTTACCCAGGTGCCTTTGTTTCAGTCACCTGGACAAATGAGAGAACCACGTTTCTGATCGCTTTGTATGAAAAGCACGGGGAAGACTTCAGGGACCCAAAGAAGCAGAAGCGTATCATATGGCAGAACATCACGGCTGCGCGGAACGATGCGTTTGCGACGTTATTCACGCACCTGCAAGTGGAGGGCAAATGGAAGACGGTGACCGCGGCGTACCGACGTACCGTTGACAACAACAACAGGTCGGGACAAGGTCGTAAGACCTGCCCTTTCTATGAAGAGCTGTCTAACATTTACGGTTATCAACGGTTAGACCAGCCGTGGTATTCGACAATGGAAGGGAAACCTGCCCGGCTACCAGAGATTCATCACCTTCAACGTCCTCTGGGAGAAGTACACCCGACATTTGCTCTTCCAACGTGGGGAATGGAACCGCTACCATTGCCGGCATAAAAAGCGAGCCAGCCGGCATCACACATCACGCGGCCGGCAAAGGGAAGCGAGGTGCGAAACGTCGGGCGTCAGACCAATTCCTCAGTTGGCTACAGGACTACCGATCGGATATGAAGGAGCAGGAGGAGAAGATTATGTTTCTTTTCACGTCAATGACTACCAGTGTTTGCAGAAGTTTTCGGTTCATTATAAGGGTTCATTTGTGCCGAGCGAATATAGCAGTCATTTTTAGTGATCACACAAAGAAAGTGCTGCTATTTACCGAACATTATTTTTGTTAGCTTGGTTCTTTTCCGTGTCAAGTAGGATTCACTGTTTCTCGGCGTCTGACAAAATGTTTCCATGTTTACACGAAGTATGACCGATTTCATTTCAGAGGGTCCAGTGTATCCAGTTTAATACCCGCACACCCATTTATGCACTGTTGACGCGAAAGGTGTTATTATTTTTATACGATGGTTTGTATGCGTATCATGAGTACCTAAATGCCCTGTAAAATAAACATTTATCTATCACAGTGACGTCATTTAGTTTTCTCTTTGCATGCATATATGGTTGGTCATTCGAACCAAAATTCTGTACACAAATAGCGTATGAACGTATACCATTTATCGGGGTCGTCCGGAACGGCGCCTGTACAGTGATATTTCGGTTATTGAGTAAAACAATGAGGCACTTGTAAGTGTCCCGCTTTATTAATTGAACGCCAACCTTGATGTACGTGATTTATCCGTGTCATCGCCACATGAAAAACACCACTTTCATTACCATGTGTTTAATAGACAATTACAGTTACAGACTAGGTGACCGAACCCTCTGAAGACACAATATCAAAGCTGATATTTGGTTGCTTCTTCTTCATGACACTAGTTTCAAGGCCTAAGTGAACACTCCACACATATGGAAGGTATCAATGGAACAACCTAAAAGTAAGCCTCCCAATACTTGCGCAATGCTGTTACCGAAATCATTGATTTACATGCCTCAAAAGTTGAACAATGTTATCACGTTTGGCAAGACCTATAGCATCATTAACAAACAGGTTAGGGTAATGGTTGATTTCATCCTGTGCTACAAGATATTGTTCAACATCATCCTCATGCATGTGGCAGATATTGTGGAAAACAATTGTGGTGAGGACAAGCTGGCATATGTCTTGCACGCTACTCCAACGCACAAACTTCAAAATAGGGAAACGTCCTTTGAGCACTCCAAAAGATCTCTCAATGGCCATACGCGTAGCTGAGTGTACATAGTTGTATCGTGATTGATCTTCGGTTAAATTGCCGCCGTCTTTGAAGGGAGTAAGAAGCCATTGTGCAATGGGGTAGGCAGAGTCTCCTAATACATGGTAGTCCGGTTCGCACTTTCCAGCAGCGGACTCGAAGAAGGACGAGTTTCGTAAGACCCTTGCATCGTGTACACACCCGGGCCATCCAATCACTGTATCGGTGAACTTAAGGTCGTCATCACACACAGCTTGCAAAAGCACAGAGTAGAAGCCTTTGCGGTTGACAAATGGTTTCAGGGTATTTCACTGGCCTCATGATTGGTATATGACTGCCATCGATAGCGCCAATGACGCCTGGAAAGCCACGCTTGTTGCGAAATTCCTGTTCGATTGACCTTTTTTCTGCAACAGCTGGCCAACGGACAAACGTCGGGTACAGGTGTATGACGGTGACATCCATTAGCTTGTGAATGATATTGTGAAGGGTGGAGACACTGATGTTGAAACGCTCAGCTACATTATTCTGGTTTCATTTGTGGCTAGCAGCCACAGAAAGACCATTTCAAGGCATTTCTCCACCGGTACCGCTGGTCGGCCTCCTGGCTGATTCTGGAAGTCCTCGTACTGAGCCAGGTGACCTGCAAGGGTTTCAAAGCTTTTCGGAGACATGCGGAAGTGTTGCTTAAATGTGGCTCGCGGGTATTGAGGGACCAACTCTTCGAAGAAGTTCTTAGTGCGAATAGCGGCCACCCGATTCCTGCAAAAAATACATACATTATGCAGCAAAATGCTTCAGTTATTTCATCCATATTTATAGGTTTATCTGATGGACCGTTACAGTAGCTGATAGAATGGCGGGTATTGGCGATGAATTTTGTTGTTGCTGTAAACTGTATTTTTTCAAGACGTTATCAACAGCGCATACACATCTTCATGACTACCTTGAATGATCTGAAGGATGCCACTACAGGCCACTATAAGCCGATATCCATTCTTTCCTGACTTCATGTCCCCGAAGCCCCATCACCCTTCTTGAAAGTGCAAGATGAAGCCTCCCCTGCTCCATCCTTAGGCATTTCACCCCGTTTTTTTGTGGCGGGATTGGTGTGAATGGCTGCACGATCTATAGTGTCCATAGTGTTGGGATGGGGGTGGGCGGGCGTGTGACAATCTCCCGGCACATGCCGTTCCCACTTTAGGGGTGGATCTATGACGGGAAGGGCGGTTGCACCGCCCCCACTTGGGAATTTGTGCATACACTGTGAAAGTCGGGCTTTTTGACGAAATACATCGACAAGAGACATTTTTTAGATGAAAACCAGAGCCCCCCCGGTTGCGAAAATAAATGGACACAACGGGGCATCCATTTCCCCCCTCCCACCAGTCACATTTTTTTTTCCTTTTAACCCGCCCCCCCCCCCCCCCCCACCCGCGCCTTTTCAAATTCCTAGATTCGCCCCTGCACCTAGCGTCTTACCTCCTACAGTGGCACCTCCTCCGCAAGCACAATTTATACTACATCCCATTAGGGCATGCGGTTCAGCGGATGAGCTGTTCACTACCCGCCCCCACCCTTCCACCGTGTGTCTTTGTGGTGTAACATATAGTCATGAATGCCAAATGATATCTGGACGTTGAATAGTTCTATATATGCGATATACGTACACGAAGCGAAACATCATCGCTAGTATCGGTATAATGCCCAATTCTTCACATCGTCTTTCATCCAATAGTTCATCGTCGTCTTCTAAGAGTTCTAAAATAACCGGAATAACGCTGAGAGCGACAACGGACGGGTTTGCTTGCGCCATATTGAAACAAATGGTTGCCCTCTTCCAACTCGTCAGACGCGATCGATTCATCGCTCATATTCTCTCTTCTTGGATGAGCTCTTCTCTGCCTGGAAGAGTTGAATCGATTAGACTCTCTAAGGCGTCCCATACAGGTAACTCATAATAATCAAACAACATGGCCGACAGAAAGATATTTAGCATCATATCACCCTGTACCATAAAAAACTTACATTGCACCGTTTTATTGAGAATGAGTGTTTAACATATATATCTGTCAAAGTCCTATTTTACTTAGGGTTATCCAAACAACCTTAATCCCTAGGGCATACTCAAGGTTTGTCACGCTGTGAGCAGTCGAACACCAGAGTGTAGGGCCAGTATTGGTAACTCATCACTCTGGCTGGACCCATCACTCTGGCTGGACCCATCACTCTTGCTGGACGCATCACTCTGGCTGGACCTATCACTCTTGCTGGACTCATCACTCTGGCTGGACCTATCACTCTTGCTGGACGCATCACTCTGGCTGGACCTATCACTCTTGCTGGACTCATCACTCTGGCTGGACCTATCACTCTTGCTAGACTCATCACTCTGGCTTGACCTATCACTCTTGCTGGACTCATCACTCTGGCTGGACCTATCATTCTTGCTGGACTCATCACTCTGGCTGGACCTATCACTCTTGCTGGACTCATTACTCTGGCTGGACCTATCACTCTTGCTAGACTCATCACTCTGGCTGGACCTATCACTCTTGCTGGACTCATCACTCTGGCTGGACCCATCACTCTTGCTGGACTCATCACTCTGGCTGGACCTATCACTCTTGCTGGACTCATCACTCTGGCTGGACCTATCATTCTTGCTGGACTCATCACTTTGGCTGGACCTATCACTCTTGCTGGATTTCTTAATGACCGTCACATTAAATGAACGAGACAAATGTCAACGTGGTAGCTAAACGGTCCAGTTTCGTCATTAATTAGAGGAAATCAACTTATTATGATTGTTCCCAATTACATAAGAAACGTGTCTAATGGTATTGCTGCCAGCTCGTACTACGGAAGCTGCTTAATGAGCAAAACAGTCGGTAGGCGGCAGTAGCGTCTGTGTGTCTGCGGCAAAAACATCCCAGGGACAAAATCCTACTCTGGCATCGTTGGCATGAAAAACGACGGCGTTTTTCAGATTGCGGTATGCGGAGCTCCGTTATGTGGCGGCACATACACCGTCAATCTGGTGGAGAAAGCAGCCACACAGTGCACCAAACGGCCTCATGCTGTTACCCACTGAGTAGGCAAACAACAGGAAATTGCAGCGCCAACTGCAAAAGAGCATCCGTCGACACCGCAGCTACGCTTGAATTACGTAGAATTACCTACGCGGCCGTCACTAATCGGGAAAATATGTTGCAAGTCTGTTGGCGTTTTACGGGGTATTATATTCCGGTTCAAGTCACTTTTCCTACAATGGGAGACATGTGCAGTTGAACTCTGTTATCTGTCTAAAAACGTTACAGAAACGTTATGTCGTTGCTAGATTATTTATTTCGCAGAGGTCGATTCCAGCTTTTCTCATTGCACTAATACCTCCTTACTAAATTTACTACATGATGGCTTGTCTTACTTATAATATAAATACTTATACTATAAAGGTGCATGCCCCCTATTCGTATCTACGCATTTAATTATTAAACTTTCAGCTGACGCATACATATGTGAACTCTGACCTGTACGCAATTACAATTGATAATCAAGTACCAAACAGAACAGCGAAACACGACATGTAATGTTTTCATACACGTATAAAACAAAAGAAGGCTGTTGAATATCCAGCGCCCGATGGCTTCCCTATCCCGCCCAGCCCCGGATTCCGAAGCCATAAAGGGGTTGGTCACCTGACTGATTCCATGTCTGTAGCTGCTCAACCTTCCTTCGTCTTGCCAAACACTGTAGTTTCACTACATGGAACACTGCTGTTTTGCAGAGGAATGCCCGTAACATATCTTGTTACGTTGCAAGATGTCCGCCCGTTGCAAAATGACAGCCCAAATCAGCTTTCGTTGTTGCTAAATGTCTGCCCAAAGCTCTTCGTTACAACATGCCCGAATGTTGTCAAACGGCCGTCCAGTTCTTCACGATCACGGCAAGCTGTCAGCCCGCCGACATTTATGAGGTGCTAAGCCTATGTTCGTTGCAATATGTCAGACATTTTGCTTTATTGAACTTTATTGAGTAATGAACTACAATCCGATATCATACGATGATGTAGCGTTTTATAATAAGTTTATGTGTCGCCCGACATCCTGGGTCAGACATTCAATGATGATTGTAAGTTACTGGGGCCCAAAATACACAATCTGCCACATGAATGTGAATGTGAATGCATACTTGTGTCTGTCTGTGTGTGTATCTGCTTGTATGCGTTTGTTATGACGAAAATTCGTCATTTGGTCGTGTTTGTTTGTTCGTTTGTCTGTTTCACTAAAAAAAACGGGAAGTTTTCTTGTGACATAACGGCTGCATACGTCGGTTCGCAGTCTTCAGTATCTAATAGCTAGGCTATAGGGCTACACCATAAGGTCAAAGGTCAAGGTCACAGCGATTTTTTTTTTAAATAACTAAAAACGCTTATATCTCTGTGGTAATATTGACGCTACAGATCTCTGGTCAGTTTCAAGATGTGCTAGCATTCAAGGCGCAATTTTCGGGTATTGTTCACTTTTTGATGCGTAATACTCATTTTGGAGTGAAATGAGGTAATAAGTTTTGCGGAAAACGCACTAAATGACCTGTGTCAGTTTTCTCGCTTTTGGGCACAATTGCCAGCAAGCTATCGCTATGATGTTCTGATATGCCATAGAAATATGAATTGAGATGAGTTGTGTCGAATCTTAGAGTTTTCTGATGCGTCACGTGACGTCACGATGACGTCACTTTTGGTACTTTAAAAAAATCGTAAAAAATCAGAAAAAAATCATCAAAATGAGAAAGTAGCATCATGTTGTAGGAAACGTAGTTCCTCGTATAGCTGCAAACTAAAAACAAGATGTTCCTATCTTACTTCCGGTTTCAGGGCCGACGGCATTTCTCTATGGGACTTCCCATGTTAAAGCGCTGTATCTTCAGACTGGGAAAACTGTTTTGTCGTGTATTTCACAAGTGCATCCATCAAGGCACACTGGGATTTTTTCCTTAGTTAAACATAATATATAGTAGCCTAAGTGCTTACCGCATGCGATTGGATCAAATAGTGACGTCACACGATTTTTTTGAGTGTGTCTGTGTCAGTGTGTCTGTCTGTGTGTCATTGTGTCTGTCTGTGTGTCTGCTTGCTGTGTGGATGTGCTTGCTTGCTGTGTGTCTGTGTGTCTGCTTGCCGTGTGGCTGTGTCTGTGCCTGTGTGTCAGTGTGTCTGTCTGTGTGTCTGCTTGCTGTGTGGCTGTGTTTGCTTGCTGTGTGGCTGTGTCGGTGTGTCTGCTTGCTATGTGGCTGTGTTTGCTTGCTGTGTGGCTGTGTCTGTGCCTGTGCGTCAGTGTGTCTGTGTCAGTGTGTCTCTCTGTGTGTCATTGTGTCTGTCTGTGTGTCTGCTTGCTGTGTGGCTATGCTTGCTTGCTGTGTGTCTGTGTGTCTGCTTGCCGTGTGGCTGTGTCTGTGCCTGTGTGTCAGTGTGTCTGTCTGTGTGTCTGCTTGCCGTGTGGGGGTATCTGTGCCTGTGTGTCAGTGTGTCTGTCTGTGTGTCTGCTTGCCGTGTGGGTGTATCTGTGCCTGTGTGTCAGTGTGTCTGGCTGTATCTGTGCCCGTGTGCCCGCATTTGCAAAGCAGCTACAGTAATAACAAGCACGACAATGTTATAATTATATATACGTACCAAGGACACATGGCCCGAAGACTACATTCTCTCCATATATTGGCGATGGCTAGTTTAGTGAAAGTTAAAGCAGCGGGGTTGGGGTTGGGGTTGGGGTTGGGGTTGACTAGGATGGAGGTAGCATATGCGGAAACTTGTCTCAGCTCAAACCCGGAGTGCGCAACGTAGCTGTGCCAGAGCGCCGGGTAGTTGGGGGTTTGAACCCGACTTTTTGTTCCAATTTTGAAGCTATTGCAAAATTTTACCACAGACTGAGACTACACTCTGTGATATTTGATATTTTGGCAGAATTGGATAAACGGTTATGACGTAACGACTGAAGACATTTATTATTAATTTAACATCTATTTTACGAAATTCACGATGCCCTCAATATTAAGACTCGATATTTCCACATTGTATAAAGGGAAAAATGGGAAAAAATATGTCTAACATTCGCCAGATTTGGCTATATTAATACCTGATGGAATCGGCAATAGCCTTAATTATCTTAAGAAATCCACGTAAAAAGTCCCGCTAGGAAATGGGGTGTCATTGATGTCATTAACCCCGAGACACATCTCTTTACATCCATCCATATACTTCAATCATATCAAATATCAGACATGCATTCCTTACATCTGTTCTGTCGCAGTCTCCATGTGGCGACCTTGCAGAACTGGGGTTATATCAGCAACACTGCCCCCTCTGGGGTTTCAAAAGAAATGTCTAACCTATCCATTAGATACAGCCTACATTTCTGACAGAAGCGACGCATAATTATGCATTATCGTGACTAGGACACCCTGTTAATTACACATAAAGACACACCTTTCTCTTTTCCTGTGGTATCTGCCGAGACGCGTGGCTTTAGATCTCAGTGTTTGGCGGACGGTACAGAAGCGTTGCATCTTTCCTCCTAACATTTCCCTGTATGCGCATTGGAATATATCCAATGCCACTGAAAATATCGATACAAATTGAGTCAATCATTGTAGCATTATAATTGAATTGCTGCTCTTTACTTGTGCCTACATGGTCTCCTAAAGAGTCCCTGAGATACAGATGTAAGAGAAGAGGGAAGACAGGAGTCTTATGAAGCGCATTTAGTTTGGTGTGATTAACCATGCATTTTGATTCGGTCAATCACTAATACTAACACATTGGATGTGAAAGTACTACGAAATATATATCTAGGGCGTGGCCAGGGTGGGGCACAGGGGGCACGTGCCCCCACCTTTCAGACCCTAAAGTATATCTGTGCCCCCTCCTCAAACTATAATAGACCCCTTGGTCGCAATTTTGTTCAGCCCCCCCCCCCCCCCCCCACTAAGTAAAGTAAAACCTGCGTCATGAGTGGCCAAAACGAAATGGATGCGAGTCGTTCTAGGATGGATGAGTCCCTAGGTCTAACATAATAAGCTTATAGAGGCCCACCTGGGGTATGTGTAAATCCGATACTGGACACTGCTTACAAGCAGCGCCCCATAACGGCTATCAATGGTCTATCACCTAGGATACAGTCGGCATGGCACCCGTGACTACACCCATTGGGTGTTGTATGTGTACATTAAACAAAAGACGCCTCTGTGTTATGTTTTTTTCTTTGTCCTTTACCTCGATAACAAGTCTTGTAGGATTTGTATAATGGCATTCAATATATCACTAAGTAAAGTAAAACCTGCGTCATGAGTGGCCAAAACGAAATGGATGCGAGTCGTTCTAGGATGGATGAGTCCCTAGGTCTAACATAATAAGCTTATAGAGGCCCACCTGGGGTATGTGTAAATCCTGGTAATATGGGCGAATGGTGACACCTTCCACATATGCGCCACAACCGATTTTACTGAGCCGCCACGGCTTGGGTGACCTTGAGTCTGTCAGTTGAATAGAAACCGCAGCACAAATGATCGACCTTAACCTTCGCCTTGACATTCGCTCGGCCACCTCATGGACTCCCAGTGACGCGGCCTTAGCATCCGCAATAACCGACCTTTATGTGCCTCTAGTTCCATGTATTCCCTCCATGTCGGTTTTCATACTGTCTTTGTGGAAATCGGTGGGATGAATCACCCAAAGGTTGATTATCGTAATTACTTCCAATGTGTCATCGTGAATGCCATTTTAATTCGTATAACGTGCTGTGTCTATAGAAATTTACCCCCAGCCCCTTCCCCGCCCCTCCCCCGCCCCATCCCCTCTATTTCCGTTGTTTCCCGTATTCCAAATGGTCTGTTCGACATGTTTCGCATACCTGGTACTTTCATCTCCTTTTGCTGCCTGCATCTTTCCCCCATCTCCCTCAAGTGTCTCTGTCTGGGCTGTGGTGTTCAGCATGGACTGCTCTCGTGCGGCGTTTCTAGTGCTAAAAGTAATAATTATTTGCATGACTTGTAATTATTAATCTCATTAGTTGACACTACGATACAGCCAGTGACCCGAGGCCGAACACACCATTGACATGTTAACATGTGACCCGAGGCCGAACACACCATTGACATGTTAACCTGTGACCCGAGGCCGAACACACCATTGACATGTTAACATGTGACCCGTGGCCGAACACACCATTGACATGTTAACATGTGACCCGAGGCCGAACACACCATTGACATGTTAACCTGTGACACGTGGCCGAACACACCATTGACATGTTAACTTGTGACCCGAGACTGAACACACCAGCACATGTTAACCTGGGACCCGTGGCTGAACACACCATTGGCATGTTAACATGTGAAACCTGGCTGAACACACCATTGGCATGTTAACCTGTGACACGTGGCCGAACACACCATTGACATGTTAACCTGGGACCCGTGGCCGAACACACCATTGACATGTTAAATTGTGACCCGAGACTAAACACACCATTGACATGTTAACCTGTGACACGTGGCCGAACATACCATTGACATGTTAACATGTGAAACCTGGCTGAACACACCATTGACATGTTAACCTGGGACCCGTGGCCGAACACACTATTGACATGTTAACTTGTGACCCGAGACTGAACACACCATTGACATGTTAACCTGTGACACGTGGCCGAACACACCATTGACATGTTAACTTGTGACCCGAGACTGAACACACCATTGCCATGTTAACCTGTGACCGATGGTTGAACACACCATTGACATGTTAACTTGTGACACGTGGCTGAACACACCATTGACATGTTAACCTGGGACCCGTGGCCGAACACACCATTGACATGTTAACTTGTGACCCGAGACTGAACACACCATTGACATGTTAACATGTAAAACCTGGCTGAACACACCAGTGGCATGTTAACCTGTGACACGTGGCCGAACACACCATTGACATGTTAACCTGGGATCCGTGGCCAAACACACCATTGACATGTTAACGTGTGACCCGAGACTGAACACACCATTGACATGTTAACCTGTGACACGTGTCCGAACATACCATTGACATGTTAACATGTGAAACCTGGCTGAACACACCATTGACATGTTAACCTGGGACCCGTGGCCGAACACACTATTGACATGTTAACTTGTGACCCGAGACTGAACACACCATTGACATGTTAACATGTGAAACCTGGCTGAACACACCATTGACATGTTAACCTGTGACCCGTGGCCGAACACACCACTGACATGTTAACTTGTCACCCGAGACTGCACACACCATTGACATGTTAACATGTAAAACCTGGCTAAACACACCATTGGCATGTTAACCTGTGACACGTGGGCGAACACACCATTGACATGTTAACCTGGGACCCGTGGCCGAACACACCATTGATATGTTAACTTGTGACCCGAGACTGAACACACCATTGACATGTTAACCTGTGACACGTGGCCGAACATACCATTGACATGTTAACATGTGAAACCTGGCTGAACACACCATTGACATGTTAACCTGGAACCCGTGGCCGAACACACCATTGACATATTAACTTGTGACCCGAGGCTGAACACATCATTGACATGTTAACCTCTGACACGTGGCTGAACACACCATTGACATGTTAACCTGTGACACGTGGCTGAACACACCATTGACATGTTAACATGTGACACGTGGCTGGACACACCATTGACATGTTAACATGTGAAACCTGGCTGAACACACCATTGACATGTTAACCTGGGATCTGTGACACGTGGCCGAACACACCATTAACATGTTAACTTGTGACCCGAGACTGAACACACCATTGACATGTTAACCTGTGACCGATGGTTGAACACACCATTGACATGTTAACCTGGGACCCGTGGCTTAACACATCAGTGGCATGTTAACCTCTGACCCGTGGCTGAACACACCATTGACATGTTAACCTGGAAGCCGTGGCCGAACACACCATTGACATGTTAACTTGTGACCCGAGGCTGAACACATCATTGACATGTTAACCTCTGACACGTGGCTGAAAACACCATTGACATGTTACCCTGTGACACGCGGCTGAACACACCATTGACATGTTAACCTGTGACACGTGGCTGAACACACCATTGACATGTTAACATGTGAAAGCTGGCTGAACACACCATTGACATGTTAACCTGGGACCTGTGACACGTGGCCGAACACACCATTAACATGTTAACTTGTGACCCGAGACTGAACACACCATTGACATGTTAACCTGTGACCGATGGTTGAACACACCATTGACATGTTAACCTGGGACCCGTGGCTGAACACATCATTGGCATGTTAACCTCTGACCGGTGGCTGAACACACCATTGGCATGTTAATCTCTGACCCCTGGCTGAACACAGCATTGACATGTTAAACTGTGACCCGTGGTCAATCACACAATTGAAATGGTAACCTGTGACCGGTGGCCAAACACTTTGAGACTTATATAAAAAATTACCAGTTTCTTGCATACAAATCGAACCAGCTAAATGTCTGGACGTCAATTTTACTCACGAAGGCCTTGTAAGTTATTGCTATCGTGCCAGATCATCATTCTAGTTTTATATTGGAGAAGTAGTTCCAGGTTTGTCGTCATGCCAAGTCAGTCTATACTGATATGTTACATTACTTTATAAAGTATATGTGTATAAATATATTTAATGCCACCCGAATAATGGAAGTTATATTGGATAGTGCCCAAAACAGTTTACTTGCCATGCCTAGACCAATAGAGCGCTATCTATGCATTATTCAATTGATACTCACTTTGTCGCACTGTGTTTCGTTCCTTTCTGCGACAACTAAGGCACGATGTAAACACCTGGAGAGGCATTATGGGCTCTTACATATTCAGACAAATATGACATTAGGACAAACATGGAGCACACATCAGCTCCCGTAAATAATTTATTGAGGAAGGCGCCGACGGGGGCCGAGACACATCCCATTGGGGGAAGTGCGATACAAATGTATTGCTTGTCTGTGGTCCGTCATGGAAACAGGTGCAGCCTATGGCCACTGCCATCTTTATGGGCCTTTCACATATATTGCTAGCGATCACCTGAACCTTCTGTCTTCCTTTGTGTCGTCTCTCCGATCTGCCACATTGGACATTGCAATTACCATACATGTCCATTGGTTACCTTGCTCAACGCATTTGTCACTCCTTTTGCCCAGTTCAGTGTTTTTAAAAAACTTAATAATATCCCATAGTATTTACTGTAAAACCAGCAGCAAGCATACCGCCGCAGAAATTGCTTAAAGCAATATATTCTGTACTTTTTTGTACTACCAACCTCTTCTCTATGTCAAATAAGTATATTATATCTTGATTTAAATCCTGAAAGCATGTGGGCTATCCGGAGAGAAGCAAATCTGTTCACCGGAGCAGAAGTTGGTGGCCGGCTTTATATCCCTGCGCGCCTGTTCGCTGTTACGGTATTCTGTGTGATGTCGACCGCGGCTCGCTATCACGCCCGCGAGCGATATAAATAAACCTCGCAGTTTTATGTTTACAGACTCAAAGAGATAGAAATCATGTGCATCATAATTTTCAGATACTTTTAGTACTGTTTCTAAAATGTCAAATATATAAGATGATTCATGTAAGCAGGCTGCTTTAATTACAACATAATTGCGTGCCACTAAACGATATTCATCATTCGTGACCTGACTGAACGTACTGTGGCAGCCAGTGCAGAGGGGTAAGACTTTATACATCCGGGAGGATATTCTGTTCACGGTGTAATTCCTGATATCGTGAAGAGCATGGCCTCAAGGCAGAGACCGAAGCATTTACAAAGGCGGCGTCGTTAGGAGTGGACCATCTGATGAAAGAAGGCACAATTTTAATTGCGTTGATGACAGACCTTCAAAAGCGTGACACGGGCGATCAGGTCAATCATATTACCAATGAACTTAAACCGGTTCGGGACAGACAGGTGTCACTTGAAGTCTAGGGTATACGCCAATATATCATATTACGTGGACTGCCTGACATGGGCAGGAGTGACCAATATGCTACCAGTATGGAGAATCACCATATACCAGTTATAGTCCCATGCTACCTTCTTATAATAGATGCAGTGTACTGTATAATACATGGTCCAACCGAATACTTTTTCACGCCAGCTCCACATAAGAGTGCAAACGAGACGTCAGATCAAAGATGTTTGTCATCAACACAATTAATCTATGAGGTGTTAATTAGTAAAACATGCAATATCTATCTTGTAGTCCAGTTATAACAAGGTACATGGTTACGACACGTCGGCTTGGTGACAGTATGAAGATTGGGTTATTGATGTGTGG
This sequence comes from Arenicola marina, assembly GCA_964019135.1. NCBI lineage: Eukaryota > Metazoa > Annelida > Polychaeta > Arenicolidae > Arenicola > Arenicola marina. The sequence goes on along the minus strand of OZ025265.1, from coordinate 3,692,262 downwards.
GTTATCGATTAAGGGTAAAGAGGTGTCATGTCTCCGGGACATTTCCCACCATTTGTGAAAAAACAATATCTTTATCTTTATTCTGGACAAAACAATTGTAAAGATAGGATTCAAACCACTTACCGGCCGCTTGGTTTTGCCCAGCGCAACACACACCACTACAACCGAACGCGCTACTGACTAGGTCACGGGTTAATCCTGAGCAAGATTAAGATATTTAAGCACAAAGGCATTTGCACAGTTTGAGTCGCGAACCTCGCACCGCCGCTTGGGCTGACCTTGCAACGCCCACTCCATAGAAGCAGAACGCGCTACTTACTAGAAGACGGGAGGAACCGTGCTCTAATACGTAATCAAAGACCCCAGTACGCGATGCCTCTTGGATAGCAAATAACCGCAAGGCATCGGACCGTGGAGAGTAGCCTAGATCTAGACTAACTTTTATCGACAATTGGCCAATGATTACCGTTTTGGACCTAATAACAAAATGCATTGAAACATTTGGTGAGTAAGGTATCAAATAACATGCCACCTCCTGCCAGTTTGTGGTTAAAGTGTGACTTCCAGTATATTGCGCCAGCCAACTATTCTAAGATGAAGATGGAAATAAGAATGCAAGCAGTTCGTGACGAATTAACACTAACGCAATGAGATATCAATCCAAACACTTGCTTTGATGTTATTTCCATGAAACGTTATAATAATTACGTGAGGTGAAAACACTAAGAACGTTCTTTTTTGTCGGATCGAAGACCGGAAGTGGATACGGTCGTTTAGGCAGCAGGCTGCTCCATTTCCGGGCTTCATTTATGGACCAGACATATAAAGAGCTGCTGCGGGCTGTTGTTTTGACCTTATTTCAGCCCGGATACGCGGCAACCCAGTGTGAATCCCGGACCCCCTCATTGTCTGAGCCATGCCTTTGGATGACGCTGACAATGACCTGTGTGAACGACCCGTTCGTCAGGACCCGTGGTGACCTTGTAACGAGTCAAGCATTATTCAGCGACTGTCTCACTGGCAGGACAGTGGAGGTATCGACAGGGCGCCATGTAGTTACAGACGAGGTCATGCCGTGGCCGTGGGATACAGGGCAGCTGGGTGACCGGCATATGATCTCCAACCCTTGTGTGGACCATTGATTGAGCGATGGGATGCGGCAATCGTCGAACCCCGAGTACAAAGAGGCACAAGGGCTGGGGGGGGGGGGGGCGGATCGGGGCCCAAGTACACATCAGTGGATATCCCAGCAGACAGTCATGCATGACTGACTGGCAAACATGACACGTGATCGAAATCAGGTCGATTATTGCGCATGCGTTGATGACATAGATTGCCATGAGTTGATGCCCGTATTAAAATACGTGGACGAATCAGGTGCAGATACATACCTAATAACCAGAACGCGGTTTCCACATGTAACAACATCTTATAACCGAGTACTGTTATACATGCAATAATGGTTTAGCTACGATCGACACGTATCAGATAACCCGAGATTACTGTCGACCTCTACCCGTATACCCATCTTTGAGCATCTTACAGTTTCATTCAGATTGTATACATGGATGTCTTCTTATGTTAGTAATGAGAAAGGCTAATGTTACCAATGTACCAATTTGCCACCTTAACTAAAAGTGATTTTTTGGTTAAATCTACTTTATATTCCAGCAATCTAGTAATCGTTTTAGTGCTAAATCTTTGTAAAAATCATGCGTTTTCATATCTATCTCCACGTTAGCAAAACCTGGTAATGATGTCCATTTTTGATGACGTAATACCAAGGAAAGCCTTATTTCCTAACAGGAAGTTGCTCAGTTTTACATAAATATGCATCTTTGGACATGGCCATGTGTATGACGTATTGGTCTGTAAGCAGTCATTGGCTGGTCTAAGTTTATTTAATCAATTTAATCTTTTCAACCGAAAATGTTACTTTAAGAGAAAAGTTGGCAGACTGGTCGGCTCGGATTCAGGGATAGGAATGAACATGCTATGTTTGCTATGGTACCATAAACAGTTCCTATATATGTTAGTCACTGGGCAACCGCTGCTCCTTATTAAAAGGCAGTCAATGACTCCGTCGTCCCTAAGATACAACACACAAGCAAGGTGAAATCGACAATGATGGCGGGCTGTGAACATACCCACGTGCTCTTTTCACCGGCGCCAGCGAGAGGAGCGACAACAAAAGCAGGACTCGATAAGGGGAGCGTTTGTGCGGCCGAGGATCCACCTCTATCAAGGTCATTCATATAACATCCAACACCTCCAGCGAAACACAGACCTGAATATAGCGATTGAAGGACATACTTATCGTGTCCAGCTGCTATGTATGGTTGGCTGTGTAACATCTGACAGCGTCTGGTCAGGAACTGATTGACGTCATTGGGCGCGTACTTCTCACCACGGAGAAGCCAACAATGAGACAACCCATACTGGGTCCAGCCACTGTTGGACATTCCTGGTGCCTGGTTATATGAGCCGTTTTACTTCGCCTGCAGACAACTCTTTGTCAAAGTTCGATTCTGTTTACTCAGTTTTCAACATATTCATGAAGTATTGCCATTGATTGAAAGATAATCAGATCCAGATCCAGATTCCAGATACCCCAGGCAACATCTATCGTCAAAAGTAGACACTCCGTGTTTCAGGTTAGAAAACCGATTACCGCAGTTCAGGTGCCCGGCTTCAACGTTTCTTTTGTCAGGGATAGATTGGTTCTATGGCATTGTTATTCACAGAACAAACACCCAAAATGCCTCTATAAGCTTTTCTGTAAGTATTATGTAATATAATCACAGCTAATATTTCATTATATTAAAAACAGTTTAACAGTCCTATATGTTAGACTCCTCTTTCGACATGCCTGGTTGCTACGCAACAAGGCTCGTGTCACTGGAGTGCATGCACTCAGATTCGCATTGAAAAGACAGTGTATCTGTGTACACCGGTGCATATCATCGCTTGGCAGCAAGTTATAATCAGTCCACCCACAGGGTGACAAGTTATGTATTCTGACAATATATATTCCTGAATTCTATTTTTAATATATCTAGACAAAATAGACGCCAGAACGATCATTATTCCGACACTGAAGAACATCAGCCAACCCTGAATATAGGGCTGTACAGTTCTCGCGGGTTCTATTTCCGGTTTAGGTCTTTTGGGGACCAACAAAAAAACACGTGCTCTAAGAACGAGTGCGCATCACGCTGGTGCCTTGCTGCAACTGCGTGACTCGCACTCATTGTAGTCAACGTTTTAGTGTTGGGAATTTACCGGCCGGCTGCGCGGTTTGTGCGTGAAGAATCGAGTGGGTGTGAAACTATTTTTTGTTTGCTTTGGTCCAGGCATGGGTAACTATAAAATCCTAATATAATTAAAGATAAGACATTTATCTCTCCATAATGCATGTGGTCCGTTCGATGAGACTGTTGGAAGCGTTGTATGTTGAGCCAAATCATCGATGTTTACAGTTTTACGACAAACGGAGCACCATTGTCCTCACCTGCTCAGTCCATATAAGGAGCGTTGTTACGTAACTATAGCGCGCGCAGACACGCGCGTCATGATGATTATTACGTCATACGACATGGAAAACCCCGCGCAGCACGTTAGATCGCCTGACGCTGACAGTCACTCATGAGACAACCGCATTCTGGTTTATCAACTGCCTAACCGTTCATACATTACATAAATCTACTCGGATGGTTATAATTCGGATATGCACATAACTTCACTTTGTGCTTCCAACGACAGCTTTAGCCGATCTTGTGTGTGAGGCGAGTGAAGGCAAACAACCGGAGGGTAGGCAGCACGTACAGGCCGTTGGTGCTAGGCATTGACGTAGAGCACAGGTATCCCTGTCTCGTGGGGTCTCGATAAGGTCCCAAAGTGACTGTACAGCCCTATGACCGCTTTCATTCTTGCACGTACAGGCCACAGCGTAGTGAAAGTCATTACATTCGCAGGTTGGCATATATATCAGCTGTTTTCTCGGCTTATATGCCTCCGTCTCATTCTTAAAATGATATCTGTACAAACACAGATAGTACAGATACTATCTGTACAAAGTGGGTGTCTGATTTTAGAAAACACCCTGTTAACCTGTGGCAAACTGTTGAATATGATGCGGCTATAAGTCAGTACCCGCATTTTGCATGCTATGTAGCGCAGAGCGAGCTAGAGTTCAACCGAAACACGCGCCGGACAGAATTTCCCCTGGAACGATCTATTATTTTCTCGGTATACATGAAATGATATATTTCGCAATAATGTCTAACTCATTATTCGGGACAGATACCGATATATGGACAGTTTCGCTTCCATAAACCGAGCGTGTTGAGGACAGAGTGATATGTGGGATTGATAGAAGTGGTCAGTTGATCAAGGTCCCTATGGGGCAGAACAAAAATCCTGGGAAATTCTGTTTCCGAAATAGAGACAATTTTGGTTTAGGAATGTTCTTCTGTATAACCCTCACCGTGGTACATGTATTGTGCCGTCTGGAGGCGCGGGTCCTGCCTCAAGACATGTGTTACTCATGCTGACGTCACCGCCAAACCCTGTGGCGTCACCTGTAGTGACATTAGGGAGGTTTACTGACGTCACGTGGATGGGGTGACCTAATCGGATTAGATATAGCACGTGAGAGTGATCCATCGAGGAGAGCATGATTAGCAGGAATCCAGTGATAAACTGGCGTGCGGGACACGGGCGGGATACGGGCGGGACACGGGCGGGACATGAGCGGGACACGGGCGGCGGGTGTGATACCAATGCGAAATGAGATAAAGGATATGCAGGTCTGTTAAATGCCACTTTTGTGCACGTGATGGCCAGAAAATGCAATGTAGCATTGACCAAGGTTGGATGAAACTAATCCCAGATACCAGTGTCAGAGCGCGAACCCACTACCTGTTGATTGGCAACTCAGCCTGCCTGCTGACTTACAGGATGGCTCCCTATGCCAAGGTGAACATGTTCTGTTGGGCGGACTGGTGCACGCGACCATGCCTTCGCCGCTTTCAGGTAATGCACGTCATTTGCTGCAAAATGTTCGCCCACAATTTCCGTTGCATTATGTCGGCCCAAAACGGCCTTCAGCGAGGCCATGTCTTTGTGGTCGCAGGATAATGATCCCATGTCCGTCTTCGCAAAGAGCAGGAGGCTGCCCCCGGGGCATGGCTCCGCTCTCCATTCCTTCTCCCATTGACGCCATATGACCAAACATAATTAAAGCGTCCTAAATATATAACCAACCTGACCAGGAGAAAGTAAGGGCGGCGCGCTGCGCTGTTAGATATCGGTAAACTTATACAACAGGGCGAGGTAAGATTCGTGTGGGTGGAAGCATTCCTTTCGCAGCCCGGGTATATGCGATGTCACAATTTGGGTACACCGGGCGGCATACCGAAAGAATGAGTCTGTGTGTGCCGAAGGGGGGGGGGGGGGGCGGGGGGCGTAGTGTGATATTCTATAAATATATTGTGTCTGACTAACACGGCGCCCCCACCCCCCTTCGCCCAAACCCCTCCCGTGAGAGCAACCCTCGGACACAGTATATCAAAATATTAAACACATTCCCTGGAACAGCACACGAGTAGCATGTGAAGCAAAACCTTTACTTTCTACTCAATGGAGGGGAATTAAAACCGTGACAGGTCATCGATCATACCGGGGACCGCAGACACCAGAGGGGTAGAGGGGGGGGGGGCGATTACCAAGGCACCGCAAAGCCATGGATGGGGGGGAGGGGCGTACACTGCTTGGTAACGCCATGGATGAAGGAGGGGGCGTACAGTGCACCGTAACGCCATGGATGAAGGAGGGGGCGTACACTGCACGGTAACGCCATGGACGGGGGAGGGGCGTACACTGCACGGTAACGCCATGGACGGGGGAGGGGCGTACAGTGCACGGTAACGCCATGGATGAACGAGGGGTGTACACTGCACGGTAACGCCATGGATGGGGGAGGGGCGTACACTGCACGGTAACGCCATGGGTGGGGGAGGGGCGTACACTGCACGGTAACGCCATGGATGGGGGAGGGGCGTACACTGCACGGTAACGCCATGGGTGGAGGAGGGGCGTACACTGCACGGTAACGCCATGGATGGAGGAGGGGCGTACGCTGCACGGTAACGCAATGGGTGGGGGAGGGGCGTACACTGCACGGTAACGCAATGGATGGGGGAGGGGCGTACACTGCACGGTAACGCCATGGATGGGGGAGGGGCGTACACTGCACGGTAACGCAATGGATGAAGGAGGGGAGTAAACCGCACGGTAGCGCCATGGATGAAGGAGGGGGCGTACACTGCACGGTAACGCCATGGATGGGGGGGAGGGGCGTACACTGCACGGTAACGCCATGGATGGGGGGAGGGGCGTACACGGCACGGTAACGCCATGGATGAAGGAGGGAGCGTATACTGCACCGTAACGCCATGGATGAAGGAGGGGGCGTACACTGCACGGTAACGCCATTGATGGAGAGGGGCGTACACGGCACGGTAACGCCATGGATGAAGGAGGGAGCGTATACTGCACGGTAACGCCATGGATGGGGGGAGGGGGCGTATACTGCACGGTAACGCCATGGATGGGGGAGGGAGGGGCGTACAGTGCACGGTAACGCCATGGATGGGGGGAGGGGCGTACACGGCACGGTAACGCCATGGATGAAGGAGGGAGCGTATACTGCACCGTAACGCCATGGATGAAGGAGGGGGCGTACACTGCACGGTAACGCCATGGATGAAGGAGGGAGCGTATACTGCACCGTAACGCCATGGATGAAGGAGCGGGCGTACACTGCACGGTAACGTCATTGATGGAGAGGGGCGTACACTGCACGGTAACGCCATGGATGAAGGAGGGGGCGTACACTGCACGGTAACGCCATGGATGGAGGAGGGGTGTACACTGCACCGTAACGCCATGGATGAGGGAAGGGCGTACACTGCACCGTAACGCCATGGATGAAGGAGGGGGCGTACACTGCACGGTAACGCCATGGATGGAGGAGGGGTGTACACTGCACCGTAACGCCATGGATGAAGGAGGGGCGTACACTGCACGGTAACGCCATGGATGGGGGAAGGGTGAACACTGCACCGTAACGCCATGGATGAAGGAGGAGGGGCGTACACTGCACGGTAACGCCATGGGTGGAGGAGGGGCGTACACGGCACGGTAACGCCATGGATGAAGGAGGGAGCGTATACTGCACCGTAACGCCATGGATGAAGGAGGGGGCGTACACTGCACGGTAACGCCATGGACGGGGGAGGGGCGTACACTGCACGGTAACGCCATGGACGGGGGAGGGGCGTACAGTGCACGGTAACGCCATGGATGAACGAGGGGTGTACACTGCACGGTAACGCCATGGATGGGGGAGGGGCGTACACTGCACGGTAACGCCATGGGTGGGGGAGGGGCGTACACTGCACGGTAACGCCATGGATGGGGGAGGGGCGTACACTGCACGGTAACGCCATGGGTGGAGGAGGGGCGTACACTGCACGGTAACGCCATGGATGGAGGAGGGGCGTACGCTGCACGGTAACGCAATGGGTGGGGGAGGGGCGTACACTGCACGGTAACGCAATGGATGGGGGAGGGGCGTACACTGCACGGTAACGCCATGGATGGGGGAGGGGCGTACACTGCACGGTAACGCAATGGATGAAGGAGGGGAGTAAACCGCACGGTAGCGCCATGGATGAAGGAGGGGGCGTACACTGCACGGTAACGCCATGGATGGGGGGGAGGGGCGTACACTGCACGGTAACGCCATGGATGGGGGGAGGGGCGTACACGGCACGGTAACGCCATGGATGAAGGAGGGAGCGTATACTGCACCGTAACGCCATGGATGAAGGAGGGGGCGTACACTGCACGGTAACGCCATTGATGGAGAGGGGCGTACACGGCACGGTAACGCCATGGATGAAGGAGGGAGCGTATACTGCACGGTAACGCCATGGATGGGGGGAGGGGGCGTATACTGCACGGTAACGCCATGGATGGGGGAGGGAGGGGCGTACACTGCACGGTAACGCCATGGATGGGGGGAGGGGCGTACACGGCACGGTAACGCCATGGATGAAGGAGGGAGCGTATACTGCACCGTAACGCCATGGATGAAGGAGGGGGCGTACACTGCACGGTAACGCCATGGATGAAGGAGGGAGCGTATACTGCACCGTAACGCCATGGATGAAGGAGCGGGCGTACACTGCACGGTAACGTCATTGATGGAGAGGGGCGTACACTGCACGGTAACGCCATGGATGAAGGAGGGGGCGTACACTGCACGGTAACGCCATGGATGGAGGAGGGGTGTACACTGCACCGTAACGCCATGGATGAGGGAAGGGCGTACACTGCACCGTAACGCCATGGATGAAGGAGGGGGCGTACACTGCACGGTAACGCCATGGATGGAGGAGGGGTGTACACTGCACCGTAACGCCATGGATGAAGGAGGGGCGTACACTGCACGGTAACGCCATGGATGGGGGAAGGGTGAACACTGCACCGTAACGCCATGGATGAAGGAGGAGGGGCGTACACTGCACGGTAACGCCATGGGTGGAGGAGGGGCGTACACGGCACGGTAACGCCATGGATGAAGGAGGGAGCGTATACTGCACCGTAACGCCATGGATGAAGGAGGGGGCGTACACTGCACGGTAACGCCATGGATGAAGGAGGGAGCGTATACTGCACCGTAACGCCATGGATGAAGGAGCGGGCGTACACTGCACGGTAACGTCATTGATGGAGAGGGGCGTACACTGCACGGTAACGCCATGGATGAGGGAAGGGCGTACACTGCACGGTAACGCCATGGATGGAGGAGGGGGCGTACACTGCACCGTAACGCCATGGATGAAGGAGGGGGCGTACACTGCACGGTAACGCCATGGATGGAGGAGGGGTGTACACTGCACCGTAACGCCATGGATGAAGGAGGGGCGTACACTGCACGGTAACGCCATGGATGGGGGAGGGGCGTACACTGCACGGTAACGCCATGGGTGGAGGAGGGGCGTACACTGCACGGTAACGCCATGGATGGGTGAAAGGGCGTACACTGCACGGTAACGCCATGGATGGGGGAAGGGTGAACACTGCACCGTAACGCCATTGATGAAGAGGGGCGTACACTGCACGGTAACGCCATGGATGGGGGAAGGGTGAACACTGCACCGTAACGCCATTGATGAAGAGGGGCGTACACTGCACGGTAACGCCATGGATGGGGGAAGGGTGAACACTGCACCGTAACGCCATTGATGAAGAGGGGCGTACACTGCACGGTAACGCAATGGATGGGTGGAAGGGCGTACACTGCACGGTAAAGCCATGGATGGAAGAGGGGCGTACACTGCACTGTAACGCCATGGATGGGGGGGGGGGAGGGGCGTACACTGCACGATAACGCCATGGATGGGGGAGGGGCGTACACTGCACGGTAACGCAATGGGTGGGGGAGGGGCGTACACTGCACGGTAACGCCATGGATGGGGGAGGGGCGTACACTGCACGATAACGCAATGGATGGGGGAGGGGCGTACACTGCACGAAAACGCCATGGATGGGTGAAAGGGCGTACACTGCACGGTAACGCCATGGATGGAGGAGGGGCGTACGCTGCACGGTAACGCCATGGATGGGGGAGGGGCGTACACTGCACGGTAACGCAATGGATGGGGGAGGGGCGTACACTGCACGGTAACGCCATGGGTGGGGGAGGGGTGTACACTGCACTGTAACGCCATGGATGGGGGGGGAGGGGGCGTACACTGCACCATAACGCCATGGATGGGGGAGGGGCGTACACTGCACGGCAACGCCATGGATGGGGGAGGGGCGTACACTGCACGGTAACGCAATGGGTGGGGGAGGGGCGTACACTGCACGGTAACGCAATGGATGGGGGAGGGGCGTACACTGCACGGTAACGCCATGGGTGGGGGAGGGGTGTACACTGCACTGTAACGCCATGGATGGGGGGGGAGGGGGCGTACACTGCACCATAACGCCATGGATGGAGGAGGGGCGTACACTGCACGGTAACGCCATGGATGGGGGAGGGGCGTACACTGCACGGTAACGCCATGGGTGGGGGAGGGGTGTACACTGCACTGTAACGCCATGGATGGGGGGCGGGCGTACACTGCACGGTAACGCCATGGGTGGGGGAGGGGTGTACACTGCACGGTAACGCCATGGATGGGGGGAGGGGGCGTATACTGCACGGTAACGCCATGGATGGGGGGGAGGGGCGTACACTGCACGGTAACGCCATGGATGGAGGAGGGGCGTACACGGCACGGTAACGCCATGGATGGGGGAGGGGTGTACACTGCACGGTAACGCCATGGGTGGGGCAGGGGCGTACACTGCACGGTAACGCCATGGGTGGGGGAGGGGCGTACACTGCACGGTAACGCCATGGGTGGAGGAGGGGCGTACACTGCACCGTAACGCCATGGATGGGGGAGGGGCGTACACTGCACGGTAACGCCATGGGTGGAGGAGGGGCGTACACTGCACGGTAACGCCATGGATGGGGGGGGGGAGGGGCGTACACTGCACGGTAACGCCATGGATGGAGGAGGGGCGTACACTGCACGGCAACGCCATGGATGGAGGAGGGGCGTACACTGCACGGCAACGCCATGGATGGGGGAGGGGCGTACACTGCACGGTAACGCCATGGATGGGGGAGGGGCGTACACTGCACGGTAACGCCATGGATGGGGGAGGGGCGTACACTGCACGGTAACGCCATGGGTGGGGGAGGGGCGTACACGGCACGGTAACGCCATGGATGGAGGAGGGGCGTACACTGCACGGCAACGCCATGGATGGGGGAGGGGCGTACACTGCACGGTAACGCCATGGATGGGGGAGGGGCGTACACTGCACGGCAACGCCATGGATGGGGGAGGGGCGTACACTGCACGGTAACGCCATGGGTGGGGGAGGGGTGTACACGGCACGGTAACGCCATGGATGGAGGAGGGGCGTACACTGCACGGTAACGCCATGGATGGAGGAGGGGCGTACACTGCACGGTAACGCCATGGATGGGGGAGGGGCGTACACTGCACGGTAACGCCATGGATGGAGGAGGGGCGTACACTGCACGGCAACGCCATGGATGGGGGAGGGGCGTACACTGCACGGTAACGCCATGGGTGGAGGAGGGGCGTACACTGCACGGCAACGCCATGGATGGGGGAGGGGCGTACACTGCACGGCAACGCCATGGGTGGGGGAGGGGTGTACACTGCACGGTAACGCCATGGATGGGGGAGGGGCGTACACTGCACGGTAACGCCATGGATGGAGGAGGGGCGTACACTGCACGGTAACGCCATGGATGGAGGAGGGGCGTACACTGCACGGTAACGCCATGGATGAAGAAGGGGCGTACACTGCACGGTAACGCCATGGATGGAGGAGGGGCGTACACTGCACGGCAACGCCATGGATGGAGGAGGGGCGTACACTGCACGGTAACGCCATGGATGGAGGAGGGGCGTACACTGCACGGCAACGCCATGGATGGGGGAGGGGCGTACACTGCACGGTAACGCCATGGGTGGAGGAGGGGCGTACACTGCACGGTAACGCCATGGATGGGGGAGGGGCGTACACTGCACGGTAACGCCATGGGTGGGGGAGGGGTGTACACTGCACGGTAACGCCATGGGTGGAGGAGGGGCGTACACTGCACGGTAACGCCATGGATGGGGGAGGGGCGTACACTGCACGGTAACGCCATGGGTGGGGGAGGGGTGTACACTGCACGGTAACGCCATGGATGGGGGAGGAGCGTACACTGCACGGTAACGCCATGGATGGGGGAGGGGCGTACACTGCACGGTAACGCCATGGATGGGGGAGGGGCGTACACTGCACGGTAACGCCATGGGTGGAGGAGGGGCGTACACTGCACGGTAACGCCATGGATGGGGGAGGGGCGTACACTGCACGGTAACGCCATGGATGGGGGAGGGGCGTACACTGCACGGTAACGCCATGGGTGGAGGAGGGGCGTACACTGCACGGTAACGCCATGGATGGGGGAGGGGCGTACACTGCACGGTAACGCCATGGATGGGGGAGGGGCGTACACTGCACGGTAACGCCATGGGTGGAGGAGGGGTGTACACTGCACGGTAACGCCATGGGTGGGGGAGGGGTGTACACTGCACGGTAACGCCATGGATGGGGGAGGGGCGTACACTGCACGGTAACGCCATGGATGGGGGAGGGGTGTACACTGCACGGTAACGCAATGGATGGGGGGGAGGGGCGTACACTGCACGGTAACGCCATGGATGGGGGAGGGGCGTACACTGCACGGTAACGCCATGGATGGGGGAGGGGCGTACACTGCACGGCAACGCCATGGATGGGGGAGGGGCGTACACTGCACGGTAACGCCATGGGTGGAGGAGGGGCGTACACTGCACGGTAACGCCATGGATGGAGGAGGGGCGTACACTGCACGGCAACGCCATGGATGGGGGAGGGGCGTACACTGCACGGTAACGCCATGGGTGGAGGAGGGGCGTACACTGCACGGTAACGCCATGGATGGGGGAGGGGCGTACACTGCACGGTAACGCCATGGGTGGGGGAGGGGTGTACACTGCACGGTAACGCCATGGATGGGGGAGGGGCGTACACTGCACGGTAACGCCATGGATGGAGGAGGGGCGTACACTGCACGGCAACGCCATGGATGGGGGAGGGGCGTACACTGCACGGTAACGCCATGGGTGGAGGAGGGGCGTACACTGTACGGTAACGCCATGGATGGGTGAAAGGGCGTACACTGCACGGTAACGCCATGGATGGGGGAAGGGTGAACACTGCACCGTAACGCCATGGATGAAGGAGGAGGCGTACACTGCACGGTAACGCCATTGATGGAGAGGGGCGTACACGGCACGGTAACGCCATGGATGGGTGGAAGGGCGTACACTGCACGGTAACGCAATGGATGGGTGGAAGGGCGTACACTGCACGGTAAAGCCATGGATGGAAGAGGGGCGTACACTGCACTGTAACGCCATGGATGGGGGGGGAGAGGGGCGTACACTGCACGGTAACGCCATGGATGGGGGAGGGGCGTACACTGCACGGTAACGCAATGGGTGGGGGAGGGGCGTACACTGCACGGTAACGCCATGGATGGGGGAAGGGTGAACACTGCACCGTAACGCCATGGATGAAGGAGGAGGCGTACACTGCACGGTAACGCCATTGATGGAGAGGGGCGTACACGGCACGGTAACGCCATGGATGGGGGAAGGGTGAACACTGCACCGTAACGCCATGGATGAAGGAGGAGGCGTACACTGCACGGTAACGCCATTGATGGAGAGGGGCGTACACGGCACGGTAACGCCATGGATGGGGGAAGGGTGAACACTGCACCGTAACGCCATGGATGAAGGAGGAGGCGTACACTGCACGGTAACGCCATTGATGGAGAGGGGCGTACACGGCACGGTAACGCCATGGATGGGGGAAGGGCGTACACTGCACGGTAACGCAATGGATGGGTGGAAGGGCGTACACTGCACGGTAACGCAATGGATGGGTGGAAGGGCGTACACTGCACGGTAAAGCCATGGATGGAAGAGGGGCGTACACTGCACTGTAACGCCATGGATGGGGGGGGGGGAGGGGCGTACACTGCACGGTAACGCCATGGATGGGGGAGGGGCGTACACTGCACGGTAACGCAATGGGTGGGGGAGGGGCGTACACTGCACGGTAACGCCATGGATGGGGGAGGGGCGTACACTGCACGATAACGCAATGGATGGGGGAGGGGCGTACACTGCACGAAAACGCCATGGATGGGTGAAAGGGCGTACACTGCACGGTAACGCCATGGATGGAGGAGGGGCGTACGCTGCACGGTAACGCCATGGATGGGGGAGGGGCGTACACTGCACGGTAACGCAATGGGTGGGGGAGGGGCGTACACTGCACGGTAACGCAATGGATGGGGGAGGGGCGTACACTGCACGGTAACGCCATGGGTGGGGGAGGGGTGTACACTGCACTGTAACGCCATGGATGGGGGGGGGAGGGGGCGTACACTGCACCATAACGCCATGGATGGAGGAGGGGCGTACACTGCACGGTAACGCCATGGATGGGGGAGGGGCGTACACTGCACGGTAACGCCATGGGTGGGGGAGGGGTGTACACTGCACTGTAACGCCATGGATGGGGGGCGGGCGTACACTGCACGGTAACGCCATGGGTGGGGGAGGGGTGTACACTGCACTGTAACGCCATGGATGGGGGGGGGAGGGGGCGTACACTGCACCATAACGCCATGGATGGAGCAGGGGCGTACACTGCACGGTAACGCCATGGACGGGGGAGGGGCGTACACGGCACGGTAACGCCATGGATGGGGGGAGGGGGCGTATACTGCACGGTAACGCCATGGATGGGGGGGAGGGGCGTACACTGCACGGTAACGCCATGGATGGAGGAGGGGCGTACACTGCACGGTAACGCCATGGGTGGAGGAGGGGCGTACACTGCACGGTAACGCCATGGGTGGAGGAGGGGCGTACACTGCACGGTAACGCCATGGATGGGGGAGGGGCGTACACTGCACGGTAACGCCATGGGTGGAGGAGGGGCGTACACTGCACGGTAACGCCATGGGTGGAGGAGGGGCGTACACTGCACGGTAACGCCATGGATGGGGGAGGGGCGTACACTGCACGGTAACGCCATGGGTGGAGGAGGGGCGTACACTGCACGGTAACGCCATGGGTGGAGGAGGGGCGTACACTGCACGGCAACGCCATGGATGGGGGAGGGGCGTACACTGCACGGTAACGCCATGGGTGGAGGAGGGGCGTACACTGCACGGTAACGCCATGGATGGGGGAGGGGCGTACACTGCACGGTAACGCCATGGATGGGGGAGGGGCGTACACTGCACGGTAACGCCATGGGTGGAGGAGGGGCGTACACTGCACGGTAACGCCATGGGTGGAGGAGGGGCGTACACTGCACGGTAACGCCATGGGTGGAGGAGGGGCGTACACTGCACGGTAACGCCATGGATGGGGGAGGGGCGTACACTGCACGGTAACGCCATGGGTGGGGGAGGGGTGTACACTGCACGGTAACGCCATGGATGGGGGAGGGGCGTACACTGCACGGTAACGCCATGGATGGAGGTGGGGCGTACACTGCACGGTAACGCCATGGGTGGGGGAGGGGTGTACACTGCACGGTAACGCCATGGATGGGGGAGGGGCGTACACTGCACGGTAACGCCATGGATGGAGGAGGGGCGTACACTGCACGGTAACGCCATGGGTGGAGGAGGGGCGTACACTGCACGGTAACGCCATGGATGGGGGAGGGGCGTACACTGCACGGTAACGCCATGGGTGGGGGAGGGGTGTACACTGCACGGTAACGCCATGGATGGGGGAGGGGCGTACACTGCACGGTAACGCCATGGATGGAGGAGGGGCGTACACTGCACGGCAACGCCATGGATGGGGGAGGGGCGTACACTGCACGGTAACGCCATGGGTGGAGGAGGGGCGTACACTGCACGGTAACGCCATGGATGGGGGAGGGGCGTAAACTGCACGGTAACGCCATGGGTGGGGGAGGGGTGTACACTGCACGGTAACGCCATGGATGGGGGAGGGGCGTACACTGCACGGTAACGCCATGGATGGGGGGAGGGGGCGTATACTGCACGGTAACGCCATGGATGGGGGAGGGGCGTACACTGCACGGTAACGCCATGGATGGGGGAGGGGCGTACACTGCACGGTAACGCCATGGGTGGAGGAGGGGCGTACACTGCACGGTAACGCCATGGATGGGGGAGGGGCGTACACTGCACGGTAACGCCATGGGTGGGGGAGGGGTGTACACTGCACGGTAACGCCATGGATGGGGGAGGGGCGTACACTGCACGGTAACGCCATGGGTGGGGGAGGGGTGTACACTGCACGGTAACGCCATGGGTGGGGGAGGGGTGTACACTGCACGGTAACGCCATGGATGGGGGAGGGGCGTACACTGCACGGTAACGCCATGGATGGGGGAGGGAGGGGCGTACACTGCACGGTAACGCCATGGATGGGGGAGGGGCGTACACTGCACGGTAACGCCATGGGTGGGGGAGGGGCGTACACTGCACGGTAACGCCATGGATGCAGAGGGGGGGGAGGTGCGTACACGTTACCAATATCAGCTGTAAATTCATTTCGATGATGTCCATAGCTCAGTCGGTAGCTTGATCTGGCTCGGATGGTACATCGCCACACGGTACTATCGCGCACCATAGCTCAGTCGGTAGCTTGATCTGGCTCGGATGGTACATCGCCACACGGTACTATCGCGCACCATAGCTCAGTCGGTAGCTTGATCTGGCTCGGATGGTACATCGCCACACGGTACTATCGCGCACCATAGCTCAGTCGGTAGCTTGATCTGGCTCGGATGGTACATCGCCACACGGTACTATCGCGCACCATAGCTCAGTCGGTAGCTTGATCTGGCTCGGATGGTACATCGCCACACGGTACTATCGCGCACCATAGCTCAGTCGGTAGCTTGATCTGGCTCGGATGGTACATCGCCACACGGTACTATCGCGCACCATAGCTCAGTCGGTAGCTTGATCTGGCTCGGATGGTACATCGCCACACGGTACTATCGCGCACCATAGCTCAGTCGGTAGCTTGATCTGGCTCGGATGGTACATCGCCACACGGTACTATCGCGCACCATAGCTCAGTCGGTAGCTTGATCTGGCTCGGATGGTACATCGCCACACGGTACTATCGCGCACCATAGCTCAGTCGGTAGCTTGATCTGGCTCGGATGGTACATCGCCACACGGTACTATCGTGCACCATAGCTCAGTCGGTAGCTTGATCTGGCTCGGATGGTACATCGCCATACGGTACTATCGCGCACCATATCTCAGTCGGTAGCTTGATCTGGCTCGGATGGTACATCGCCACACGGTACTATCGCGCACCATAGCTCAGTCGGTAGCTTGATCTGGCTCGAATGGTGCATCGCCACACGGTACTATCGCGCACCATAGCTCAGTCGGTAGCTTGATCTGGCTCGGATGGTACATCGCCACACGGTACTATCGCGCACCATAGCTCAGTCGGTAGCTTGATCTGGCTCGGATGGTACATCGCCACACGGTACTATCGCGCACCATAGCTCAGTCGGTAGCTTGATCTGGCTCGGATGGTACATCGCCACACGGTACTATCGCGCACCATATCTCAGTCGGTAGCATGATCTGGCTCGGATGGCGCATCGCCACACGGTACTATCGTGCACCATAGCTCAGTCGGTAGCTTGATCTGGCTAGGATGGTTACTTCGCCACACGGTACTATCGCGCACCATAGCTCAGTCGGTAGCTTGATCTGGCTCGGATGGTACATCGCCACACGGTACTATCGCGCACCATAGCTCAGTCGGTAGCTTGATCTGGCTCGGATGGTACATCGCCACACGGTACTATCGCGCACCATGTGTGCGCTGTCCGTATCATTATGCACCATGCTGGTTGTCCTTGTCATGTTCTGCATATGGGTAGGACACATAGCTATAGAAGGGTCATATTGGATTCGCCACCGCACACTAAATTGTCCATTATTTGTTGAAGAAATAATTGAAGCCTTCAATTCGTTGTTGTGAGGTTCCCCTCAAACAAGCTCACACTAAGTTTGAATAGATCCATATCAAAATGGAATCTGTAGACTGAGCCTGATGTATGATGTATGAAACCTACATCAGTTTCGCATATCAGTTTCGCAATTATACGTACATACTTTGTGTTTAACGTTACATCGCGTTCGTAGGATATACTCTACAACAGTAACATTTCGTTGCATATATCTTCACCTTGAGAAGGTGACCTAACTGCCTTGATACGACCAAGACCGGCTGGACCGAGGGCTCTCTGTCCGCCGTACTTCCCTGTTTGGGCGAACAATTGTTTCAGCATGGCTCACTATCTTATTGTCTTCATGACATGTATAACGTAAAGGAAAGCAATTACATTTAAAACAATGGGCCAAATATATATGTATGCCACGCGTTAAGACAACAGCTTATGGTCATAATTCAATAAATTATCAAGGTAACAAGCTATGAAACATGATCAACAAGGAAACGAAGTTAGCCAAATCTGCCAAGGAATTTAAAACAACGCCTTCAACCTCGGATGTGTTCTTGTGGCGCTGTAATTCGTGCTCATTATGCAACATAGCTAATGGGTACGGTTTGATGAGATGCAAACGTGGTCATATTTTCATTGTCATATGTATATATATCTCATCCGCTCATGTCATTTTATCATTGTCGGTCAATAGCACGTGTGCTAATGTTTATTGTTGACTTTTACATACCGACGTTAAATAAAGCTTATTTTATCTTATCTTATCCTATCTTATGACTTACGCCAAGATTTTAGTATAATTATCCATGTCGTGGACTCTAACATGGACGATAGACCCCTCTGTCAGTGTATTGTTCTCACTGCCTGGAAGCCGTGTGGGTTTGGAAGGTCACCTCCCTAACAACCATGACGAAGCGGCCGAACACCTGTGGTTTCATCCATTATGGAGTGTCTCCACCAGCCTTCCATGGCTTCTCTGGAGAAATGGCTGGCGTATCACCAACAGGACAATATATGATGTTCCTTGTGTTATATACCCTCGAACCGCTACCGCATGGTGGTAAAGTACCCCGCATGTCACATGTTTATGTATCTATACCGATTAAAGTTATTCATACATAAATTCATACATAAATGTGAATTTCAGATTATTTGACCTAGACGGGTTGTTCGATCTAACTCTGTGTATGTTCATATCTATCTTGAGACTCAATAGCTAAACACGCCATCAATGTCGACGTTAAGACAGCCACAAAAAACGCCAGTTTTCAGCGCATTAAGCCGCTGCTGTAAGAGGGCAAGTGTCACTAAAAATGAGTACGGAGTCTGTGCCCGCGCCTTTAGATTTGACGGATATTAAGACATTGTCTTGGTGTCAATAACAAGGTAGAATGTCTGCCTGGTGTACGGTTATGGAAGTACTTTTTTTTTAAATTACCGACTGCCATGCGATATTATCGCAGAAAAATACTGAACAATATCAGTCTCCCACATCAGAAAAGACAAAGAGCATGCCATTTAGTTCATAACATATTCAACGGGTTGTGTGAGCGCTAGATTACCTCTTGGGCGGGTTGTATAATCTGTGTGAATAGCCCCGAGTTTCCATTCTCCGTCCAAGGCCATGGCACATATACAGGTCTGACACCAACTTATTAAGGTGCCATTATGATCATTATGAAGTCCATTTGCGAGCCACGTCACCTCTGTGATGCCGGGACACGCGCAGCGTGACACTTTAAAGGTCATAACAAGGAACGACATCAACGTGGCCTCGTCCTTGGCCGCCAAAGAATGTAAGCGGCGTTCGTCGTCGTCACGTGACCAGAGGGTCCATTTGGCACTCCAGTCGCTCTGGCCCACGTATGCTCAGGTTATGTATACAGTGGAATCCCGAATTTTGCCTATACTTTACCATTGGCCTGAACCCCGCTAGTGTGACCACCCCGCTAATCCGGTATTAAGACCACCAAGGTCAGACCCAACCAAGCAATTTCAATGGAACTCAACCCCGCTAATGCGACCACCAAAGTTCGGCGATTTTTTTCGAAACAAAGAGTAACAGCTTACGACGCGGTCGCGGGTTCTGTCTTTGTTGTTAGTGACATGTTTATTTTACGGCTTAAAGGATGCGGATTCACCTCTTCTCGACTGATGTACAGTATTGATGGTTCTGTATGTGTGAACATTGATGCGTACAAAGGCATCATCGTAACACACATCGTTATTTGATCTGTTATATCAGAGACACCGCCGGGGGCTCTGTTTTTGTTAGTAACATGTTTATTTTACAGATTTAACACTGATTGCGCTCAACAGGCATGGTAATAGTAATCAACTGCTTGTAAACTGGCCAAGCCGTTCGGGTTCAGTGATTTATACCTGGCTTGATTCTAATTGATTCTGAAGGCGTTAACAGTTCAATACCAAACAAGGTGCATAAAAGGATGTGAAATTTTGAAGGTTCTCATATATGCAGTGTGTTCCATAGTGTTCATATCGCTACCATGGCTGGTAATCCTCGTATACGACCGCGAAATGAGTTACCACTGACAGAAAAGGTATCCCTGATAGAAATGTCAGACAAAAGTCAACGACAACTACATCCCCGGCATCCCCCCCCCCCCCCACTGCATCTCACCGCCTCATTGTTGGCGCGGGATAATCCCATAATCCCTGAATCCCATCGATAATAACACTAACTGTTGTTATTGGGCAAGTTTCGCTAATGAGACCATTCCGCTAGTGAGACCAATTTTGCTCAGTCTCGTAGGTGGTCTTAATAGCGGGGTTCCACTGTACATGGATTAGGGGTCTGGTGGGTCGGACTTACTTCTAAAAAGTAAGTCATGTCTTATCAACAACCACTCAATCCATGTATTTGTCATCAAGAAGGAAAATATTAACGTAAGGGAGCATAGGAAAATTTATACATATATTTCATGATTAAATCAGTTACACGTCAGTTGCGGTATAGCAAGCTCACATGAAAAAGAAGGTTCTATAAGAAAAATACACGTACTCACATTAGAACATATTTTCCACTTTTGAAAATGATACTTTCATTGCTGGTGATTTATACATAAGTTTCGGTTGTGTATCTACAATGTATGTAACTATAAACTTGAATAAATACATCCCTTTAATCGATAATGTTTCACTTTCTGTGTGGCTCCGCGCCTCTTTATCGTTCGCCGGTATCTCGGTATCTCTCCGTTCCCTTTAAATACAGACTGAGACGGTCGCCGAAGCTGTATTGAACCCCGCCTCGAAGGCTACACGGGTTAATTGCACGAGACATTCATGTCTCGTTGCAATCGTCAAAAACTGACGTTGCAAATGCAAACCGACTGTAATTTGCTATGGTACGCACAATACTGGTAAGGCCACGCCTCATCTTGACAGCCATAGATTGTCGCGTATTTACTTTGTTGTATTGTTATATCTGTGTTTCTAAATCTGTTTTCTCTTCTACATGCCGTTTATTTTGTCTCCGCTTTCTCTATATTGTGGATATGTCGCAGCGACCCACATCATTCGGGTCATGCAGCACCTCTTGCCACCCAGCTCTTCGTATGTTTTTCTTTCCTTTCTCTTAACTCGTATTTTTCATGGGTTTTTGTTCCATAAAGTCACTGAGATGACATGCCATGCATCACACTTGGTGAAAAAGAGCTTCCCATTGTGATATACTATACGTCACATTCAACGACTAAGAGCTTTCATACCTAGCATATCATACTTTAGCATTGGCGACCAGGATCTTCCCTATACGTCACCCTTGACAACCAGGGGCAACTCGTCACGGGATATGCTTGATATCCTAACCCTAACCCTAGCATTATATTTACAGCCAGCCAATTGCCCCCCCCCCCTCACCGCCACACAACCATCATCCACCCCCCACCCCCACCCCGCTCTCATTCCCACCGTAGCTGACTCATCAGCCGACTTATCAACCAAGAAGTGTGCTGGGGCCGTTGTCATAAAGAGAATACCCGCGTTGTAAGCCAGGTACGGGGCACGTCGCATACAGTGTGACTCCATCCCTCCGCACCCCCACCCACCATACGATACTGTCACACCATCCCGCCCTCCCATAGCACCCATATGACCAAACCCTTCATCGCCCACCAAATTGCCTTGCCACCGGCAGCCGCAGCAGCTTTCCTCTTACAGCCGGGCTAGGCCACACCCCCCAAGTCCCCCCGTCCCTGCCCCGGCCATGACGAGGCTGGTCGTCATGACCGGCAAAACAGCCGCTTGTTGCGCCTTCCGTCTAACCCTCACCCCCACCCACACTCACAGTCACACCCTCGTCCACACTCATATCCTCACCCTCTCCCAACCCGAACTCACATCTTCACTCCCACCCTCATAAGACGGCCCCCGACCACACCTTTGTTCAACCCGTTCCTACCACCCCCACCGAAACCGCCCCCCACCCCACCCCCATCCTTCGGGCCCCTCACCGTGAGCCCAGCCGTCGTGAACGCACAGACGAAAATAGTAGCGGTAGAGAGATCGAGGGACAAGGGTGGGGGTGAAAAGAGACAGAGAGGGGGCGGGGGCACAGGGAGATGAAAGACAGACAGAAGGAGGAGAGGGACAGGAGAGAATAACACAGGGGCGGGTGAGACGGACGGATAGGAGGAAAAGAAAGGGGGAAGAGAGACGGAGAGAGAGGGAGGTAGAAGGGGAATATATGTATGTATACATATATGACGATGCGCCGATAGAAAGGACATTTGTTGATGGGCAGAACAAAAGAACAGAGGGCAAAATAAAGGTCAAGCATGATGTATATATACGTTTATCCGTGCATGAAAGGCCTTAGGCCCATTATACACGATGTACACTAATTTAAATAGCAGTTTCGGTGTCCATCATCTTAAAAGCATGATAAACATAAGCTGCTTTATTGCAGAAAACAGATGGCGTTGAAGAGTTCAACAGTTTACGGGACAGGCGTTTATTTACATTATGAGCGTGGATATTTATACCGTATGCGCGACGAAAGACAAATTGCTTGCAAACGATGTGTAAGTTAATGTCCGAGGAACACGACATTACCGGATAATAATGGAGTCCGAAGGCGAAGGCCGAGGACCCATTGTTATCCGGTAATGTCGTTTTCCGAGGTCATTAACTTATGTAAAACCTACGTCCTTATGACTCAAACCCACTACATTACAGACAACTAATGTCATGAGAGAACAATAGTGAGGTCTGCAGTGGATTTTACTAAGAAATGGTACCCGTCCCATATGACTCTTACATTTTCATTTAGGCAGTAATTACAGTATCGCTCTGCTCGAGGCACCGTAGCCGGAGCTTCTCAATGGGTAACTTGTGGCTGGAACATCGTAGTTTGGCCAGAGCAAATCTATGCTTACGAATAGTGCGATATTGGAGGTATGCCTCAGGTTCCAGATGATGCTTCAACAGATGATGCTTCAACGTCCGGACTGCCTACCGGAAGCTGTTGCTGAACCTGGCCAGGGCAGGAGCGGCACACAACGTGGCTGCCTATCGCCTACAGGACGGCCACCAGACAGGATTCCAAGACGACGGCGATCACGGTACCGGGAGATACCTGAGGTATCTACTGCAGAGACATAACATGCTGGACGTTGTTGTCTTTGTGACACGCCAAACCTCTAACAGGCAGTCAGGGCCCCCAAAGTTCAAACTGATGGAAAGAGCACTGGAGTCAGCACTAGAGGTCCTCAGACTTACAGACAGCTAGGCCTACACCATGAAGCCACAGGTATTCACAGCCACATGTATCCTGCTGAGTGTGTATCCGTATCGTAGTAAATATGCAGCGTCTTGTATCCAACTAAGTATGGTATCCGTATCTGTGTTAATGTGCATCGTCCCGCTCAATGAATGGATGCTTTGAAATGTGCCCCCAGTGTCTCGTCCTCGTCATATCTTGCATACGCCAATCAAAATTGTGATATGTCTCTCTTTGAATGGCCTCAGCTGTCGGTAAACAAATGTGACCCCCCCCCCCTACCACCGAACCCACTTGGTCCTGCCTTGCTTTTTTCTTTTCTTAGCATAGAAGCAGGCTTGTTATTCACATTGACTGCTGCTCGCGACCAGCGGCCAACAATAGCGGCCAACTCTGGCTCAGTGTTATTCCCCGTCATCATGGTTATACCTAGCCTGAATGTTCAGACGTTACAGTCTTGACACTTGTTCTTGTGACTGTAACGTCTGAACTCATCGCGTAGAATTGCTGTTCGGCCGCAAATTTTTGCCTTTAGCACAAATACTCACATGAATCCAAAAAAATTGATATCCTAAACTTGTTCTATGGTAACTTATTTAGTTCCGTGAGATATGGATTCGTGCCAACTCGTCGCCAATTTTGTATAAACGACAACTTTTAATTCTGTCACAAAAGTGTTTTGCCGCTCGCCGCCATGTTGATGCCCAGAAGGTGGCGCCACGGCCCAAAGCGATGCTAGAGGTAATTTTGTACGTATAGTTTTGTACGTTCAGCATTGACATCAGTAAGCAACACGTTGCAGACCTGAATACACCACGCGAAAAAAAGATCAATTTGGCGGCAAATATGTATATACCTAACATTTGGGCGGCACATATGTGCATACCTCAATATAGGTAGTGCCCCTCCTCCCTCCCCCCCCCCCAAGGGATTTGATAGCATAATTGGTTGGTGGGTTTGTTATTCAGGACGCTTTAACCACTTTTGGTCATATCGCGTCAGTGAGAGAAGGAAGGGAGAGTAGATCCATGTCCTCGGGGGTAACCCTCTACTCTTTGGGAAGAAAGACATGGCAGATAGAATTATTGTTTTTGCTGGGCCCATTTTCAGAAATACGACGGCCAAGGAGCCTCGCGAGACGATTGACACAGATGAGAGATTGAGGAAGCCAGTAGAGCAGGTGCCCGGAGCGCATTGTCAAACCTGGGACCTATTGATCAACTGAGCTATGGAAACTCCCCGCGGATTTCCCATGTAAAAATGTCAGGGGTAGGAGCGGAGGGTGAATTAAGTGGATTGGTGTTATCTAACGTGCACAGGGCGGATAGCGAGGTGGATGGGCGGGCACTAGCTGACACACGTAACAGTCTTCTTGTGCATCCGAATTGTCAAATGAGACAAAAGTCACATGAGAGGTTTCAGTCGCGCAAGGGGCAAAACAAATAAATTGATTAAAATGCTAATGAACCAATGTCAAGCTGTGTAGAAACTGCGACTGATCGCAAGGGATGGGAGGCTTGGCGAAGGGTGTCATCACTTGTGGGTGTGGGGGGTGGGGGGGGGGGGTTGACGGAACTGCGTCTAGGACACAAGGTACGGCATTTCAATTTTGTAAAGTTACATATAGAGTTCTTTCCCGCCAAAACAAATATTCAAGTTTATGGTAAAGGTCATTAATTTTTGGGCTTCGCGATGCTTGGTAATAAGTAACAGTGCGGCGATAGAGTTCTGTGGTGTCACCGGATAAACACGTTTTGACATATCACAGTCGAAACGGCGATGAGTAGTAGGATTCTTAATTGATAGATTTTCTGCTTATTGTACGTTGCCTGGGGTTAGATTTGGCGGATAAAGCTCGACATGCAACTTTCACTCACTACACAGTGGCACACACAAATTTGTAAATACAACATAGTTATACCCGTAGATATACATAGTAAGCTTATACGATTTTAGAATCGAGTTTTTGCATTGGGCGGGGTGTATTAGATATAGAAAACATTTCATCAGATACGATCATTGGCATGTGGAAGCAGAATCAGGAATCAACATTAGCTTCCGATCAGTGTCTCATAAATAGACATTTCTGTTATGTCTCTTAAATGTACGGTACTGGGGAATTGTCCTTTTGCATACTTAGAAAATCCGTAGCCAGTAGCCTGTCTCTCAAACTCGTCTGAGCAGACGACGCACACTTTCTCAGACATGTTACATGGAAGACCACGCTACTTTCCCAGACATGTGTAAAGACCACGTGTAGACCTCCTAGTGAAGACTACGCTGTTTTCTAGCATGCACGTTGAGCCGTTACCATGACAACAAAAATAATAGCTGTGATTTTACAAAAATATACATATATTAATATATATATATATATATAAAAGAAACCATAGCTAAATAAATAATACATTATTCAAGCGGTTTTGTACAAAATCGTGCCGACAAAGGAACGTGTTGTGAAAGACTTTGGTACCCCTAAATGGAAATCGTGGTTAAATGTGTCCGAGAAATGATCGTGAAAGACATTGTAATGGCAATTTTTGAACGACCGAGTAGAGAGATTAGCGTACGATGACCTCTAGAATTATAACTCCGCTGTCGCTCACTAGCGGCGCTGAGGGTATGAATGACACATCAACATGGCGGCGAGCGGCAAAACACTTTTGTGACAGAATTAAAAGTTGTCGTTTATACAAAATTGGCGACGAGTTGGCACGAATCCATATTTCACGGAACTAAATAAGTTACCATAGAACAAGTTTAGGATATCAATTTTTTTGGATTCATGTGAGTATTTGTGCTAAAGGCAAAAATTTGCGGCCGAACAGCAATTCTACGCGATGAGTTCAGACGTTACAGTCAGCATCAGACTGTCAAACTGTAACGTCTGAACGTTCAGGCTAGGTTATACCTCTCTAACGTACGTCTCTCTTCTTCAGTCACTCCAAAATGTACAGTTAAAGCCAGGTAAAGTGCCTGATATCCGTCCCGTGGTCTTTCACTCCCCAATTATTACAGGCTAAACCGCCAGTGTGTTCACCGCGACTGTACGGCTATTGCTCATGTATGTTTCATGTGACTTCAAACTTATCTCCCCTGCGTTAAGCGCTCCACTTTATTATAAACGCTTAAATACCCCTCAGCGAACCTGCCCAAGCGTAGTGAGACCACACCTGACCGATCAACTCTCACATGTCTATTTCCATGTCCACCCCCAACTCTCATCTCTCCCGACTCCCCTCACCAACCCACCCCCCTTTTTTCTTGCTCATGTTGCCGCGAATACAAGGCACCAACTGGTTCCCCGTATGTTCAACACGGGTGAACCTAACTGTATATATATTTATGCTTTTGTTTTTTTTTCTGTGTTTCTTTCCACTTTTGGTCCCACGAGTTGTTTTTGCAAGCGCAGGGTACAATTATGTATCTTTAACTTATTATCGCTTACATTGTATCTTATTTTATGATAAGTCGACTATACCTTTCATATGTTAGAGATGGATCTTGACGGTATCATTTTACAACAATTTGGTGGTTTAAATACAAACTCATTTATTGAAACCCTGAAGATGACCGGGGATGACGCATATTATATTTTCACTTCATCCCATCACTTTCGCGTTGGTCCCATTGGGGCAATGAAAGTATTGTTTCTGCTTTTACTTAATGCCTGTGAATGTAAATGACTTTTTTGCAACAGTTAGGGGGAGCAAAAAAGAACTCATTGGTTGAACTTTTAAACCCAGTTAATGGTAATATCCGAGATGTAGACCCTGCTAACCAATATGTTCAGCATTCTCCTTATTATGAGTTAGATCAACTGGATCCTGTTCTGCAAAACAGAACCGGTGATTTTTCCATCCTTAGTATGAATGTGGCCAGTATCAATGCTAAGATCGATGAACTTCAAATAATGATTGATATGTTATGTAAGAAAAGTATTGAATTTTCCGCTTTATGCATACAAGAGTCATGGTTAAGCGACATGTCAGATACATCCCTATTACATATTGATGGATATACGCTTATATCCAAAGGTAAAACTTGTAGTGAGCATGGTGGGCTAATGATATATTTAAAAGATACGCTAAGCTTCTCGGTTTTAGATATTCCTATTGACTCTGAAATTTGGGAAGGTCAATTTATAAAGGTAATGGAAACTGATAGAACTATTATACTGGGAAATATATATAGGCCGCCATGCGACGTTAACGAGAATTACTCGACATTCACTGAGGAATTTTCTAAAATACTATCTCTCTTTGAGAGAAAGAGCGGTGAATTATTAGTAACTGGAGATTTCAATATTGACTTGCTTCAAATCCATGAAAAAGCTGCATTTAGTACTTATTTTGACAGTATCACATCCCTTGGGTTCTTTCCAAAGATCACATTTCCAACAAGACTTTCAAAGTATAAAGGAACCCTTTTAGATAATTTTCTGGTACGAATCTCCCCTGTCATGCAGTCTGCTGTTTCTGGTATTTTAGTGAAATCAATATCAGACCATTTCCCGTATTTTGTCAGCCTAGACATACAGCAAAAGGCAACGAGAAAATCACCCGCATATGTCACAATTAGAAATAATAATCCTGCTGCAATTAAATCGTTTTCTGATCACGTGGAAGGTTTAAATGTGTTTAGTAGACTAAACCATGAATTGGGAACTGACCCTAACCCAAACTACGATACCTTATAGGATATCTTAGTAAAATCCAAAGAAACTTTTTTGTCGGATAAAGTTGTGAAGTTTAATAAAAGAAAGCATAAAAAGTCAAACTGGATTTCGAAAGGTATCATCAAATCTATTGTATTTAAGGATCGATTGTATAAGAAACTTAAGATGACTCCACCTACCAGTTCACAATATAATACGTTAAATGTAAATTTTAAAACGTATAATAATATTTTAAAACAATGTATCCGTACTGCAAAAAAAACTACTATTATAATTACTTCGATAAGTGTAAGGGGGATATAAAAAAACGTGGCAAGCGATTAACACAGTCCTGAATAACAATAGGGCGAAGAATAAATCATTGCCGGAGGAATTTAACATAAATGGAGAACTTATTAGTGACAAAGTAGTCGTAACAAATACTTTTAATGCATTCTTTTCTTCTGTTGGTTCGACAGCCTGTAATGGACTTCAAACTGAAGACCATCCCTCTTTTTCTCAATACCTCGGATCACCGGTTAAGTCCAAAATGAACTTTAAGCTTATAACTAAAGCAACAGTAGAAAAAATCATCGACGGTCTCAAACCTAAACTAAGTACTGGGGATGATGGGCTATCTGTGAAACTACTTAAGGTATTAAAATTAGATCTAAGTGAGTCATTAGCCTTAATCATTAATCAATCGCTATCTACTGGAATATTCCCCAGCAAACTGAAACTTGCAAAGATAACTCCTGTTTTTAAGAAAGGAGATGCTTCCAATATCGACAATTATAGACCTATCTCGGTTCTTCCTGCAATTTCAAAGGTATTTGAAAAGACTATTTATGATCAAATCTATGACTATTTTCAGAAAGAAAAACTCTTTTACAACGGTCAATATGGTTTCAGAAAGAAACATTCCACTCAGCTTGCCGCGCTTGAATTAGTTGATCGAACTTTGCAAAAACTGGATGAGGGCGAGGTTCCTCTCAGTATATATCTGGATTTGTCGAAGGCGTTTGACACTTTGAATCACAATATTCTTATCCATAAGCTAAAACACTATGGTATATCTGAACCAGCTATTTCTTTGTTAAAGTGTTATCTAACAAATCGTCATCAATATGTACACTTGGGAGATATTAAATCAACGGTAACGAAAATATCTCGAGGGGTACCTCAAGGTTCTATTCTAGGTCCCCTGCTATTTATTATATATGTGAACGACATGTCACACGCTAGTCAACTATTTAGAGCCATTGTATATGCTGACGATACAACTCTGTGTAGCACGTTGACTGCGTCATCGTCTGATAATATGCTTGTTGATGATGTGTTAAATAATGAACTCTCTAAGATATACGGTTGGCTATGTGCAAATGAGTTATCACTTAACGTTTCAAAAACCAAATTTATGATATTTTGTATGCCGCGCAAAGTTGTTAGAATTCCACACTTGTCTATAAATAACATACCTCTAGAGTGCGTAGATGAGTTTGACTTTTTGGGACTGACAGTTCAGAAGGATCTCAAGTGGAATGGTCATATTAACAAGATATCTTCTAAAATATCTAAGGTTATTGGAGTTATGTGCAAGTTAAAACATACCGTACCATCCTATGTTCTGAAACTTATATACAACTCTTTAATCCTACCCCATTTACATTATAATGTTCTAGCATGGGGTTATCAAGCTGATCGTATAAGGCTATTGCAAAAAAAGGCGACTCGTATCATAGCCAAGAGCTCTTATTTTTCTCATTCGGAACCATTATTTAAACAATTTAGTATATTGAAGTTGGCTGATATAATGATTTACCACCAACTAAAATTTTATTACAAGTATCTCCACGGTGATCTGCCAGATTATTTTTTAACTGAATTGTCTATTTCTAAATTGTCGGACCTGCATAATTACAACACAAGACACAAGGATGATCTGCTAGTTACACGTGTGAAGCATAAGTTTGCCGAACAATGTTTGAGATATCGCGTTGCCAGATGCATAAACCAAATGCCAGATATTATATTGAATAAGATTGAGACACATGTACTGGACGGGTTTTCAAGATATGTCAAAAATTTCTTAGTCGAGAAGTATTCTCTGGAATGTCATTTAGTTAATTATTATATTTGTAAAAATGATTAGGTTATTAGAGGTCCTCCCCTGTTTTATATATCTCTAGAAATGGGTTATGTGTCTTTAATTTATCTCTCGCAAGATCCCTACATTTTTATACAAATGAGTGCAATGTAACCCTCTTACGATTAAGCGATAATTTTTTTTTTTTTTTTTTTTTTTGCGGTGGCTCCTATGCTAGCGACCATCGTGGTCTTAATAGGAGTCTCCAGGGTAAGAATGAATTAAGTTACCACTTTGTTTTGTATTTTTACGTTTGTATGCACTCGTTCTTGCCCAAATAAATGATATTGAATTGAATTGAATTGACTATACCCATCGATGCTGTGACATAACTGTACGTAACCAGAAAGATATACATTTACTCATGTATTTGATGTATAGTGGTCTCCTGCCGCACTCTCCAAGGACAGCACAATCGGGTGCACGCGAAGGTCCGCCTAGGATTACTTTACAATACCTGATACGGCACTTTTCTATTTGAGAGCAATATTGGTGACCCCAGCTTTCAGCTCCGTATAGCAATGTTGGTAGAATCAGCTTATCGAATAGTTCAAAAGATACACGTTATAATAAATCACCGCATTGTTGGCCTATGAACCTAGTTGCTTGTTTTGCGAGTGTGTCGAGTGACGAGGAGAATAAATTCCAGTATTTCTAGTACGTTACGGATTCTATGTTGTGTGTGGGGGGGGGGGGGGGGGGGCAGGGGTATTTCTGTTTCTCGGGAATGGGGTATTCATTTCACCGTGAACTAGGAATGAGGCAATAATTCTTCGTGAACTGGGAATGAGGCAAATAATTCTTCGTGAACTGGGAATGGGGTATTAGCCGACCGTCGTGATCAAAGATATTCATTAATCGTGAACTGGGAATCTTATTATTAAATATCGCTAATTTAAATCATGTATCCGCCCTTCCTATGTATGCTGGAAGTTATCTTTTCTAATTCATCTTGACCTGGGAATTAAACAAATTATTCGCTCATTTTCTTTTTTTTTCACACCAATCCTGAAAACAATAATTTTAGTTTTTGACCTGTGGTAACCCGAAAATCATACCTATCACAGAATACGCCCAGGGTGTCCAGTTTCTTCTGTAGTCTTCCGACAAAATCGTTAACAACAGCAATGTCATTCGCGTACATGAACATATATAAATCCGGAAATTCTTCATCGATAAAGACACCGTGACAACCCTGCTCTTCGCACATTTTCTCGAGTTCCTGGATTTACATGATGAACATAAGCGGACTGATTATGCATCCCTTGACCCGACATCTCATTAAAAGTTCATGTTCAGTACATGTTCCGTAAGAGGTTACTTATTTTTCCATGTATACTAGCCTTATAGTAAGCCTATGGAACAGCTTGTAGTGAGGCACGGAGTCAAATGAGAAGTCGACAAAGGCACAATAAAACCTGCCTCCCTTCCTAAACAGATACTTCTCATCAGTGGCGCATAAATAAAAAATATATATTATTCATAGTATATCTACCTTGACGATAAGCACTTTGACTTTAAGATAGTTTGCTATTACTTTCGGTTCATTTTGACAGCCTTTTGCTCAGGGGCCTGTTTCATGTAGCGGTCATAAGGCAGTCATAGCGCAGTTTACGACCGGGCACGGTCATAGCGCCAAATCTCGGTTTTATGTAGCGGTCATAGCCGCTTACACTTAGTAAATTGTTCATAGTGGCGGCCTTAACTTGTGATAGCTACCCCCTAGTCTTAACGACGCTATGACCGGGCACGAGCCAGTTCTTACCATGTACAAGTGTGTACTAACTGGCATATTGCAGGATCACGATGCAAATAAAATGGTTATGCACATATTAGGACAAAAATAAAAGTCAACAATGTATTTTAATAGTGTGCCATTTAATGCATATTCATAGCCCAGCAACCAGAGCTATAGCCCGACGCCCGGAGCCATAGCCCAACGCCCGGAGCCATAACCTGGCGTCCGGAGCCATACAACGGCGCCCGCAGCCTTAGCCCGGCGCCCGGACCCTTATACCGGGGACTGGAGCCATAGTTCGGCGTTCAGAGCCATGGCCCGGCGCTCGAAGCCGTAGCCCGGCGCTCGGAGCCATAGCCCGGAGCCTTACTACGGCGCCCGAAGGCTTGCCCCAGCGCCCGGAGCCTTACACGGGGGACTGGAGCCATAGCCCGGCTCCCGGAGCCATAGCCCGGCGCCCGGAGCCATAGCCCGGCGCCCGGAGCCATAGACCGGAGCCATAGCCCGGCGTTCAGAGCCATTGCCCGGAGACATATCCCGGCGTTCAGAGTCATAGCCCGGAACCATATCCCGAATTTATAACCCGGAGACATAGCGCGGAGCCACAGCCTGGGGCCACCGCCTGGAGCCATCTACAAGAGCCATTTCCAGGAGCTGTAGCCCGGAGCCATAGCCCGGAGCTATAGCCCGGCGTTCAGAGGCATAGCCTGGAACCATATCCCGAATTTATAACTCGGAGCCATAGCCCGGAGCAACATTCCGGTGTTATAGGCCGGAGCCATAGCCTGGAGCCACATCCCGGAGTTATATCTCGGAGCCATAGCCCGGAGCTACATCCCGGAGTTATAGCCCGGAGCCATAGCCCGGAGCAATTGCCCGGAGCCATAGCGCGGAGTCACATCCCGGAGTTATATCCCCGACCCATAACCCGGAGCCACAGCCCGGAGCCATAGGCCGGCGCCGTAGCCATGGCCCAGCACTCCGAGCTATAGTCCGGCGCCCGAAGCCATAGCCCGGCCACCGGAACCATAGCTCTGAGCTATAGCCCGGAATTATATCCCGGAGCCATAGCCCGGAGCCGTAGCCATGGCCCACGGCTCCGAGCCATAGTCCGGCGCCCGAAGCCATAGCCCAGCCACCGGAGCCATAGCTGTGAGCTATAGCCCGGAGTTATATCCCGGAGCCATAGCCCGGAGCCGTAGCCATGGCCCACGGCTCCGAGCCATAGTCCGGCGCCCGAAGCCATAGCCCAGCCACCGGAGCCATAGCTGTGAGCTATAGCCCGGAGTTATATCCCGGAACCATAGCCCAGAACCTCGAGATGGCGAGTGGCACAAAGATGCCACCATACTGTATGATGTGATTGTTATACAGTGGGCGTGACGCAATTTCGAGGAGACACCCAGTCATGTCTAAAATTAGATGGTTCTCTCCGGTCTGACCGGCAGCTTTTTCGCTTATGAAACGCGGTTGGTCTTAGTTTATGACTGAGTCGTTAGAATGATCAATTTAGAGTCTTAGCGCTGTCCGGTCGTATGTTAGGAGAATTTTAGTAAAAATCTTGCTTAAGACGCATAACAGAGAGATTCCGCGATACTTGTTAGTGTCTGTTTTTGAGCCTCCCTTGTGAATAGGGCTAGTGACAACCTTACACCACTCGTCTGGAAATACCCCAGTGCTTAGAATTGCCTTAAATAAACAATAAATACGATGTATAATAAAATCCGTGCACGTCTTTATCATCTCGTACAGAACTCCATCTGGTCCACCCGCTTTACCTGTTGGAAGTTCCCCAATTACACCTTCTCTTTCGTGTAATGTGATTTCCGCATTGAGACAACCGGGCTAATTTTCCCAGCATTCGACACACTCTGCACTGTGATTTGTCAGGTACTGAGAGATCTCATCATCAAAATCTACGACTGTTACGTCGGTATTATTTAAGAGCGTGCTAAAGTAATCCTGTCACTGAAATACATGAGAAGTAGAGGGAGAGTCGGGCAGTGGAAGATAGCGTTATATATATATATATATTATATATACAGGTATATATATATATACAGGAAGATATATATATATACAGATATATATATATCGAAGAAGGATTTATACAATATCTATATATATCTTAAATAAATACGAACAGAAAAGAGATGGAGATGTAAATGATGACAGAAATAGATATATGGGAGTCCAGAGGCACAGACGAGGCAGACACATGCACACTGAGAGCATTCAGACAGAGAATGATAACGTAGGGAATCCATGTTGCAGTATAACAGGAGAACCAGCGGCACAGCAGCGCCCTCTCAGTGGGAGACACGGGCACAGGTCAGTCCCTCTCCCCTCACGAACGCTCAAAGCTGAGCCCCTGGGCCGCTGGGCCGCTTCACCCTCCCACCCAATCAGGTCCTGGCTGCCCGACCCCTCCCCCCGACCCACCTCTGGCGACCTCACCCCCGAGGGTGCACCCACCAGGTGACGGTTGTCGACGCCGGCAACAGCGTGGGCTGCCGACCCAATCCAAGTCCATCGTGAAAGGTCAAGCCAGAATATGGCTGGTTCCCCGACAGCTGCTGCCTTGTGCCCAGTGTGCATTTGTACGCAGCTGTGAGCGAACGCAGTAAGGCTGCGACCTGCAACACCGAAGGAACCCAAGTGAGTCTATAGCACAATATATAGATGTGTGACATTTGCTTGGGCTGGATCGATGCTGTTGATCACTATGTGTCTGAATGCTCTCACGGCTCTCACTCTTATGTTTTGATTGGCTTACAATCGCCACGAGTCCAAGCCCATGTCTCGAGCGATTGACGGTCACCGAAGGAGAACCAAGCCTGTATGTTCCAGGGTATAAAATATATCCGTTGCTTGTTCCATGTGGATAGATGATCAAATGTAACTCACGTATGGACCAATCTAGAGGCTAGATATCCATACACACGCCATCGACACGTCAAGGATTAACATCTTCTCGTCGGTGACTTGTGGAACAACACTGTTTGCGTAAGTAGGCTATCACCATATGATGCGTGTTTGTTGTATATACTCGGGGTGTTGTTGACAGATTACACGTGTGATGTTTGTTATTGTGAAACAGCGGGCGGTGCACGGTGGCCATGGAAACACCGGCATCGTCTGTGCAAATATACCGCGTGGCTGGACCTCGTAATCTAGCAGTATTACCCGCCAGATCGCTGGCTTCGTCCAGACCAAAGGCACGTACAGATACTGGACAGTAGTCCCACTTAACAGTTAACAGTTAATGGGAATACATGACTATTGACAAACGTCCATCGATATCCCACAAGATTTAAAACTCTACCAAGGTTGGTTACATTTATAATTCACTTGGTTCGCATGTCTCCTTCTGCAAAAGATGATGGATTTGTAGCTTTGTTTTGGTTTAAGTAATACGATTTGCTTCCATCCAGTTTCTCAAACCAGAGCCCGTCGTGGTGGACCATTTCCTCACGCACGCACGTGCCCATCCCCCCTTTTGGGATGCTAGATCCTCCCAATCATTCGAATCGATGCCCACAGCCTGGTATTTGCCACCAGCCGGCGATCCGAAAGGTAGTCAATTAACCGTTTGACCTTAGGACAACAATATCCGAGTATTCCTCCTAGCATATAACAACAGACTATTTATCTGTCCACTGTGTGTAGGCCATTCAAGTCATTGGGGTCCATTCCAATCTTCAACTATATGAATATTGACAACGCGTAGACACCAGGACTATATTTATTCGCATTGATACTGCTTTTATCAAACGTGACCGACATATATTTGACGTTCCAGACCCGGTCTTTTTAACCTGTAGAAAGATGAAACAAATCCCAATCTCCAGGGACCCACTGGGCTCCCTATTATCGACGCCTCAACCGTCTGTTGAGGGTTCCGGAAGTCTTCGCTGATATCCGGTTTTGCGTTTGATGATAAGCCGAGGACGCCGCTACACGGACGGGATTTGCGGGATAGCCCGATCCCGATGCGTTAACGGAGCGGGCGCATCCAGCTCCTTCCCTCGGGGAGGGAGGTGGTAGATGTGGGATGTGGGGGGGGGGGGAGGGGAGGGGGTGAGGGGGAGGGGGTGGAGTTGGAAGTGAGAGGCTGATGTGATTTCTGGATTTATCGTTAGGGGTGTCAAGAAAGCCTTCAGGACATGGAAGGCGTCCATAGGAGGAGGAAGTGGAGGCCAAGTTCAAGGCCATTATCAATTCCGTGCGGAGAGACACTTGTCAGTCCGGCTCTCAGAGATCACGTGTTAGATGGAAGGGTACTCTTTAATGTCTGGACCTGCTCGCGATATCGCTCCGAGCTCTCCGCGTGAACTCAATGAACGCCGACCCAGGGGGGAAGGAGCGAGGCTGTGGTCGGGGGGTGGGGGTGGTTGTTGAGGCGCCTACAGCCGGGGTAGAGAGTGGTTGAGAACAGTGTCTGGCAACTATAGTGGAAGTAGTTTCCCCGTGCATCACCTCCCGCATCCATCATCCATATGATCCATTGCGATGGTGATGAAAACACGTTCCAGTTGGGCACCTTACCCGACGCTTAAGCCCAGCCATCACCAACTTCACCTGACCCCAACCCCGGTCTGACCCTCAAATGCAGCCTGACGCTCAACTCAAGACAGTCAACCTCAGTTTGACTTTGGACCACAGCCTGACCCTTTCCTCCTACCAGATCCTTACCCCCAACTTGACCTTTACGGCCAGCCTGACCCTTACCCTCAGCCTGACCCTTACCCCCAGCCTGACCCTTTCCTCCTACCAGATCCTTACCCCCAGCCTGACCCTTACCCCCAGTCTGACCCTTACCCTCAGCCTGACCCTTACCCCCAGCCTGATACTTACCCTCAGCCTGACCCTTACCCCCAGCCTGACCCTTTCCTCCTACCAGATCTTTACCTCCAGCCTGACTCTTACCCCCAGTCTAGCCCTTACCCTCAGCCTGACCCTTACCCCCAGCCTGATACTTACCCTCAGCCTGACCCTTACCCCCAGCCTGACCCTTTTCTTCTACCAGATCTTTACCCCCAGTCTGACCCTTACCCCCAGTCTAGCCCTTACCCTCAGCCTGACTTACCCCCAACCTGAAGCCCCTACTCCCACCTTGCACGACTTGGTGCTCACACAGTACATCCATTGTCTCCCTTCCAATCCCCAACCAAACCCGCCCCCGCAGTGACCCCACTCCTGCTCCCACTAGCTCTCACCCGTCCCCGCTTAACGTGACCGGCAATATTTTGCCCATCCCCATGCTAATGTGCTATGCTAGGGCGAAATATTCTGCCCCGGTCGTTTCGCATTTACGGGCCCTGCTTCAGCAAGGGTAGGCGTGCCTCTTACCAACATGCCATTCGCTAGGTGGCGCTACGCAACCTCCGCTTGGCTCCGCTAATACCGCTGCTGTCGGCCGGTGGCAAATGGCAAGATTCTTGCAAAAACGGTAAAATGAGCTGTAATCAGGAACAAGTTCTGCGTATTTAAGACAGCAAAATACATCTAGTACCATTTTAAAAGACTTCTACTTGGGGGTCAATTCTTTCTTTTCATCGCCTGATACAGTGTGTTATTAGGTTTAGGCTGGCACTAATTTGGTGAAATGCTTTGCTTTGCTTTGCTTTGCGAGCGAGTGTACGAATGCAACCAGGAAGCAGGCGACAACAGAGATATAATGGAGCCATAGCGGAGTGAGTGGAAGGCAGAGAATGGCCCGGTGCCTCGAGGGCCGGATGCGAGTGGTCTCTGGCACTTGCCCCTATCCTTGTTATACATGCATGATTGACCTGCTGAAGTTCATCCACGGATATCATTACTTCTCACTCACACCTTATTTCATCATGTCCAGATTGGACATGATGAAATAAAAAGTCGAGAAACGAATAGAGCTTTCTAAAGAGAAGAGAGAGAGAGAGACTAAGATAGATTGATAAAAAAAAGACAGGGGACAGAAAGGGAGTATATAGAGAAACAGAGATGGACGGCGCAACAGCAAGAAAGACGAGAATAGCGAAATATGGAGAGAAACAACGAGAACGAAAATGGGAACAAGTGGTACGAAAGAGAGAGATAGAGAGAGAGAGCAAATACGGGCAAATACAAGGTACAGAGCAAGAACAAGATGGCTGAGGCGGCGAGTGTCACTAGGACAGGATTAACAGTCACGAGTACATA
This sequence comes from Arenicola marina, assembly GCA_964019135.1. Lineage (NCBI taxonomy): Eukaryota > Metazoa > Annelida > Polychaeta > Arenicolidae > Arenicola > Arenicola marina. The sequence continues at coordinate 3,654,044 of OZ025265.1, read as the reverse complement.
TGCAAATACAGCTTTATAACTACAGAATGATTCTGCAGAAGAAAGAAAGGAGCGCATACACCAGGACACATGTATCTATGGTAGTATAAGCAGTTGCCTAGGGGTGTAGATCTCTTAGAAAGGCGAGAGAGGGGGCGGATAGCGATCAGACCGGCACACCTCTCAGTGGGAGATCGGGATCGCGAACGGGGCTTGACTTCAGGCACAGCATGGTAGCCCAGGTATATCTATTGGTGTCATGGTTACCATCACCAAGGGAGCCAGTGATTAGGTCCCAGCGCACGGAGAGGGAGGGGGAGAGGGAGGGGAGGATAGGATGAAAGACATCGATGGGGTGGGCGGGGGTGGCGGGGGTGGGGGTGACGAAAGAAGAGCGTCTAGATATATAACAAGATGGGTGACGTAGATCCACTGTTACAGTCATATCCCTTTGACAGGGACAAGATATCAGTGACACCCCCCGACAGGGTATGGTGAACAGAGGCAGACGGCTGACGTCATTTGTGACGGAGTGAGAGGGACACCTACGTTGGTATACGGCCGTGATTAACCAATTTGAAGTAAAATAAAAGATGCGTTGCACTGCCGTCAGCTCGCGGCGATGTGAAACTGAACCAGACACCGTCAGCGTTCCCCGCCTCGCTGTAAAATGCACCATACGGTTACAAAAACAAGATTGAAGGCGCAACAGAAAGAGAGACGAAAGTAGCCAGACACAAACACACACCGTTGTGTCTAAGCTCTCTTTGTTGATCATAACTAAACCATGCATGGCTCCTAAGGGAATCCCAGGGCACGAAGCCGACATGATCAGTGACACTAGGCCTATGTGAGATGTTCCATATCGGATCGTTGCGTGTAAGGGTTGGTAGTTCTTTCATGTCCATTTCGTGGATGATCTCAATCTATATTTCACACATTATGACGACCCGCGATGTATTCCCAATGTTGTTACCTTGACTATAGACGCTATCCCACACAATACATGCAGATTGATTCCTTCTTCTTGCCAAGAACATTCTTAAGGCCACGCCCTTGGGTTTGGTATCGTGTTGTTTACCGATACAGCCAGGAATCCACACACTGCAGAAAGACACGACATGGAGAAACCCAGACGCCAACGGGCCAAGGAGACATGATCTCTAATCGTGAACTGCCAGGCAATCATGGCAGCAATTGTTCGCGATTGCCTAGTTGTCAGCGCTGTCGATGTTTTCACTTGATTTTGCCTGCTCATCCAGCAGCGAGCGGGTTGCCTGTGCTGTTTGCATTGGCTTACGCTAAGTGTTTGGGCTGAGCCATTGAGTAAACACGCCGCCCCCAGGACACTGACGCGGCCATGGAAATCATCCAGCAAATCAAAGCCACTTTTTGTGCTTTATCCTTATCCGTCAATCTGCCAGTGTGCCCGTCAGCCCGGTGAGCCCGTCAGCCCGGTAAGCCCGTCAGTCTGTCAGTGGGCCCGTCAGCCCCGTCAGCCTGGTGAGCCCGTCAGTCTGTCAGTGTGCCCGTCAGCCCCGTCAGCCCGGTGAGCCTGTCAGTCTGTCAGTGTGCCCGTCAGCCTGGTGAGCCCGTCAGTCTGTCAGTGTGCCCGTCAGCCCCGTCAGCCTGGTGAGCCTGTCAGTCTGTCAGTGTGCCCGTCAGCCTGGTGAGCCCGTCAGTCTGTCAGTTTGCCCGTCAGCCTGGTGAGCCCGTCAGTCTATCAGTGTGCCCGTCAGCTCCGTCAGCCTAGTGAGCCCGTCAGTCTGTCAGTGTGCCCGTCAGCCCCGTCAGCCTGGTGAGCCCGTCAGTCTATCAGTGTGCCCGTCAGCCCCGTCAGTCTATCAGTGTGCCCGTCAGCCCCGTCAGCCTGGTGAGCCCGTCAGTCTATCAGTGTGCCCGTCAGCCCCGTCAGTCTATCAGTGTGCCCGTCAGCCTGGTGAGCCCGTCAGTCTGTCAGTGTGCCCGTCAGCCTGGTGAGCCTGTCAGTCTGTCAGTGTGCCCGTCAGCCTGGTGAGCCCGTCAGTCTGTCAGTGTGCCCGTCAGCCTGGTGAGCCCGTCAGTCTATCAGTGTGCCCGTCAGCCCCGTCAGTCTATCAGTGTGCCCGTCAGCCTGGTGAGCCCGTCAGTCTGTCAGTGTGCCCGTCAGCCCCGTCAGCCTGGTGAGCCCGTCAGTCTGTCAGTGTGCCCGTCAGCCTGGTGAGCCCGTCAGTCTATCAGTGTGCCCGTCAGCCCCGTCAGCCTGGTGAGCCAGTCAGTCTGTCAGTGTGCCCGTCAGCCTGGCGAGCCCGTCAGTCTGTCAGTGTGCCCGTCAGCCTGGTGAGCCCGTCAGTCTGTCAGTGTGCCCGTCAGCCTGGTGAGCCTGTCAGTCTGTCAGTGTGCCCGTCAGCCTGGTGAGCCCGTCAGTCTATCAGTGTGCCCGTCAGCCCCGTCAGCCCCGTCAGCCTGGCGAGCCTGTCAGTCTGTCAGTGTGCCCGTCAGCCTGGTGAGCCCGTCAGTCTGTCAGTGTGCCCGTCAGCCCCGTCAGCCTGGTGAGCCCGTCAGTCTGTCAGTGTGCCCGTCAGCCCCGTCAGCCTGGCGAGCCTGTCAGTCTGTCAGTGTGCCCGTCAGCCTGGTGAGCCCGTCAGTCTGTCAGTGTGCCCGTCAGCCCCGTCATCCCGGTAAGCCCGTCAGCCCGGTGAGCCCGTCAGCCTGGTGAGCCCGTCAGTCTGTCAGTGTGCCCGTCAGCCCCGTCAGCCCGGTAAGCCCGTCAGCCCGGTGAGCCCGTCAGCCTGGTGAGCCTGTCAGTCCGTCAGTGGGCCCGTCAGCCCCGTCAGCCTGGTGAGCCCGTCAGTCTGTCAGTGGGCCCGTCAGCCTGGTGAGCCCGTCAGTCTGTCAGTGGGCCCGTCAGCCCCGTCAGCCTGGTGAACCAGTCAGTCTGTCAGTGTCCCCGTCAGCCTTGTGAGCCCGTCGGTCTATCAGTGTGCCCGTCAGCCCCGTCAGCCTGGTGAGTCTGTCAGTCTGTCAGTGTGCCCGTCAGCCTGGTGAGCCCGTCAGTCTGTCAGTGTGCCCGTCAGCCTGGTGAGCCCGTCAGTCTGTCAGTGTGCCCGTCAGCCTGGTGAGCCCGTCAGTCTATCAGTGTGCCCGTCAGCCCCGTCAGCCTGGTGAGCCCGTCAGTCTGTCAGTGTGCCCGTCAGCACAGTGTGTCCCCCTCAGCACATTGGATCCGTCAGCACAGTGTGCCCCCCTCAGGACATTGGACCCGTCAGCACAGTGTGTCCCCCTCAGCACATTTGATCCGTCAGCACAGTGTGCCCCCCTCAGGACATTGGACCCGTCAGCCCCGTCCGCCCGGTGGCACGGGTCCAGCACGTTGTACATGCCCAAATATGATTATAAATGTCGCCAGCCTGGTGATTAACCCATGCCAGCAAAGCTTTAAACCACACTGGCCATAAGATTCCACGTCAAAGTACTCCATGGCGTCATGCTAAATATCGACCTGCGGACCCCATGCACGTTCACTTGGACGAAACTAGGCTTGGATTCAGTCCTGCCTGGTCGTTTCGGGTCATATCTGAGAGATTTATATCCAGGTTTGTGCCCAGCTTTATGTCCAGGTGCATCTATATTCAGAGATTGCCTCGTGGCCGGCTTCATTGATCGAATCCATAGGGTGCGTGAGCGGCGGGAGAAGTGAATATAGTGTCTACAGGAAGCCAGACACAGCTGGCGTCAAGCCCACCGACTCCTGACCGTCAGGGGATGAATCCATCATAGGGCGACAGGAGGAAAATAATGGTCGACCTTAAGGAATACAGGATGCTCTATATATATGCATAGACCGTATAACCGACTGAGCACTACTGACCCGATATATCTTGTACGGGAGCAGTATTGGACCATCGACATCCTGTTTTTCGACATTAAACCTCACCCCATTGCAGTGATCGACAACATAAATCATGCATTTGGGCACTAAACCTTACCCCATGGCCGTGACTCACAACATAAATCATCTATTTGGGCACTAAACCTTGCCCCATGGCCGTGACTCAACATAAATAATAAATCATGTATTCTATATATAGGGCCGCGCAGCACCTGTCGGCATCTATCACTGCTTTAATCGATTACGCGCATCGGCATAATGATGTAGCATTGTATATTTCGCAACGCCCTGGCCATGAGACTGGCGGGGAAAGGGAAGATGTCTTCGCTACCGGAAATGAACCCCAGGTCGGCTTGGTGCGTTAGTGTATCTAACCATTGAGCTATGGTATAGCCAACTAGTGTGATTCCAGAGAACCTGTGTTAATGCAATTACTATTTTACAATTTTAGCTTTTCATTCGGCTGTGGGTTATTTAGTGCCATTGATAATCACCAGTATTCAATCTATAGATATATTTGTGTGACTTATCGGGTTACATCATTGTAATTCGATTTGCCGTAGCGCGGTGCAAAACAGTTGATTCATGCTCCCAAGGACATTGCTTGTAGTAGTAGCAGTAGTCGACAGTCTGCCTTCTGCCTCACTGGCACAATCGATGGCTGCATAATTGGGTAAGGGCAGCAAGCCAAGGTCACTTCCGGTCACATGACTTGAGCAGCCGGTGCAGGTGAATCCCGGACCACGTGCCTATCATGCAAACAGCAATATCCGAGCTTCTGTCGACACGTCTCGTGTTTATATTCGTCAGCGGTCATATCAGCTTCGGGGAATGTCCCTGAATCAACAGCCCTCAGGGTCGGGACACGATCGGTGTGGTCGGAGCAAGTACACGGCCCTGTATACCCCGAGCGCCGGCCGCGTGGACCGCCGGCCTCTTAAATCCGGAATCCTGCATTCCGAGGTCTCGTCCGGTCTTTACACAACGCTGATTGGCCATGAAATGCATCCCTCTCCAAGGCGCTGATCGTCTTACGTTTACCACCGAGGCAGGGTCCTGACGTCACACATGAGTTTAGCGTGGTGTTGGATACCCAGTGCCTCCCGACTCTCCTCACAGCTTCTCATGTCTGACCCAAAGGCGTAGACGCGATGGATATGTGGGGGCGTTGGGCACGGATCCCGAAATAACATGCGATAATTACTCGCGTTATATTATTATTTCTCGTGATTAACGAATAAAATCGCTTTGATATTTCATGAAAAATAATGCTCTAGGGATCCAGTAACTGGTATGGTGACATGAATTAAGCGTTGGAAATAGTAATAGTGATCGTCCTTCAGTGAAAGCTCATTGCAGACTAAAGCCATCGAATGCTTTCACATTCTGTAGACGTATTTTACTGATGACCAATAGGTTTCCGGTTAATCTGTGTATATGGTGCGCCCAATGGAAAAATAAAAAAAAAATATATGTGAATATATATACAAAGTTTATAGATCTATGTTCCGGGTGGTTGAGCAAATCTTGTGGCGCAGAGTTTAAAATCTGTACAAACTTAGGCATCAACAGGCAAATCAACGGTATATATGAAGATGAAACGATATTTTTGAAGAAGGAAGTAACCAGTAGGTGTTCGATCTGTTGAAATCCTAATTTCTGAAACAGCGTTTTAACTTGCGATGTTTTGTAACGAAGTCTTTAACGAAATAAATAGTATGACTGCCTGTCTCTTGCATACATCTTCAAACGGAATTTACGTATTGAAACGTCGAATGATAGTAATGGATAATGGCCTGTATTGCTAATAGTGCTCACAAATAAGAATAACGGGCATTCTATTTTGATGGCGTAATATATTAGGATTAATATCTATCCCTTTATAAGAGGCGCAAATATGTGGCTTCGCCAGCTTGGATGTAGCTGTCGTCAGCGCCGCTTACGTTCTTGCAGCGGTTTCCATGGCAATGGTTGGCATTGTATCCGGCCCGATGCAGGAGATCAATGCCCCCCCCGCCCCCTCCGTCCCTCAACCATCCCATCCCCAAAACATCGTCACTCCCACCCACACTTGTTCGAGAAGACGCGCCACGGTTACCTCCAAAACCCTCTTTCATTATGCACATGGCAACTTGAGGTGAAACTATGCCGCGTTACACGTTATTCATTACACATATTTCATTACAAGGAAATCATATATTAAGTGCGACAAAGTATATGCAATGTACCCCGCCCCCTACCGCCTTGGCGCAAGTGCCCCCAGGCAAGCCCGCTTTCTAGGGGCACAACGGTGTCCATGCGAAATTCTTTAGACGCCAGTCGGGAATCGACTGTAGCTTTTATTATAATGTGTGTGCGTACAATCATAGTGTTTACGTATTCTATATACCTTGTTCTTCTGACTTGAAAGTGTGTCAACACTATGTTTTTTCGGTTATATTTTCGCGAAGAAATGTTGGAGCATAGTCGGAGCATGGTTTTTTCACGACCAACCGCCATGCGTATGCAGCGCCACCTGGCGAGTCCCGCCATCATTTGAACCATTGGTAGCCTGGGTCCCAAACTTTGTAACCATGAATTACCTGTGGCAGAGGGCGCTGCTGTTGTCCTTAAGTTCAAAGTGAGCGACTGACAACGCCCTCTAGCGGAGAATCATATGCTAACGGAACGGGGAACCAAGTTGCATTCACAGGTACCGGCATCCGCCAAAAACAAATATGGCGGACGGTTGGTCGGGAAAAGTCGTGTGCTCCACAGCCATGCTTCATTTATTTGATTAGTTGACAAATGACTTGTAACAGACGTTGAATGCTTGCATGGCATTGGCAACGAAACAACGAAACCAAGTTTCTGAGGAGGAAAAAATGGCAGCCTTCCTGGCTCGTTGGCAACGCTTTGACCGAGTGTTTATCCAGTGTAGCGTTTAGGTGCTTGAACCAGCGAAATTTCAATTATGCTGACAATGAAGCAAAAGCGAAGAATATCACGCAAAATATTCCAATTACAATATATTGTTGTGCGACAAGAGAGCAAATGATGAATAAATAAAATGTGATATTTGTCTTGACATGCGTATAGAGAGATAACTTATTATTCGCCACATCCACTTGATGAAACATGGGAGTTCGCAAAAAGCCGGGATAACCCGGCCCATCGTCCGCGGCTATTCCAAGAACCCCCCCCCCCCTCCTCGAGGCTCTTCTCACCAATTAAAAGCACCTTAAAAATTTTTTACTCCACTCGCTTCAATTTTATTCCCCCCCCCACCACACACACACATTTTTGTCACGTTCAAAGACGTGCTATACCCTCGCTACCGCTTCATTCCTACCGGTATATGATGCCACGCGTGCGACACGCCCGGTAAACACAGCAGATTGGTCCGTGTAACATAGACTCGGACTTGCCATAACCGTTGGAAGTTATCGAGCGAATGCCTCGCTTACCGTCATTATATGGAGCACAGAGTAAACAGATGTGAGACCCCAACATAAGTTGTCTTCACAGCATTGCGTGTGGAGAGACTGCGCAAAACGGTCGTTCATGTCCCAAGCACGTGACAGACAGGAAGTCGCCGGCGTCGAAGCCCAACATCCGGCGGGTGTGACGTAGACGTAAATACGGCCGATCACTTTGTGACACCGGCATCCCGTATTATATAAATACAGTCAATATACATATCGGACATTCGATGGTGGCCAACTTGACTATTTATTTGCTCAGTCAGCAGGCACGAAAATCGAATGCGAATAAAGTCAACAATATTGGATTCTTCTTTTGCGGACAGACACGGATAATAAGGCATACACATAAAGTATGACTCTCATTCCTAATACTGTCTGTGAACCGTTCAAATGGACTGCCATGTATACCAAGGTCACTATGTACACACCAACATCATATATCGTAAGTATATCAAGCATATACAACATCAATTTGTAAATCAATGACAAATACAATATACCCAAATTATCGATATTAAAGGTCCGACCATGTTACGGTGCGTCATGGCCTCCGGGTATGGATCAAGGCTAGTGACAGATACTGTATAGCTATATTCATAGAACAAAACCCCGTGTGCATGGTTCACTGCAATGTAAGAACTGGTCTAGAATTGCGGAAATCCAGAGGAAACAGATGCCTTGAGTTTGTTTGCCGACGGTAATTGTAACTTATACATAACACTGTACTAATATGTGACCTTATATTGTCACGAGGAAAATTAATATAATGTACAATACGGTACTTTTCCGAGCAATATATAAACCTCATTGTGACTGGGATGAACAATAATTTGTCGGGGATGAACCAACGGCTTCTCATTCGCCTTGTCCTACGTGATGACCCTCAGGCGTCCACCCATACCGTGTAATGACGAAAGGCCGCTCGACGCGCCGAGAAAGAGGCCACACGTTATTGTTCCACCATGAGCACAATGTATCCATTGAGAGAGGGAGACAATATGGCGGCCATCTGACGCCACATTTACTGCGAAATGCAGACAACCAGCAAAGGTGAAATATATATATGGTGCGGCCGAAAATAGCGAGGGGTTACGGGTACGGAATATATATTGGGTTGATAAAATGAAGATAGGCGATGCATCATTTCTACCGAAATACATGTATATTGTATTGGTTTCTTTGTTGCATGGCTTCTTCTCGCTAGCAGTCGCGCCGTTGTTTTCCCGGTGCTGTTACTCATCCATGGCTAAAGGGCAATGGCGTCGGTGTCTGGGTAAACAGAGAGCTCTCAGGTTAATGACGAAGAGCCTGAAGCGGCAAACAGTAATTACTTCACACAATTGACGATGGGCGAATTGGATCGGATTCGGTGTTTGCGCAAACTCTCATGGCGAATCCTATCTGCATATCCTCCAGGAAATGGACTGTAATTGCCCATAATGCTGAGCGTGGGCAAGGGAAGGAGGACAAAGAATATGTGCAGTTCACACAGTGGTGACTACAGGTCTCAGACATTTCTCCAGACGGCCGCGCCTGACACAATGACATTTATCGCACCCCGAGGGGTACTTAATACATTGCTGTGTTTTGGGGTGCCGCGATAAAGCCCCCCCCCCCCCTGTTTACCGCCAAAGTCCGTTCGCAAGAGGCATTTTTCGCGGCAACCCGCTCTATGAACGCACATTTTCAGAGCGCCTTCGTCGCAAGTTTTATGATGCCAGACGTTGCTATGGAACATCATCCAGGGTCCTTGAGGTAGATTAGGTTCCCTGGTTAGTGATCTCATTTAGCCAAGATTTATATCTATAGCTTATTTAGTCAAGTGGCATTGGTGGATACCAAGTGAATATCGTCGTGATAGTGAAGTGATATTGACATGATACGCACATGAAGAATTGAAACGTTAGTCCTTTACATAAAACAGATGAAGCATGCTTTTGTTTCTTTCCTGTCGAATGTAAAAGGAAATTTTGGTATGATGTATTTGATTTAATTAAATGCAAGTTTGCGTAACTCAGCCATCCTCCACATGATAAGTATTGTAATAAAGCCACAAAATTTATAACGCAACTAAATCAATGTATATGAACTCATAGCGTAAGTATTCTAACAAGAAATCACTGAATATGTTCTCAAGTTGTTTACAATCGACTACATAGCATTTTATTTGTGGCATGTCTATCTTTCCTTCCAGCTATTCAAGATCGAGGGTTTTTTCCCGTCCAGATCATGTCAATGACTCCAATTTTAACAGTGTATGGTCTGGTTATATAGTGCAAGATTATGCTATCCTTGGTAGTAAAATCCATTGAGTGAAACCTGCTCAGCTTTTGTTAAAATATGATACGACACACACATTTCTGTCAGTGTACAATAACTACCAGTTATCAAGGAAAAAATAGGCTGCTGAAATATTGATCATTACATTTGAAGTAAGTGTGTGTTTTGTCAAGCGTAAGTACTAAGCCTTCATTGCTGTACGCTATGGCGGAGATATCTGTATGGATACAGTTAACCTGTCGCAGCCTGTGAACCCGCCATGACAGTCGATATGGTTCCCCATATAGCACTGAGACAGACGGAGGCAGTATCAGAAGGCTTGAAGCATATCGTTCCCGGATAGGTGTTAATTCATGGCCTTTATTATATTGCTGTAATCACGAAACCACCAGCCTCAGAGGCCAGTGCACTCCCAAGCATCATGTCTTAAGAATCCAGCGCCCCAGGTCACAGACACCTACCGCAAGGACCCCCCCCCCCCCCTTCCAGCGCCCCCTCCCCTTCCCCCTCTCCTCCCCAGCCCCATCTTCAGTCAGGAGCCTCCACCGCCACACCACCCCCAATCCCCAGTCTCAATCGCCGCTGCCTATAGCCTTATATTACCCTTTCCGGCCACCATCCGTGGTCACGATGCTAACGAGTGCCATTATACTGTGCCAGCCGCGGACGACTGCTCCCGTTGCCCGCCGCGCCCTCAAGCGGGAAATGCAGTTCCCCGGCAAAATCTTGTAATTGGTAACCAATGAAAATTCCACCGCCACTGTGGAGGTTTTCACTCTCCACCATGACTGTGGCGCTGATCATTGGTAATTGCTGATAAAATGCTGTGAAGCCAGGTATAGCAAAAATTTGTCGCTCATCAAACGCAAGTTAAGTAGATGAACTAGTAATGAAGATGCGTGGGGTATATCCCTATAATGTAGCCCCTTTTGACACTTCAGCACTTCATTTGCTTGGTCTGACTTTTTCTCATGGAGCGTTTTTGTCTGGCGCGTTCAGTAGTGATTAAGACGTAATTATACTTGTTATATCCGTTATTTAACCACTGTCGTTGTCCAACAATGTATTTATGAATGGTCGACTTATGATCAAGCCAAGTTTTAGCCTTGGCTTAATTGACCTGTTTCGGCGGTAGCACCAAAGGTGGGTTCTCACATGGTTAATGCCTTGCTTTTGTTTATTTTGGCAATGATAGCTCCATGGTATCGCCTCGATAGCTCACACGGGATACGCACCCTCTGCTGACACCCGGAAACTGTACAGCGAAGTACCGGAGGCCCCAATCTCAGACCCCTGTGTGTGGGGAAGGGCTGATGCCACACGCTAAGCATCACACCACGCGGCTGCCTCGGTCAATGCGCTGTGAGGGTCTCTGGGTGCGCGCAGCATCCGGTTCCATAGCAAAGAAAAGAGGCCATTAGCCGGGCCATAGCCCGGTTCTGCACGCCCCTCCCCCGAGCCACAACCCCCCCCCCCGCCCCGTCACCGTTGCTAGGCACATCAGGCTGGCACCCTCACTCCACCCCAGCCTGCTTCCCCACAGAATGGGTTCAATCTAGAGCGGCAAGCGTTAGTGCCGATTGTGCTTCTCTCTCACAACCGCCGTAGATAAATCCTTGGTGCCCCCCTCTCTCCACCGCCACCCCCCGTCCCTTCACTTCTGCGGCCAGGCCGGCTGTTGAGTGTTAACGGCGCGAAGCGATACAGGACTAAATGAATCGTCTCGCATGCAACCGGCTTTAATGCGGCAGTAAAAAAAGTCAGTCAGCACTTAGGAGTAAAACACATCCACCAACGGCCAGAAGTAAGATCCAGGGTACTTGTGAAAAGAAGTTCTCGCTGACAAGCAACGGCAACACTAAGCCTTCTTGTAAATGGAAATCTGCCCAAGGTAGAAACAATGCTCAAGCATGTTGCTACCTAAATGTGGCCAGCTGTTAAAGTCCCCCTTCTCTTGTCTTGACGATATTTGTCTTTGCTCGGATATCTACTTTGTTCCTACGTATTGCTTTTATGGAACTAAATTGTGCGCATACTAGATTTGACGTATACATAATCAGCTAGGACGCTCGTAACGTTGATGACATATCGGCCTTGTCCTGCCTCCATTACATGGGCCGGCACCAATGCACGTCACAGGCTCACTCACATGTCGCGGGCAGCTATGAAGGATACATCGATATCAAGGTGCCATAACATAATTGGTTGTTAATTTCTTCTACACACGATCCATGCCTTCACTGTCAGGGATAACATTGAGCGTTATCAGATCAATTTATATACCAGATTAACATTTTTCATGGGATACTTCAACAATAGAACTTAACTATAATTGCTCCATTATTTATCATAATCCTATTGATTGCAAAGTGCACCGTCATTGTGTCAAGCTCACCTTGAAAGCCGGGTGAGCCACATACCAATATGGCATGGACTCCAACCACTTTCAATATACTCAGAGATTTATTGGCTCAATTTAGCATGGAAATACCATATACCACCATTCCCATATTATACATGCTCTTCATTATTCAGCCGTAGTAGGTCGTAGTTTATTCTTACATGTGATATGTGAGGCAAATCGTAAAGAGTTTTCATCACGTTAATAAATGAGCGGGGCAATACGTGTGTGAACATACATCGACTCATGACAGTGGACACAGACTCAGATACGGACCATGGTCCAGGATCAAATCCACGTCTATCCATCTGACATCCAGCGTGATTTCAAATCCCGAGCAACGGAGGAAATACTCGCTTGCACGCAAATAGTGTTTCTCTTTACAAGCGTCAAGCAATGCTAAGAAAAAAACTCTCTGCTTTGGTGGGGAAACTGTATTTCTCCCTGGAGTGTAGTTCTGACGCGTGTAAACGAAGGGATCCACAGATCTGCCGGAAACCCACTTGGGGTTCGGCCTTCCCCGACCTGAACACAATGTTGTCGCTCTACATAAAATATGTAGCAGTGGTTAGATTATCCAACCCGCATGGGATTCGGCGGCGGTACCATCCCCGAGGTCTGATAAATCGTTGTCTGCAAATGGCTGGATATGGGTGTGACAACGACTCTGTTGTCGTTACACATGGGCCGCAGAGAGACAAGCAGGGCAGCATTGTAGGCAATGAGGAAGTGGGGAAGGGTGGGGAAGGGTGTGAGGGGTATATACATTGTATATACAAGTGATGGTACGAGTAATCCAACTGAGTAAGCGTAACGTAACTGCAAAGGAGGCATAGCCATGTCATAGCTATGCTTGTCAGTCTTGCTTGTCATAGCCATGTCATAGCTATGCTTGTCATAGTCTTGCTTGTCATAGCCATGTCATAGCTATGCTTGTCATAGCCTTGCTTGTCATAGCTATGCTTGTCATAGCTGTCATAGCCATGCTTGTCATAGCCATGCTTGTCATAGCCATGTCATAGCCATGTCATAGCCAAATTGGTCCTAGCCAGGTCCTAGCCGTGTCATAGCCAGGTCATAGCCATGTCATAGACATGCTGGTCATAGCCAGTTCACAGCCAGGTCATAGCCATGCTTGTCTTGTCCATGTCATAGCCATGATTGTCTTATCCATGTCATAGTCATGCTTGTCATAGCGATGTCATAGTCATGCTTGTCATAGCAATGTCATAGTCATGCTTGTCATAGCCATGTCATAGTCATGCTTGTCATAGCCATATCCTACCTTGATCGTATACATGTACATATTAGATGTTGTCATATTTGTATCCTTATAAGATGTTCAAGCCCTTCACTAGTTGTGGTTATTTTTTGAACCAATTTAACCATTAAACCTCTCGCTCATATCATACTGCAATAATAATTTGAGGATTTTGTCTATCCATGACTGCCATTACTGTACCAGACCTATAGAGTATTGTTGACGGCGTTTTCTATTATATATATTATTAATCAAACACGCACAGTGGTATCGAGTCAATTTCGCTAGTAAGTCGTTTACGTGGTGCCGGCTGTGTCCCTGATTCGTTGGTGCGATGCGAAGCTATTTTCAATATTCTAGGCTTCCCAAGCGGCAGTTGTCCCTGAGGTAAATGGCTTTCTCACATACGGTCCACCATCCTTGCCGGGTTTCATTTATATTGCCCCCAGGTGGGCCGGGAGGGTGTTGTGTCAATAGATGGACCGGCACTGCTCTATCAGGGGCGGAATATGACATCGCTGACATTAGCGTCTAATTGCATTTACAATTCCAAACACGTCGTTGGCGGCCAATGACGTTACCGGCGCCGTCTTTTAGTAGCCACCACGGCCAGTAGCATCGCGGTTGTGACCTTCGCTTGACCATTATTTGACCTTCTCGTGACCCACCGCGATATATCATCGCCCTCGTGTCTGTTTCATCTGTTTATCCCCCCTTGTTCGCTAGAGGGCGCGTATGTTGATCAAGGTCAAGGAGGATATGTGTTCGCAATCTTGGTCGTCTCCGGTGTGCGCGATAAATCAGGGATTTATAGGCAATGAGGTTTCACCGCCCGTTGCAGGGGCAGTACTGAGCGGTCGCTTCCTGTATTCAGGCACATCACACATTTCGTTTGCTCCGTTTTTTCTTGGTACTCATCAACGTCGATGATGATGTCACACAGTATGGCTGTATTAATTGAGTGATGAATGGAAATATTCTCGTGAGTAGTTTGATTTGCGGCGTGCCGGAAATGGCGCTCACAATTATAGTAAACACACAGATCTCCGCATCAGCCCACGCGGCGCCTGGTTCGGCCCAGAGACCAGCCCAGAGCCCAGAGCCCGGAGTCTCGTGAATAACGGGACGCTTCGTTCCCGGGTGTCGCCCAGAGCCCGGAGTCTCGTGAATAACGGGACGCTTCGTTCCCGGGTGTCGCCCAGAGCCCGGAGTCTCGTGAATAACGGGACGCTTCGTTCCCGGGTGGCGCCCAGAGCCCAGAGTCTCGTGAATAACGGGACGCTTCGTTCCCGGGTGTCGCCCAGAGCTCAGAGTCTCGAGTATAAGGGGACGCTTCGTTCCCGGGTGTCGCCCAGAGCCCGGAGTCTCGTGAATAACGGGACGCTTCGTTCCCGGGTGTCGCCCAGAGCCCGGAGTCTCGAGTATAAGGGGACGCTTCGTTCCCGGGTGTCGCCCAGAGCCCGGAGTCTCGTGAATAACGGGACGCTTCGTTCCCGGGTGTCGCCCAGAGCCCGGAGTCTCGTGAATAACGGGACGCTTCGTTCCCGGGTGTCGCCCAGAGCTCAGAGTCTCGAGTATAAGGGGACGCTTCGTTCCCGGGTGTCGCCCAGAGCTCAGAGTCTCGAGTATAAGGGGACGCTTCGTTCCTGGGTGTCGCCCAGAGCCCGGAGTGTCGAGTATAAGGGGACGCTTCGTTCCCGGGTGTCGCCCAGAGCCCGGAGTCTCGAGTATAAGGGGACGCTTCGTTCCCGGGTGGCGCCCAGAGCCCGGAGTCTCGAGTATAAGGGGACGCTTCGTTCCCGGGTGTCGCCCAGAGCCCGGAGTCTCGAGTATAAGGGGACGCTTCGTTCCCGGGTGGCGCCCAGAGCCCGGAGTCTCGAGTATAAGGGGACGCTTCGTTCCCGGGTGTCGCCCAGAGCCCGGAGTGTCGAGTATAAGGGGACGCTTCGTTCCCGGGTGGCGCCCAGAGCCCGGAGTCTCGAGTATAAGGGGACGCTTCGTTCCCGGGTGGCGCCCAGAGCCCAGAGTCTCGAGTATAAGGGGACGCTCCGTTCCCGGGTGTCGCTCATTAGTGAGCCTATCTCGCCTGTACGGTGGTCAAGATCGTGGCACTGTGGGAAATTACTACCATCGATCAGACAGAGAAGCCGGTGTCTGGCGAATGCCGTGTAAGCCATACGAAACTGCTCTTTTTCACCATCAATGTAATTCCCCTCTCTATGAAATTCTTAATGTAAGCAAATCCAAAGCCATGAAAAATCCCTCAACCTCGGTTATTAGTACCTAGTTACGCTAATATTACGTGATCGTGCAGACATGGCGTCTTCCTATGTAAGGAAGGTGATTACGGCAAGGTTACTGCCAAATACTTTAACCCGTAACCTGGCAAGTCACATTCCTTTAATAAGGTCGGGTTAAGGCAGAAACGGATGGGAATAGAAAAGTGATGCCGGGGATGGGTGGTGGTTTGTGTGTGTGTGTGGGGCGGGGGGGTGGGGGGTAATTCCTACTGGATAACAATAGGTTATAGTGTGGAATAATGGGAGTTATGTTTGTTCTACATGTATCTTGTTGGTCGGGAATAGGGCCAGCAAGAACATTAACCTGGGTGTCGTTTCACTATGAGTTATGAGCTCGTAACCGTACTTTTTATATTATATTTATTTTCTGGCAATATTATTCAAAAACTTGTTTTCTATGATGATACACTCAACATTTTTATTTATCTTCTGGTGGGCAGTACAATGTAAAAAAATTATGAGCAACAGTTACGAGATGTTAGTGAAATGACACCCTGGTTGAGCGTGCACTCCCTGGGGCATGGAGTCCGGGTGTTCGCGCCCCACTGTGTCAATGTAGGTCTGATGTCGCTGGAGCATGAAGGCTATGGCAGCATTAACCCGTAAAAAACATGAATTGCATCGTGTTCCAATTTGTATTACTACATACAGCAAGTAATTGAGTTCTAATTGTATTTCATACATGACGCAATACATTGGGTCGCGACGCAAATAGTATTACTATATGTCATTAATTGTCAGGGTGAAGCTGCCATTCGAGTTACGACATGATCAAAATTTAACGTCATTAAGTAATTCGATCAACACAAATAGTAACACGACTCATTTGCGGTATGTAGTAATGCTAATTGGAACACCACGCAATTCACGCTTTTCGACTGGTTTATGCTGCCATAGGAGATCCCATGGCTGTATAGGTTTGGAAGCTAGATGCCCCCCACGGTTTTAGGCCAACGCTTCCTCTGTATAGCTTTCTCTTCATGCGTTGCACGTGGTATGTTGCAGATAGCAGGTGTGGGCGTGGCGTGGAGCGGCGGACGTCTGGGTGGGTTGGTGTGGGTTGGTGGTGAGGGGCGATAGGCGTGGGGTTCACTGCTCACAGCCGGATCCTGTACATTTGACCCACGTGGGGGAGGGTGTGATAGGAGGACAGGGATCGGCGGGGATGGGGTTGGGCGAGGAGGGTGGGGTTAGGGAAGGGTTGTAAGAGGACGGGCAGTGCTTATAAAGTGCGTGGGGGTATAGTGTGGGGGGTAGAGGGTGGAGGGCGTAGTGGTGGTGGTGGGCATGATGGTGATGGGGGTGACGGGAATGGTGGGGGTGGTAGGGGTGACGGGAATGGCGGGGGTGGTAGGGGTGACAGGAATGGCGGTGGTGACGGGGATCGCGGGGATGTCGGATGAGGGCGGGGTAGGGGTGAGGGTGGGGTGAGGCGATCTGTGGAAGCACCCTGTGCGATCAAGGACAGAAAATTGGATTCATATCGGGTTCGCCGAGAAGCGGGCCCCGGATTCGGACGGCGGCCAGTTGGGGGATTGGGGGGGGGGGCAGTTAGGGGCGGGGGACGGGGGCTGGAAGATGAGGGAGGTGCGTACGGAGGCTGAGCTTCGTCCCCAGACAGGCAGGAGACGTCACACCATTGTCAGACTCTCCGTATCACCGTCCCACACCAGACGCGCAGGTCGAGACGGCTGTCTCCGCCAATGTACAGTAATTTCAGCCATCTTGCTTTTCATGACGGAAGGAAATGGGAACGCAACATGGAGCTGCTCAATGCCAAGTACCATCGTACCTACCCCGGTCCCTCTCCACCCCGACCTTTGTGGCCTCACGACAACATATCATACCATGCCACCCCGTCCACCGCCACCGCCCTCCCCTACCCTTCATCCACACCCCATCCCCACCCAGCCCAGGGCAATTTTCTCGCGGTAGAAAAGGGGGCCACTGCGGCAATATCAACAGTCTAATTCGGTTCTAAGACCGTCTGCCATAATCCCGCCACCACCACCCCCACCTCCCTCCTCCATCCCCCCAAGCGCTGCCATCCTACCCATAACTCTCAGCGACAGTCACTACTGTGACTAGATGTGGGTGGGAAGGCCTGGGCGCCACCTCGTGGGCGAGGCTGCCCACCGGGAATGGTGACCCCCTCCCGCCACAGGACAACGACAAACTGGCCTCCCCAACGTGACTGCCACTGGTGCCGATGTCCAGAGCAATATCGCCGCCCAAGTCGAGACGTCTCTTGTTGCAGTGAGCTCAATGCTTAACACACAGAGGCAGTAATGGTGTCTCTGCCCCTCTCTCCTGGCGCGGACCCCGGGTGGGTTGGGGTTCATACCAGGACAGGAGGCTCTTCATGTGCTAACTGCACGACATCTAAGATGTCGACCCTCGCGCATTTTTTTGTATTATTTTATGGACCCTCCTCCTCCCGCCCAGTGAGCCATTGACGATACTATTGCACGGGTGCGATGCGCAAACCGCGTCCAGCGCGAGCCACAGTCGCCAGCGCTCTGTTCCCCGATCAAGGACAACGCTTACTACCTGCTTCTCCACTGATGCCGGGCGCCGCAGAAAAATTATACCAATGCAATTGATATTTTTGTTTGGAAATGCACTAAGAGGATTGACCAGAACGCTCTCATGAACGAAACGGTGAAATGCACTAGCGACAAAATTGTCATGGAAACAGCCATTTTTTAAACTTAATTACAATCATTAAGGAATGTTGTGTCAACTTCTTCGAACGTATCCTTGGTGTGTTTTTTGGGACGATAATAACATAGAGACCAAGTCTATGGTGGCCACAGGCCACAGCGAGGAGTATTGCCAGGTCCATGGCTACTGCACCTTCCCAGGATGACCTTTCCCTATGACACGTAAAGCAATGCTTTCCTGACTGCTTTACTTGTCCGATTTAACCAGTGACGTCACCATGTTATTTGTGATATTCAGCGCACCTGCCTCCATGTCCCACATCTATGTATAGCTATCTATGTATAGATCCATTTACATCTGATTGAATGCACCACTCAAACGCCACAATGGCATTCTCACTCTGCGTTGTTATGCCCGAAAGCCAGTTTTCAGCATGTTGTTCATGGTGCACCGAGCGAACCTCTCCGTGGTGATGCCCCACCCACCACTGGCCCTATTGTTCTCCGGGGACGTTGCTCTGTGTCACAGCTGCCGGGACCCGGGTTGAGTTGCTCAGCACGGTCGACCGCCGCGAACATTTGTGGTCACTCGGAGCTCGCTATGCAACGACATTGGTCACCTCAAACTATCAGTTTGGTAAAGGGCGGGGACGGGAGTGGAAGGGAGGCGGGGGGCGTGGTCAGGAGAGCAAAACACAAGGAGGCAGGGTGTACATTCTGAGACACGTTTGCTTCCGAAGCGATACCTCGTTAGGTATTTTTGTTACCATTGCAGACTGGTGGTGAAATACAAATAACGACACAGAACTTTATTGTCGCCATGACCGCACGGGACATAAAATGGCGACGTGCCGACAGAACGGAGGGAGGTGGGCAGTCCCCGGGGGTGGTGGGGGAGGGGGGTCCCCGGGGGGCGGGGGGGGTCCCTTTATTGTAGCTTTGCGGGTCGCCCTGTCACATCCTTTGTCCTGTCCTGCCAGCCGTTAACCGCGTTAAAAGCGATGCCCTTGCTAATCCCCTCCCCATCAGACAAGAGTCCATTCACGGCCACAGCGCGCAGGTCACCCTCACCGCGCTGTTGTCATGGAGTCCCGTGAAAACACCGGATACAATGATGAGATGTGGTGGGCGCCTCAATGCGGTCAGAGGGCCGCCATTCTCCGCCGTGTTATCCTCAACCGTGGAGCCTTCTCCTTAATTACCCCCCCCCCCGCCACTTCACGGTACGCCCCGCCACTTCACGGTACGCCCCGCCACTTCACGGTACGCCCCGCCACTTCACGGTACGCCCCGCCACTTCACGGTACGCCCCGCCACTTCACAGTACGCCCCGCCACGTCACGGTACGCCCCGCCACGTCACGGTACGCGCCACACCACGCTGTCAGCTTCCGGAGCCCTTCGCTGGCGACTGGCGGAGAGGATGCTCAGACAGGAATCAAGTGCGATGGAAACATACATCTTGCCCTCTCCCGAGGAATGTTGATCCGGCGGGGGGAGCCGCAGCATCTCGCCGCCTGTGGCGCTGCTCGCTGCCCGCTGCTCGCCGCCAGCACGCCGGGGGGTTCTGGTGCGTCAGCATGGCGCGCGGTTCTGGTGCGTCAGCATGGCGCGGGGTTCTGGTGCGTCAGCATGGCGCGGGGTTCTGGTGCGTCAGCATGGCGCGGGGTTCTGGTGCGTCAGCATGGCGCGCGGTTCTGGTGCGTCAGCATGGCGCGCGGTTCTGGTGCGTCAGCATGGCGCGGGGTTCTGGTGCGTCAGCATGGCGCGCGGTTCTGGTGCGTCAGCATGGCGCGCGGTTCTGGTGCGTCAGCATGGCGCGCGGTTCTGGTGCGTCAGCATGGCGCGGGGTTCTGGTGCGTCAGCATGGCGCGCGGTTCTGGTGCGTCAGCATGGCGCGCGGTTCTGGTGCGTCAGCATGGCGCGGGGTTCTGGTGCGTCAGCATGGCGCGCGGTTCTGGTGCGTCAGCATGGCGCGGGGTTCTGGTGCGTCAGCATGGCGCGCGGTTCTGGTGCGTCAGCATGGCGCGCGGTTCTGGTGCGTTAGCATGGCGCGCGGTTCTGGTGCGTCAGCATGGCGCGGGGTTCTGGTGCGTCAGCATGGCGCGCGGTTCTGGTGCGTCAGCATGGCGCGGGGTTCTGGTGCGTCAGCATGGCGCGGGGTTCTGGTGCGTCAGCATGGTGCGGGGTTCGAGTCGGGGTGTTTGGGTAATGGGGTTCCACCGGAGCCTTTATATCCTCGAGCCAAGCGATAATTAATCACGGAGGGAACAGTCATCGTGGAGATCCCGGCGAAGGTGGAGGACTGGGGTGGCGGGGGGTGAGGGGGGGTGAAGTGACACCGGTTGTGCAGACGGAGGTACCGGGGACGGGTGAGGGGGTGAGCGGGAGAGTAGGGACCCCCCCGGGCTAAGGTCTGAGGGACGGCGGGAGCTGGCCAATCAACATAGGAAGACAACAAATCCGGCCCGTGCCCACCCCATCGCATCCCATCCCACCCAACCAACCCAAGCTGCCCTACCCTACCACACCACGGCTCTGCCCATGCCTTGGCTGCCGTTCACTCACCTCGCCCTGCACTACCACTTCCCTGCCTTGCCCTAGCTCACCCTGCCCTACCCTGCACTAGCTCACCCTCCCCTACCCTGCCCTAGCTCACCCTCCCCTACCCTGCCCTATCTCACCCTGCCCTATCTCACCCTGCCCTAGCTCACCCTCCCCTACCCTGCCCTAGCTCACCCTAGCCTAGCTCACCCTATCCTAGCTTGCCCCAACCGCCCTCCCAATTCACGCAGCGAGCCAGCGGTACAGTTGGGAGGCAACACCAAGCGCTAAGCGCGCACACCCACACCAGCCAAGCGGCCTGGGAATGGCGTCGTGGCTGCTCAAGCGGCGGCCATACTGGCTGGCTGGCTGGCTGGCTGATGTCTGACTGAACCACGTGCAGCCGAGAGGGCGGTAGGGGGGAGGGGGGCGTGCGCTATACCGGCGGTACCAGAGGACGATGTCGGCAGTGGCAACAAGGAAAGCCAGGGTGGCACGAGGTGGAGACGGTGTCTTGGGGGGCGAGGCGACGACGGCGGCAAGCGCGATCCGGCCAGTGCACGTCCCTACCACGGCCATGTGTTGACGCCGTTCGCCGAGAGAGAGGTCGACACAGAGCGACAGAGGCAGAGAGACTCGTCCAAGCCCTAGCGGCAAGGTCTCGTGGCGTCATAAGCGTCCGTGACACCCCCGTCTGGAGTATCACGTGTCCCGTATCCAGTGTCCCGTGTCCCGGCGTGTCCCCTGTCACGTGTCCCGGCGTACCCCGTGTCCCGTGTCCCGGCGTGTCCCGTATCCCGTGTCCCGGCGTGTAGCCACAGCTTGGCGTTGGTGTTGTGTGACGCCCCCCCCCCGAGCGGGCGGCGAGGTGCTTGTTAGTGGATACACCGTGCGAGTCACCAACACAGGGGGATATACGGCGTACGTTGAACGGAATACACAGGCCGCGTATATATAAGAGATAATATATAGCAGTCAAAGGACAATATTTATCCGGCAGCCCTGTAAGGTGCTGTCCCTATTCTCGGTGAAGGGAGACGTTACACACACAGGTAAGGAGCTGCATCGTTATTAATGTGCAATATATTATATATTTGGGGTTGTCCCTTAAAGTTGCATATCGAGCTCTTTCCCGCCCAAACTAAGAAGTCAAAATACAAATAACAATCAGTCCTTGAATCATACAAGATTTCTTTTGTCTATACGCCACCCATGCCAGACTGCCAAATGAAGTCTCTTAGCCTTGCCCCTGATATCAAGTTACCACAGGTTTTCAACGTCATCAGTTTGTGTGCTTAGCAGTGCCGTGACAGAGTTTTGTGGTGTCCCGGGATAGACACGTTCGCCACATCACAGCCGAAACGGTGTTTATAGGGTGTCTGCATTTATAGAATGAAACCATCGATTTTTCTGCATATTGCGATATATATGTCGCCTGGGCTCAGTTTTGGCGGGAAAGAGTTCGATATGCAGCTTTAACATTATGGGTGCGTTGTTTGCCTCCTGGTGCCATTGTTCGGAAGAAATATTTCTCATATCGGTTCATCGGCAGTAAAACCACGAGAACGACGGTGGTAGCGTCTAAACGGGTTCGCATGCGTCATATCCGGTTATGCAGCGTCCCGACTTAAAAATAGACAGGCTGCTGAATAAAGCGCATGCGCACCAGGCTCGGCCATCTTTATGTGAACCGTCGCTTCTGCATAGCTCACGTTTTACTTTACTTGTCTGTTCATGGCCCTGACATGGCAGTTGGCTCTCCATGATTGTGTGGTTATCAAGCCTAGGACCGTTTTCTAAGTCAAGTCCTCAGTTAGAAGTCAATCAATATACCAGTCAGATGAGATAGCATCGCACAAGAATGGAGCGACCTAGTGCTACAGTCTCCTTATCTCTCCGACCCTGACTGCCAAACAGATAGCAGCGCCCATATATACGGTGAAGTATCGTTTTGAAGGCAGGTTTATAACTGTTTCTCGACCGACGTCTTGTGTGAAAGCGCCCCGCCTGGGCGGCGCCATCTTGTTGCTGCAGCTGCTCGGTCTGAAAACCCAAAACTGTGTTTCAAACAGTCCTCCCGCTACTGTGGCATAACGCCCCGTTACACAGTTGGAGCCCTGGTGCCCCGCTAAGGTAATTCGCCGGATACGGGATGTTAACCGTAATATTTATGGATATTAGCCTAATATATACGGGTTATTAAGCGTGTGGGGCTCGTTAAACGATGGCATTGCCTTGTTTTTTTCGTTTTTTTGTTTTTTTATTCTCCGAAAAGCGGCGTATAACACATTGACAATATCTGTACACAACTATGCAAACATACAAACGTCACCTTTAAGTATCAGCTATTACATCATATATTGGGTCCCACTTGGCTTTAAAACTTTCCCTTGCTCTTCCCGGTGTTTCTGCCACTCTGCTCTCTATCTCGAAATAGTATTTTATAAGCCGAATTATAGCCGTTACCCTTGGCGTGACTCCTTTCCACTTACAAACATATATATGGTATTTGGTAACAATGAAAACAAGGTTAATCAGTTCTTTATGTGGTAAAGCTGCCCCGAGCATAGCAGATGTGAAGTTGATATATTTACTAAAATTGGATCGGCTTGACTCATCTAGCCATGCGCCTATGTTTTCCCATATCTGCTTTACTATAACACAATTCCAAAACATATGTTCTATTGTTTCGTCATTCTGGTTACATAAGGCGCATCTTTTTGATTCAGCCAATTTACACAAAAACAAGTGGGAGTTGGTAACCATATTTCTACACAAAAAATTATACTGGAAACTCCGCAGTCTTTCGTCCAGGGTGGAGCTCAAGGGTAACTTATAAATTGTTCGCCATTGGTATTCATCAATATTCTGGTTGAGCTTCTCTTTCCATTTCGATTCACTAGTCTTCACAAATGTACACTTATTCACCAGTAGCTTATATACAACATTACAAATTCTCTCGTTCTGCCTTAAAAACTTGATATGTATTCTCTCTATACCAGGTTGCTTTTTTCCCTGCTCTTGGCTTTGTGCTCTCCATTGTCTGGGAAGGCTATGCGTTAAACTATAAAAATCCGCGAAGTTCATAATAACATTATATCTTTTACCAAACTCACTCCATCCATAGGGAGAACCGTTTTCCCTTAGCATATCGTTATAGTAAATCACCCCTTTCTTGATAAGTTCAGCTTTTCGTCGAGTAAGATTTTCGTTCTTTAAGAAGTAAGAATTCCAAATTGGCGCATCAAAAGGATGCTCCCCACGTATTATATTTTTGACATAAATCCATTCTCTTAAAACCTCTGACCAAAAAGGGTTTGCTTTCGCTTCCAACAGATGCAGCGATTGCGGGTCAAGCTCCCAACATAAGGTTTTGTCTTCGCAAATAGTTTCAGTAAAGAGGTTCTGCCAGGCTCCTTCAGTGGCAACTAGTCTTTTTATCCAAGTAATCTTTTACGCCTTTATAAAAGATGGCATGTGGGTCAGGTTAAGCCCACCGTCCTCTACCTGTTGTACCATGCGTTTTAGTGCAATTTTAGACCGTTTTTTCTTCCATAAAAATGACCGTACAATACCCTCAAGACGATTACCAAATGATTTATCTGGTAGGGGCAGAACAGACAGAACGTGCACCAACTTTGGTATAGCTAAAGTTTTCAAAACTGTCACTCTGCCTCTTAACGACAGGTTTCTTCGCCCATAAGCTGTTAACATATTTTCAACTTCTACCAATTTACTATCAAGATTTAATTTGGGTACTTTAGCGAGATCAATGTCAAATCTTATCCCTAACAGTACAAAACTTGTGACCCAACAAAGTTCTAGATCTGCGCATATCTTATCTTTATATTTTGGCCTTCTTCCCAGCCACACTGCTTTTGTTTTTTCGACATTTATCTTCAATCCTGAACATTTGCTAAACGCCTCTAGCATCCGCATAGCAGCTCTCAAAGAACCTTCACTGCCATCCAAGAACAAAAAAGTGTCATCGGCATATTGACCGAGTTTATACACATGCTGGAAAAACCGAATACCTCTGATCTTACTGTCATTCTTAATTGCCAGAGAGTGTGGCTCAATGGCCAAGATAAATAAATACGGTGACAAGGGGTCTCCTTGTCTACACCCTCTCTCCAGTTTAAAGAAGTCTGAGAAGTGGCCATTGTTAATGACACAGCTATTAGATTCAGAATATAAAATATTACAATATCTCCTAAACGACTCCCCAAAACCGTATTCATTTAGTACTCGCGTTAAATATGACCAGCTTACCGTGTCGAAGGCCTTTTCGAACTCTAGTAACAGTAGCAATGCTGTCGTATTTTGTTCTTTTAAATAATGCATAACATCGTAGACTAGTCTCGTGTTTTCCCCAATAAATCGACCACTCAGGAATCCCTTTTGATCTGAACTAATAATATGTGGAAGTACTTTTTTCATGCGCAAAGCCAGCACTCCCGAGAGAATCTTATAATCTGCGTTCAGGAGGGTTATGGGGCGCCAATTTTTCATATATTCCCTTTGTTTGTCCTGTTTTGGAAGGCAAGTAATAATCCCTTGCTTCTGTGTGATAGAAAGTGTACCCTGCTTGTAAGCGTAATTTAGACTTCTTAGAAGATACCCGCCAATATCTTTCCAGAAAAACGTAACAAAGTCTATTGGTATACCGTCACTTCCAGGGCACTTGTTATTTTTCATATTCTGGATAACTTCCTTTACTTCATCACTAGTTAATTCCCCTTCACATGCTTCCATTTGTTCATCAGTCAAACGTTTTACATTCTTTTCGTTTAGAAACTCATTAATGTGATTCTCTCCACAAATGTTATCATTGTTTGCATAAAGCCGTTTATAGAACCCCCTTTGTGCCCTCAATATAGCCTCTTGATGTACGATTTCCTCTCCATCCACCACTAGTTTACTGATCAATTTATTGATGTAATTCCTCTTTTCCAGGCTGCAAAAATATCTGGTTGGCTTTTCACCCTCTTCGTAATACTTTGCCTTCGCGCGTAACATAATGGCCTTTACCCCAGGGGCCCGTAGCCGCTCTAAGTTTGCACAAAGTTCGTCTCGTTTTTTAACGATGTCATCGGGCTGTTCTCCACTTCTTTGTAATAAATTGTCTAGTTCCGTTAGTTCTCTCTGTACCGTCGCTATCGTTTCATTCGTTGCCTTTTTTTTAAATGTACTGTAACTTATAGTGGTGCCCTTAATTTCTAATTTTAGCATTTCATAGAACAGTTGATCGTTTACAGCATTATTCGAGTGGTCTTCCGATACCATATGATTGCCCCTCCTATATTGATGTTCCACCTTCGTGACACAGGTTTTGATCATGTTAACATACTGTTGATCGTGCAGCAAAGATGTGTTCATTTTCCAGAATCCCCGGCCCCTATCTAAGGTTAATCCCTGAACATCTATTGTTATTAAGGAGTGGTCCGTTCTATACCCATATCCGATTGATGCCTTTTGTGTGGTAGCGTGAATATCTGAGGACACAAGAAAAAATCTAGCCTTGCCCTTTGTGTTTTTCTCTGTTGATTTACCCAAGTATATCTTCTTGTGTCCGCATGGAGAATTCTCCAACAGTCTATCAGCTCAAGAGTGTCCATCATATCCAATACGCGTTTTCTTGCCTTAGTGTTATTTTTCCTCTTATATCCATATGTATCCAGCTCTTGATTTAGGACCAAATTCCAGTCTCCACATATTATTATTGTGGCATTACCCAGTTTCTCTATTCTGCGCTGTAAATCAGTGTAAAATTCTGGACAATCCTTATTTGGACCATACACACAACCCAAAGTCATCCGAGTTCCATTGATAGTGACATCTAATAATGTTAAATTACCTGCGTTATCTTTCTCTACCCCATGTACTTCATATTGTACACTATTTGCAAAGACTATTGCTACCCCCCTTGCTTGAGACGAAACTGAGTTAAAAAAACACTCGCTCGGCCATTCAGTACTCAAAGCCACCTGCGAGATCGAAGTGTATATCTTGCATGCAATACACGCTCAATTTTTTTTCAACAAGCCATATTCTAACGTCATTACGCTTGTGTGCAGACCCAATTCCTCTCACATTCATGCTTCCAATTGTAAATTCGTTATTCATGACTATGATTACAGTATATATGCATAGATTGATATTGCCATACTTTTCGAAGTTGTAATTTTACATTTACATACATCCCAAAAAAATTCCCAAGTACAGGAAATACGTATACAGCGAAATATAGACAAATTATATACCACAATAGAGAACGGAAAGTACAAAAAAATACACAACACAGGAGCAATTAAAATTAAAACAAATGGAAAACCCTGTCAGATCGCACCGAGAAGCGCTGTCGGCCGACTGAGCGTCCAAGAGCATGGTCACTTCTTGCGCGGTTTCATGCAGTTATAACCAGTATACGCAATGTACGATGTTGTTTGGAGTCATACATGAGATCTACCACAGCTCATTTGCTTTACGCCACAGAGGTTCTGGTAGCAAACACAAACAAGAAACCAAGCCGTGTTCAGCCACCCGCGTCACATAGTGAAACATACAACAGTACTGGTTCGTTCACTCACAATTTACTCTGTGGCACGGTATTTCACCTCAGGGGCTTTCTCAAAAAACTGCATCAGCGAAAGTCTTTCAACCAATTGTCCGGCAAGGAGGATACTGTCTCGACGAAGAACAACTTCCCGTCGATGATGAGCTTGTTCTCGATGAGATTAGCCCGCTTACCGTCCTGCCGCGCCGCCTTCATCACTGGCAGCAGCCGTCGGCGTTCGTCTTGAAATGCCTTCGGCAAATCCTCGTTGATGAACAGCTTGGTCCCTCGTAGCATTTTCTTCTTCCTCCACACGTCTTGTCTGTCTGGAAAGTATGCAAAACGGACGATGATCGGCCTTGGGTGGGTTCTGGTTGCTTGTGTTGTCGGTCTAGCACCGAGCCTGTGGCATCTTTGGAATCTTGTATCAGCAGCATGTTCTATATCCAGTTTATTTGTCATCAGTTCGTAAATGACTTGTGCACAATTTTCCCCTTCACCGTACTCTGGCACGCCATGGAAAACTAAATTTTCCCGTCTCCCGTACGCCTCGAGCGCCAAAATATCCTTCTTCAACTTTCCGGATATTACGTTTTGACTATCTAGACGTGCTGTCACATCGTTCTTTTCCAACGCCGAAATCCTGTCTTTCAGTGAAGCATTTTCCTTTTCCAGCTCATCCACCCGTTTACTGTTATACTCCGAAATTTCTGTTAGGTTTTGCAGCTGTTCTTTCATTGCCTGCATTGTTGTCTTTATCTCTGAAAGGCAGGCTACCCGGTCCAATATCTCCTGTATCATTGGCTTCATGTCATCAGGCGTGTCGTCTTCTTGGTTCCTCACTCCGAGAGTTGCCATATCCTGGTAGCAGTCGTTAATCTTTCTTTGTTTCTTGTCCTCCGGTTTTTTGGGGGTCCCGCTGCTGTGACGCCGTTTTTTAGTTTTGCCCATCACTTTTGATACTGCCCCTTAGTCCTTCATGCCACAACCGGCATTCATGCTGGTGTGGGCTCTTGCAAATTTCCTTCAATCTTCCTTGAATTTGGCTCAATCCATATATATTTTCTACCAAATCTTCACCTCACCCGGTTCTATGATCGTTCACGATCATTTCCGTCCAATATATGTGCATATGATTGTCTCTGCGCTACACTGTGACCTCTCTTAGTCCTGCGCTCAAAATCACCCGACCATCGTCACGCAACGGACAATCGACCGACCGGCATTGCCTTGTGGTAGTGCTGATATCGCAGAAGAAAATGCCAAAATACAAGTGAATTACCAGCGCTCATGGTTATTGGCATGAATGTAGAAGCGGCAGTGAAACCATAAATATAGCACGCGTGTTGTATTTTTGATCCCAGTCGTGACTGGCGCATAAATAATGTGACCGCCATTGATGTTTTTTAATCTCTTATTCTGCGATGAGCCGGAGTGTTTTCAGTTGTTCTATATTGATAAGCGCGTTTTCTCACTGGGGTTAGGTGAGAAAGCTGGCAAGCTGCCATAAATCCCCATTATACACACCCTTGTTTTTGCCATGATAGAGCAAGCCTACTTTGTTTTATGCTGACGAAAGTGCCTAAGGGTAGACCTGTTTGTGCCACGCCCTGCATGGACGCCATGCGCGGGGACTGTGAAGAGAGCACCAGTGGTTTACCGCATCAGCGTCGTCATTCCATTGCATAATTTGCGCATGAAACCTAGGTAGATAATCGCGGGCGCACTAACGTCCAGCGGTCGGCGCCCTTCTGTACAGCACTCCCACGGAGCACGTTTCATACAGTAGCCCTAATGTCGAGTGATTCATTCAGGAGGCAACATGTTATCCCCGTCCATTGTGTTGCCGTAGTTTAATGGCTTTCCTTTTGTCACCATGGATGCAATGACAATGACCTTGTCCCATCATCACGCCACCCCCACCCGCCACCCGCCACCTGCCAGATACACACACATACATATCCTTCTCCAGCCCCGCCCCCCCCCACCCGCCACCCGCCACCTGCCAGATACACACACATACATATCCTTCTCCACCCCCGCCCCCCCCCACCCGCCACCCGCCACCTGCCAGATACACACACATACATATCCTTCTCCACCCCCGCCCCCCCCCACCCACCACCCGCCACCTGCCAGATACACACACATACATATCCTTCTCCACCCCCGCCCCCCCCCATCCCATCACGTGGCCGAGTAGGTTGCGTATGCCACTATATAACTGTCCAGTTGGCTCTGCTTAGGCAAACCCGGGCGGCAGGTGCGTGGTTCGAATCCGATATATGCAAATACGTGGATTTGGCGCAGGGTAAGGATCCAATTGCCCCCCTTCGCTTCTCGGAGACTCCCATCAATTAGTGACTTGTGCACTCACTGAATGGACCTGTTTACTTGCACTGTACAGATACTGGACAGTGAAATAGTCAGATGTAAGACTACGTGGAAATAACAGGCCATTAAAATAGAAGTCCTTGGTTACCCCAAGTCAAGTTATTAAATTGTATGAGTGTTCGTTCCATATATAATTCCTCTTGACATCATACTGCAGGTATCATAGAGCTTTGACTCCGTGTTACATGTAGCGGTGAATATTGCTTTGTATTGAACGCGATAGGAAATGGTGGGTGCTCCACAATGACATGTGTAAAGCACGTGCTTCACAATTTGCTTGGACATCCGACAATCTGTCGGAACCAAGTCAATCGAGTGCCCCTCCCACGTGGTTCGGCCAGATCTACTTCCAGCACTGGACAGACTCCCTTACCCTTGACTTGCTGATGCAGTTTTTTCGGCCTAGAGCTCCAGCAAACAGACCCTGGCGAGTCATTGTGACACACTTGATGGCTCGTGTCTAACACTTCTCGCCTCTCTCTCTCTATATATAGATATATATATCAGTGACAAGGGATAAATATGGATATGAAGGTGGTGTTCCCGATGTCACTATGGAAACGGCGATGTCGAGTGGATGTAGGGTGGGTGGCAGGGAGAGCCATGGCATGGCGGGGTGCCCACCCCAAAGGGTCCACTGTTTACCTAGTAACGAGGGCTCAGCATGGGCCGCATTGATGTTTCCAGGCATCATGGCTGTCTATGGCGTGAGTCGCGGGCGCCGTGTTTGGCCACTCAAATGGGTGTCCCAGGGAGACCCGCCGCCCTGGGCAGTCAGCCGGCGACACGTGCTCGGGGGACCAGTGTAAGCTAACTGACCAGTTTGGGCTAACTGACCAATGTTATCTAAATGACCAATGTGGGCTAACTGACAATGTGGGCTAGCTGACCAATGTGGGATAACGGACACTAACTGACCAATGTGGGCTAAATGACCAATGTGGGCTAACTGACCAATGTTAACTAAATGACCAATGTGGGCTAACTGACAATGTGGGCTAGCTGACCAATGTGGGATAACGGACACTAACTGACCAATGTGGGCTAACTGACCAATGTGGGCTAACTGACCAATGTGGGCTAACTGACCAATGTGGGCTAAATGACCAATGTGGGCCAAATGACCAATGTGGGCTAATTCACCAATGTGAGCTAACTGACCAATGTGGGATAACTGACTTATGTAGCCTTACTGATCAAGGCCATTAACTTCACATTTACTGATGAATACGCCATTCGGTAATACCTATATTATGCCTTATTGTAACTAAAAAATACTTTTGCCGGTTGGAATCCGTCCGTCTGCGAAATATAACTGGAATTCTTGGGAGGGTCTAGCATCTCAAATGAAGGGATGGGCTCGTCTCGTGCGCAAATGCCGCGAGGCAAATCGTATTAATTAAACCATAACAAAGCTGCAAATCCTCTCACTTCCCAGTCCCGCTTACTTCCCAGTCCCGCTCACTTCCCAATCCCGCTTACTGCCCAGTCCCGCTCACTTCCCAGTCCCGCTCACTTCCCATTCCCGCATACTTCCCAGTCCCGCTCACTTCCCAGTCCCGCTCACTTCCCAGACCCGCTCACTTCCCAGTACCGCTTACTTCCCAGTCCCGCTCACTTCCCAGTCCCGCTCACTTCCCAGACCCGCTCACTTTCCAGTACCGCTTACTTCCCAGTCCCGCTCACTTCCCATTCCCGCTTACTTCCCAGTCCCGCTCACTTCCCAGTCCCGCTCACTTCCCAGTCCCGCTCACTTCCCAGACCCGCTCACTTCCCAGTACCGCTTACTTCCCAGTCCCGCTCACTTCCCATTCCCGCTTATTTCCCAGTCCCGCTCACTTCCCAGTCCCGCTCACTTCCCAGTCCCCCTCACTTCCCAGACCCGCTCACGTCCCAGTCCCGCTCACTTCCCATTCCCGCTCACTTCCCAGACCCGCTCACTTCCCGGTCCCGCTCACTTCCCAGTCCCGCTCACTTCCCAGACCCGCTCACTTCCCAGTCCCGCTCACTTCCCAGTCCCGCTCACTTCCCAGTCCCGCTCACTTTCCAGACCCCCTCACTTCCCAATCCCGCTCACTTCCCAGTCCCGCTCACTTCTCATTCCCGCTTACTTCCCAGTCCCGCTCACTTCCCAGACCCGCTCACTTCCCAGTCCCCCTCACTTCCCAATCCCGCTCACTTCCCAGACCCGCTCACTTCCCAGGCCCGCTCACTTCTCAGACCCGCTCACTTCCCAGACCCGCTCACTTCCCAGACCCGCTCACTTCCCAGACCCTCTCACTTCCCAGTCCCGCTCACTTCCCAGACCCGCTCACTTCCCAGACCCGCTCATTTCCCAGTCCCGCTCACTTCCCAGTCCCGCTTACTTCCCAGTCCCGCTCACTTCCCAGACCCGCTCACTTCCCAGTCCCGCTCACTTCCCAGTCCCGCCCACTTCCCAGTACCGCTTACTTCCCAGTCCCGCTCACTTCCCATTCCCGCTTACTTCCCAGTCCCGCTCACTTCAAAGTCCCCCTCACTTCCCAGACCCCCTCACTTCCCAGTCCCGGTCACTTCCCAGTCCCGCTTGCTTCCCAGTCCCGCTCACTTCCCAGACCCCCTCACTTCCCAGTCCCGCTCACTTCCCAGTCCCGCTTGCTTCCCAGTCCCGCTCACTTCCCAGTCCCGCTCACTTCCCAGTCCCGCTCACTTCCCAGTGCCGCTCACTTCCCAGTACCGCTCACTTCCCAATCCCGCTCACTTCTCAGATCCGTTCACTTCCCAGTCCCGCTCACTTCCCAGACCCGCTCACTTCCCATTTCCCCTCACTTCCCAATCCACCTCACTTCCCAGATCCGCTCACTTCCCAGTGCCGCTCACTTCCCAGACCCGCTCGCTTCCCAGACCCGCTCACTTCCCAGACCCGCTCACTACCCGCTCACTTCCCAGACCCGCTCACTTCCCAGACCCGCTCACTTCCCAGTCCCGCTCACCTCCCAGTCCCGCTCACTTCCCAGACCCCCCACTTCCCAGTCCCGCTCACTTCCCAGTCCTGCTTACTTCCCAGTCCCGCTCACTTCCCAGACCCGCTCACTTCCCAGTCCCGCTCACTTCCCAGACCCCCTCACTTCCCAGTCCCGCTCACTTCCCAGACCCGCTCACTTCCCAGTGCCGCTCACTTCCCAGTCCCGCTCACTTCCAGTCCCGCTCACTTCCCAGTCCCGCTCACTTCCCAGTCCCGCTCACTTCCCAGTGCCGCTCACTTCCCAGTGCCGCTCACTTCCCAATCCCGCTCACTTTCCAGACCCGCTCACTTCCCAGACCCCCTTACTTCCCAGTCCCGCTCACTTCCCAGTCCCGCTCGCTTCCCAGTCCCGCTCACTTCCCAGACCCGCTCACTTCCCAGACCCGCTCACTTCCCAGACCCGCTCACTTCCCAGACCCGCTCACTTCCCAGACCCGCTCACTTCCCAGTCCCGCTCACTTCCCAGTGCCGCTCACTTCCCAGACCCGCTCGCTTCCCAGTCCCGCTCACTTCCCAGTCCCGCTCACTTCCCAGT
This sequence comes from Arenicola marina, assembly GCA_964019135.1. Classification (NCBI taxonomy): domain Eukaryota; kingdom Metazoa; phylum Annelida; class Polychaeta; family Arenicolidae; genus Arenicola; species Arenicola marina. The sequence continues at coordinate 3,620,793 of OZ025265.1, read as the reverse complement.
CCCGCTCGCTTCCCAGTGCCGCTCACTTCCCAGTGCCGCTCACTTCCCAATCCCGCTCACTTCCCAGATCCGCTCACTTCCCAGACCCGGTCGCTTCCCAGTCCCGCTCACTTCCCAGTCCCGCTCACTTCCCAGTCCCGCTCGCTTCCCAGTGCCGCTCGCTTCCCAGTGCCGCTCACTTCCCAATCCCGCTCACTTCCCAGACCCGCTCACTTCCTAGTTCCCCTCACTTCCCAATCCCCCTCACTTCCCAGATCCGCTCACTTCCCAGTGCCGCTCACTTCCCAGTCTCGGGCATCTACCATAAATCTCCACACGACCGCCGGAAACAGACTCCGCGCCGAGCTGTTTTTTCTCCTTCCCTTTGTCGCTTCCCCTGAACATGTTTCCGTCTCGAGCGAGCGGCAAAGACGCTTCACATGACGCCTGACTAACGCGGGCACTCGCCACCGTTACCGGGCACTCGCCACCGTTACCGGGCACTCGCCACCGTTACCGGGCACTCGCCACCGTTACCGGGCACTCGCCACCGTTACCGGGCACTCGCCACCGTTACCGGGCACTCGCCACCGTTACCGGGCACTCGCCACTGTTACCGGGCACTCGCCTGTTACCGGGCACTCGCCACCGTTACCGGGCACTCGCCACCGTTACCGGGCACTCGCCACCGTTACCGGGCACTCGCCACCGTTACCGGAGACTCGCCACCGTTACCGGGAACTCGCCACCGTTACCGTGCACTCGCCACCGTTACCGGGCACTCGCCACCGTTACCGTGCACTCGCCACCGTTACCGGGCACTCGCCACCGTTACCGGGCACTCGCCACCGTTACCGTGCACTCGCCACCGTTACCGGGCACTCGCCACCGTTACCGGAGACTCGCCACCGTTACCGGGAACTCGCCACCGTTACCGTGCACTCGCCACCGTTACCGGGCACTCGCCACCGTTACCGTGCACTCGCCACCGTTACCGGGCACTCGCCACCGTTACCGGAGACTCGCCACCGTTACCGGGCACTCGCCACCGTTACCGGAGACTCGCCACCGTTACCGGAGACTCGCCACCGTTACCGGGCACTCGCCACCGTTACCGGAGACTCGCCACCGTTACCGGAGACTCGCCACCGTTACCGGGCACTCGCCACCGTTACCGGAGACTCGCCACCGTTACCGGAGACTCGCCACCGTTACCGGGAACTCGCCACCCGTTACCGGGGACTGGCCTCCCTGAATCCTCACCATTAGTTGCACGCCGAGGGTGTGTGGCGCTGCAATCAATGAAGCCCGGGGGGGGATGTTTTTGCCCCCTTTCACCTGATACTCGGCACACTTCACCAGCCAACGAGCGCATAACGCTGAGCTGCAATTATTTATGCCTCGTTTCACTTCGCTCGCTGTTGAAGCAATTCGCTTGTTGCTTCGTCCGTGTTTTTGCTTATCGTTTCTTGCGATAATGAACTGTGATTACAAAGGGTGTTATTGAAAGGGTATTGTGCCATGATGTATAAAAACGGCGACGATATGGATAGGGGCTAGAGGGTAACCAGGGGAAGAGGGTATCCAGGGGCGAGAGGGTGTCCAGGGGCGAGAGGGTGTCCAGGGGGGAGCTGGTATCCATGGGGGAGAGGGTATCCAGGGGGGAGAGGGTATCCAGGGGCGAGAGGGTATCCAGTTGCGAGAGGGTATCCAGGGGCGAGAGGGTATCCAGGGGGGGGGAGGGTATCCAGGGGCGAGAGGGTATCCAGGGGGGAGAGGGTATCCAGGGGCGAGAGGGTATCCAGGGGCGAGAGGGTATCCAGGGGCGAGAGGGTATCCAGGGGCGAGAGGGTATCCAGGGGGGAGAGGGTATCCAGGGGCGAGACGGTATCCAGGGGGGAGAGGGTATCCAGGGGGGAGAGGGTATCCAGGGGCGAGAGGGTATCCAGTTGCGAGAGGGTATCCAGGGGCGAGAGGGTATCCAGGGGGGGGGAGGGTATCCAGGGGCGAGAGGGTATCCAGGGGGGAGAGGGTATCCAGGGGCGAGAGGGTATCCAGGGGCGAGAGGGTATCCAGGGGAGAGAGGGTATCCAGAGGCGAGAGGGTATCCAGGGGGGAGAGGGTATCCAGGGGCGAGACGGTATCCAGGGGGGAGAGGGTATCCAGGGGGGAGAGGGTATCCAGGGGGGAGAGGGTGTCCAGGGGCGAGAGGGTGTCCAGGGGGGAGATGGTATCCATGGGGGAGAGGGTATCCAGGGGGGAGAGGGTATCCAGGGGCGAGAGGGTATCCAGTTGCGAGAGGGTATCCAGGGGCGAGAGGGTATCCAGGGGGGGGGAGGGTATCCAGGGGCGAGAGGGTATCCAGGGGGGAGAGGGTATCCAGGGGCGAGAGGGTATCCAGGGGCGAGAGGGTATCCAGGGGAGAGAGGGTATCCAGAGGCGAGAGGGTATCCAGGGGGGAGAGGGTATCCAGGGGCGAGACGGTATCCAGGGGGGAGAGGGTATCCAGGGGGGAGAGGGTATCCAGGGGGGAGAGGGTGTCCAGGGGGGAGATGGTATCCATGGGGGAGAGGGTATCCAGGGGGGAGAGGGTATCCAGGGGCGAGAGGGTATCCAGTTGCGAGAGGGTATCCAGGGGCAAGAGGGTATCCAGGGGGGGGAGGGTATCCAGGGGCGAGAGGGTATCCAGGGGGGAGAGGGTATCCAGGGGCGAGAGGGTATCCAGGGGCGAGAGGGTATCCAGGGGAGAGAGGGTATCCAGAGGCGAGAGGGTATCCAGGGGGGAGAGGGTATCCAGGGGCGAGACGGTATCCAGGGGGGAGAGGGTATCCAGAGGGGAGAGGGTATCCAGGCGGGAGAGGGTATCCAGGGGGGAGAGGGTATCCAGGGGCGAAAGGGTGTCCAGGGGGGAGAGGGTATCCAGGGGGGAGAGGGTATCCAGGGGCGAGATGGTATCCAGGGGCGAGAGGGTATCCAGGGGCGAGAGTGTATCCAGGGGCGAGAGGGAATCCAAGGGCGAAAGGGTGTCCAGGGTGGTGAGGGCATCCAAGGGCGAGAGGGTATCCAGGGGCGAGAGGGTATCCAGGGGCGAGAGGGTATCCAGGGGCGAGAGGGTATCCAGGGGGGAGAGGGTATCCAGGGGCGAGAGGGTATCCAGGGGGGAGAGGGTATCCAGGGGCGAATAGGGGTCCAGGGGGGAGAGGGTATCCAAGGGCGAGAGGGTATCCAGGGGCGAGAGTGTATCCAGGGGCGAGAGGGTATCCAGGGGGGAGAGGGTATCCAGGGGGGAGAGGGTATCCAGGGGGAGAGGGTATCCAGGGGCGAAAGGGTGTCCAGGGGGGAGAGGGTATCCAAGGGCGAGAGGGTATCCAGGGGGGAGAGGGTATCCAGGGGCGAGATGGTATCCAGGGGCGAGAGGGTATCCAAGGGGGAGAGAGGGTATCCAGGGGGGAGAGGGTATCCAGGGGAGAGAGGGTATCCAGGGGCGAGAGGGTATCCATGGGGAGAGAGGGTATCCAGGGTCGAGAGGGTATCCAGGGGGGAGAGGGTATCCAGATGAGAGAGGGTATCCAGGGGCGAGAGGGTATCCAGGGGGGAGAGGGTATCCAGGGGCGAGAGGGTATCCAGGGGCGAGAGGGTATCCAGGGGAGAGAGGGTATCCAGAGGCGAGAGGGTATCCAGGGGGGAGAGGGTATCCAGGGGCGAGACGGTATCCAGGGGGGAGAGGGTATCCAGGGGGGAGAGGGTATCCAGGGGGGAGAGGGTATCCAGGGGGGAGAGGGTATCCAGGGGCGAAAGGGTGTCCAGGGGGGAGAGGGTATCCAGGGGGGAGAGGGTATCCAGGGGCGAGATGGTATCCAGGGGCGAGAGGGTATCCAGGGGCGAGAGTGTATCCAGGGGCGAGAGGGAATCCAAGGGCGAAAGGGTGTCCAGGGGGGAGAGGGCATCCAAGGGCGAGAGGGTATCCAGGGGCGAGAGGGTATCCAGGGGGGAGAGGGTATCCAGGGGGGAGAGGGTATCCAGGGGCGAGAGGGTATCCAGGGGCGAAAGGGTATCCAGGGGCGAGAAGGTATCCAGGGGGGAGAGAGGGTATCCAGGGGGGAGAGGGTATCCAGGGGCGAGAGGGTATCCAGGGGCGGGAGGGTATCCAGGGGGGAGAGGGTATCCAGGGGAGAGAGGGTATCCAGGGGGGAGAGCGTGTCCAGGGGGGAGAGGGTATCCAGGGGGGAGAGGGTGTCCAGGGGGGAGAGGGTATCCAGGGGCGAGAGGGTATCCAGGGGGGAGAGGGTATCCAGGGGAGAGAGGGTATCCAGGGGGGAGAGCGTGTCCAGGGGGGAGAGGGTATCCAGGGGGGAGAGGGTGCCAGGGGGAAGAGGGTATCCAGGGGCGAGAGGGTGTCCAGGGGGGAGAGGGTATCCAGGGGCGAGAGGGTATCCATGGGGGAGAGGGTATCCATGGGCGAGAGGGTATCCATGGGGGGAGAGGGTATCCAGGGTCGAGAGTTTATACAGGGGGGAGAGGGTATCCAGGGGGGAGAGGGTATCCACGGGCGAGAGTTTATCCAGGGGGGAGAGGGTATCCAGGGGGGAGAGGGTATCCAGGGGGGAGAGGGTATCCAGGGTCGAGAGGGTATCCAGGGAGGAGAGGGTATCCAGGGGGGAGAGGGTATCCAGGGGGGAGAGGGTATCCAGGAGCGAGAGGGTATCCAGGGGGAGAGGGTATCCAGGGGCGAGAGGGTATCCAGGGGCGAGAGGGTATCCAGGGGGGAGAGGGTATCCAGGGGCGAGAGGGTATCCAGGGGCGAGAGGATATCCATAGGTGAGAGGTTGTCCAGGGGGGAGAGGGTATCCTGAGGCGAGAGGGTATCCAGGGGGGAGAGGGTATCCAGGGGGGAGAGGGTATCCAGGGGGGAGAGGGTATCCAGAGGCGAAAGGAAATCCAGTGGCGAGAGGGTATCCAGGGGAGAGAGGGTATCCAGGGGGGAGAGGGTATCCAAGGGCGAGAGGGTATCCAGGGGCGAGAGTGTATCCAGGGGCGAGAGGGTATCCAGGGGGGAGAGGGTATCCAGGGGGGAGAGGGTATCCAGGGGGAGAGGGTATCCAGGGGCGAAAGGGTGTCCAGGGGGGAGAGGGTATCCAAGGGCGAGAGGGTATCCAGTGGGGAGAGGGTATCCAGGGGCGAGATGGTATCCAGGGGCGAGAGGGTATCCAGGGGCGAGAGGGTATCCAGGGGCGAGAGGTTATCCATGGGGAGAGAGGGTATCCAGGGTCGAGAGGGTATCCAGGGGGGAGAGGGTATCCAGGGGAGAGAGGGTATCCAGGGGGGAGAGCGTGTCCAGGGGGGAGAGGGGAACCAGGGGGGAGAGGGTGTCCAGGGGGGAGAGGTTTTCCAGGGGCGAGGGGGTATCCAGGGGGGAGAGGGTATCCAGGGGAGAGAGGGTATCCAGGGGGGAGAGCGTGTCCAGGGGGGAGAGGGTATCCAGGGGGGAGAGGGTGTCCAGGGGGGAGAAGGTATCCAGGGGCGAGAGGGTGTCCAGGGGGGAGAGGGTATCCAGGGGCGAGAGGGTATCCATGGGGGAGAGGGTATCCAGGGGCGTGTGGGTATCCATGGGGGGAGAGGGTATCAAGGGTCGAGAGTTTATCCAGGGGGGAGAGGGTATCCAGGGGGGAGAGGGTATCCACGGGCAAGAGTTTATCCAGGGGGGAGAGGGTATCCAGGGGGGCGAGGGTATCCAGGGGGGAGAGGGTATCCAGGGTCGAGAGGGTATCCAGGGGGGAGAGGGGTTATCCAGGGGGGAGAGGGTATCCAGGAGCGAGAGGGTATCCAGGGGGGAGAGGGTATCCAGGGGCGAGAGGGTATCCAGGGGCGAGAGGGTATCCAGGGGGGAGGGTATCCAGGGGCGAGAGGGTATCCAGGGGCGAGAGGATATCCATAGGTGAGAGGTTGTCCAGGGGGGAGAGGGTATCCTGAGGCGAGAGGGTATCCAGGGGGGAGAGGGTATCCAGTGGGGAGAGGGTATCCAGGGGGGAGAGGGTATCCAGAGGCGAAAGGGTATCCAGGGGCGAGAGGGTATCCAGGGGAGAGAGGGTATCCAGGGGCGAGAGGGTATCCTGGGGCGGGAGGGTATCCAGGGGCGAGAGGGTATCCAGGGGGGAGAGGGTATCCAGGGGCGAGAGGGTATCCAGGGGCGAGAGGGTATCCAGGGGCGAGAGGGTATCCAGGGGAGAGAGGGTATCCAGGGAGGAGATCGTATCCAGGGGGGAGAGGGTATCCAGGGGGGAGAGGGTATCCAGGAGCGAGAGGGTATCCAGGGGCGAGAGGGTATCCAGGGGTGAGAGGGTATCCAGGGGGGAGAGGGTATCCATGGGCGAGAGGGTATCCAGGGGCGAGAGGATATCCAGAGGTGAGAGGGTGTCCAGGGGGGAGAGGGTATCCTGAGGCGAGAGGGTATCCAGGGGGGAGAGGGTATCCAGGGGGGAGAGGGTATCCCGGGGGGAGAGGGTATCCAGAGGCGAGAGGGTATCCAGGGGAGAGAGGATATCCAGGGCCGAGAGGGTATCCAGGGGCGGGAGGGTATCCAGGGGCGAGAGGGTATCCAGGGGGGAGAGGGTATCCAGGGGCGAGAGGGTATCCAGGGGCGAGAGGGTATCCAAGGGGGAGAGGGTATCCAGGGGCGAGAGGGTATCCCGGGGCGAGAGGGTATCAAGGGGGGAGAGTGTATCCAGGGGGGGGGAGGGTATCCAGGGGCGAGAAGGTATCCAGGGGGGAGAGGGTATCCAGGGGCGAGAGTGTATCCAGGGGCGAGAAGGTATCCAGGGGCGAGAAGGTATCCAGGGGGGAGAGGGTATCCAGGGGCGAGAAGGTATCCAGGGGGGAGAGGGTGTCCAGGGGTGAAAGGGTATCCAGGGGCGAGAGGGTATCCAGGGGTGAGAGGGTATCCAGGGGGGAGTGGGTATCCAGGGGGGAGATGGTATCCAGGGGCGAGAGGTTATCCAGGGGGGAGAGGGTATCCAGGGGGGAGAGGGTATCCAGGGGGGAGAGGGTATCCAGGGGCGAGAGGGTATCCAGGGGGAGAGGGTATCCAGGGGCGAGAAGGTATCCAGGGGCGAGAGGGTATCCAGGGGCGAGAAGGTATCCAGGGGCGAGAAGGTATCCAGGGGGGAGAGGGTATTCAGGGGCGAGACGGTATCCAGGGGCCAGAGGGTATCCAGGGGCGAGAGGATATCCTGGGTCGAGAGGGTATCCAGGGGCGAGAGTGTATCCAGGGGCGAGAGGGTATCCAGGGGCGAGAAGGTATCCCGGGGCGAGAAGGTATCCAGGGGTGAGAGGGTATCCAGGGGCGAGAAGGTATCCAGGGGCGAGAAGGTATCCAGGGGCGAGAGGGTATCCAGGGGCGAGAGGGTATCCAGGGCCGAGAAGGTATCCAGGGGGGAGAGGGTATTCAGGGGCGAGACGGTATCCAGGGGCGAGAGGGTATCCAGGGGCGAGAGGGTATCCAGGGGCGAGAGGGTATCCAGGGGCGAGAGGGTATCCAGGGGAGAAAGGGTATCCAGGGGAGAGAGGGTATCCAGGGGCGAAAGGGTGTCCAAAGGTGGGGGGTTGCAGGGGGAAGAGGGTATCCAGGGGGGAGAGTGTATCAAGGGGCGAGAGGGTATCCAGGGGGGAAAGGGTATCCAGGGGCGAAAGGGTATCCAGGGGGGAGAGGGTGTCCAGGGGTGGGGGTTGCAGGGGGAAGAGGGTATCCAGGGGGGACAGTGTATCAAGGGGCGAGAGGGTATCCAGGGGGGAGAGGGTATCCAGGGGCGAAAGGGTATCCAGGGGGGAGAGGGTATCCAGGGGGGGGAGGGTATCCAGGGGCGAGAAGGTATCCAGGGGGGAGAGGGTATCCAGGGGCGTGAGGGTATCTAGGGGGGAGAGGGTATCCAGGGGGGAGAGGGTATCCAGGGGGGAGAAGGTATCCAGGGGCGAGAGGGTATCCAGGGGCGAGAGGGTATCCAGAGGGGAGAGGGTATCCAGGGGCGAGAGGGTATCCAGGGGCGAGAGGGTATCCAGGGGCGAGAGGGTATCCAGCGGAGAGAGGGTATCCAGGCAGGAGAAGGTATCCAGGGGGGAGAGGGTATCCAGGGGGGAGAGGGTATCCAGGAGCGAGAGGGTATCCAGGGGCGAGAGGGTATCCAGGGGGGAAAGGGTATCCAGGGGCGAGAGGGTATCCAGGGGCGAGAGGATATCCAGAGGTGAGAGGGTGTCCAGGGGGGAGAGGGTATCCTGAGGCGAGAGGGTATCCAGGGGGGAGAGGGTATCCAGGGGGGAGAGGGTATCCAGGGGGGAGAGGGTATCCAGAGGCGAGAGGGTATTCAGGGGCGAGAGGGTATCCAGGGGAGAAAGGGTATCCAGGGGCGAGAGAGTATCCAGGGGCGGGGGGGTATCCAGGGGCGAGAGGGTATCCAGGGGGGAGGGGGTATCCAATGGCGAGAGGGTATCCAGGGGCGAGAAGGTATCCAGGGGGAGAGGGTATCCAGGGGCGAGAAGGTATCCAGGGGCGAGAGGGTATCCAGGGGCGAGAAGGTATCCAGGGGCGAGAAGGTTTCCAGGGAGGAGAGGGTATTCAGGGGCGAGACGGTATCCAGGGGCGAGAGGGTATCCAGGGGCGAGAGGGTATCCAGGGTCGAGAGGGTATCCAGGGGCGAGAGGATATCCAGGGGCGAGAGGGTATCCAGGGTCGAGAAGGTATCCAGGGGCGAGAAGGTATCCAGGGGTGAGAGGGTATCCAAGGGCGAGAAGGTATCCAGGGGCGAGAAGGTATCCAGGGGCGAGAGGGTATCCAGGGGCGAGAAGGTATCCAGGGGCGAGAAGGTATCCAGTGGGGAGAGCGTATTCAGGGGCGAGACGGTATCCTGGGGCGAAAGGGTATCCAGGGGCGAGAGGTTATCCAGGGGGGAGAGGGTATCCAGGGGGGAGAGGGTATCCAGGGGGGAGAGGGTATCCAGGGGCGAGAGGGTATCCAGGGGGAGAGGGTATCCAGGGGCGAGAAGGTATCCAGGGGCGAGAGGGTATCCAGGGGCGAGAAGGTATCCAGGGGCGAGAAGGTATCCAGGGGGGAGAGGGTATTCAGGGGCGAGACGAGATCCAGGTGCGAGAGGGTATCCAGGGGCGAGAGGGTATCCAGGGTCGAGGGGTATCCAGGGGGCGAGAAGGTATCCAGGGGCGAGAGGTTATCCAGGGGCGAGAAGGTATCCAGGGGCGAGAAGGCATCCAGGGGTGAGAGGGTATCCAGGGGCGAGAAGGTATCCAGGGGCGAGAAGGTATCCAGGGGCGAGAGGGTATCCAGGGGCGAGAAGGTATCCAGGGGCGAGAAGGTATCCAGGGGGGAGAGGGTATTCAGGGGCTAGACGGTATCCAGGGGCGAGAGGGTATCCAGGGGCGAGAGGGTATCCAGGGGGGAGAGGGTATCCAGGGGCGAGAGGGTATCCAGGGGAGAGAGGGTATCCAGGGGCGAGAGGGTATCCAGGGGCGAGAGGGTATCCAGGGGGGAGAGGGTATCCAGGGGCGTGAGGGTATCCAACGGAGGGAGGGTATCCAGGGGCGAGAAGGTATCCAGGGGCGAGAGGGTATCCAGGGGGGAGAGGGTATCCATGGGCGAGAGGGTATCCAGGGGAGAGAGGCTATCCAGGGGCGAGAGGGTATCCAGGGCGAGAGGGTATCCAGGGGCGAGACGGTATCCAGGGGCGAGAAGGTATCCAGGGGCGAGAGGGTATCCAGGGGCGAGAAGGTATCCAGGGGCGAGAGAGTATCCAGGGGCGAGAAGGTATCCAGGGGCGAGAAGGTATCCAGGGGCGAGAGGGTATCCAGGGGCGAGAGGGTATCCAGGGGCGAGAAGGTATCCAGGGGCGAGAGGGTATCCAGGGGCGAGAAGGTATCCAGGGGCGAGAAGGTATCCAGGGAGGAGAGGGTATTCAGGGGCGAGACGGTATCCAGGGGCGAGAGGGTATCCAGGGGCGAGAGGGTATCCAGGGTCGAGAGGGTATCCAGGGGTGAGAGGATATCCAGGGGCGAGAGGGTATCCAGGGTCGAGAAGGTATCCAGGGGCGAGAAGGTATCCAGGGGTGAGAGGGTATCCAAGGGCGAGAAGGTATCCAGGGGCGAGAAGGTATCCAGGGGCGAGAGGGTATCCAGGGGCGAGAAGGTATCCAGGGGCGAGAAGGTATCCAGTGGGGAGAGCGTATTCAGGGGCGAGACGGTATCCTGGGGCGAAAGGGTATCCAGGGGCGAGAGGTTATCCAGGGGGGAGAGGGTATCCAGGGGGGAGAGGGTATCCAGGGGGGAGAGGGTATCCAGGGGCGAGAGGGTATCCAGGGGGAGAGGGTATCCAGGGGCGAGAAGGTATCCAGGGGCGAGAGGGTATCCAGGGGCGAGAAGGTATCCAGGGGCGAGAAGGTATCCAGGGGGGAGAGGGTATTCAGGGGCGAGACGAGATCCAGGTGCGAGAGGGTATCCAGGGGCGAGAGGGTATCCAGGGCCGAGGGGTATCCAGGGGGCGAGAAGGTATCCAGGGGCGAGAGGTTATCCAGGGGCGAGAAGGTATCCAGGGGCGAGAAGGCATCCAGGGGTGAGAGGGTATCCAGGGGCGAGAAGGTATCCAGGGGCGAGAAGGTATCCAGGGGCGAGAGGGTATCCAGGAGCGAGAAGGTATCCAGGGGCGAGAAGGTATCCAGGGGGGAGAGGGTATTCAGGGGCTAGACGGTATCCAGGGGCGAGAGGGTATCCAGGGGCGAGAGGGTATCCAGGGGCGAGAGGGTATCCAGGGGGGAGAGGGTATCCAGGGGCGAGAGGGTATCCAGGGGAGAGAGGGTATCCAGGGGCGAGAGGGTATCCAGGGGCGAGAGGGTATCCAGGGGGGAGAGGGTATCCAGGGGCGTGAGGGTATCCAACGGAGGGAGGGTATCCAGGGGCGAGAAGGTATCCAGGGGCGAGAGGGTATCCAGGGGGGAGAGGGTATCCAGGGGCGAGAGGGTATCCAGGGCCAGAGGGTATCCAGGGGCGAGACGGTATCCAGGGGCGAGAAGGTATCCAGGGGCGAGAGGGTATCCAGGGGCGAGAAGGTATCCAGGGGCGAGAGAGTATCCAGGGGCGAGAAGGTATCCAGGGGCGAGAAGGTATCCAGGGGCGAGAGGGTATCCCGGGGCGAGAGGGTATCCAGGGGCGAGAAGGTATCCAGAGGCGAGAGGGTATCCAGGGGAGAGAGGGTATCCAGGGGGGAGAGGGTATCCAGGGGGGAGAGGGTATCCAGGGGCGAGAGGGTATCCAGGGGTGAGAGGGTATCCAGGGGGGAGTGGGTATCCAGGGGGGAGATGGTATCCAGGGGCGAGAGGTTATCCAGGGGGGAGAGGGTATCCAGGGGGGAGAGGGTATCCAGGGGGGAGAGGGTATCCAGGGGCGAGAGGGTATCCAGGGGGAGAGGGTATCCAGGGGCGAGAAGGTATCCAGGGGCGAGAGGGTATCCAGGGGCGAGAAGGTATCCAGGGGCGAGAAGGTATCCAGGGGGGAGAGGGTATTCAGGGGCGAGACGGTATCCAGGGGCCAGAGGGTATCCAGGGGCGAGAGGATATCCTGGGTCGAGAGGGTATCCAGGGGCGAGAGTGTATCCAGGGGCGAGAGGGTATCCAGGGGCGAGAAGGTATCCCGGGGCGAGAAGGTATCCAGGGGTGAGAGGGTATCCAGGGGCGAGAAGGTATCCAGGGGCGAGAAGGTATCCAGGGGCGAGAGGGTATCCAGGGGCGAGAGGGTATCCAGGGCCGAGAAGGTATCCAGGGGGGAGAGGGTATTCAGGGGCGAGACGGTATCCAGGGGCGAGAGGGTATCCAGGGGCGAGAGGGTATCCAGGGGCGAGAGGGTATCCAGGGGCGAGAGGGTATGCAGGGGAGAAAGGGTATCCAGGGGAGAGAGGGTATCCAGGGGCGAAAGGGTGTCCAAAGGTGGGGGGTTGCAGGGGGAAGAGGGTATCCAGGGGGGAGAGTGTATCAAGGGGCGAGAGGGTATCCAGGGGGGAAAGGGTATCCAGGGGCGAAAGGGTATCCAGGGGGGAGAGGGTGTCCAGGGGTGGGGGTTGCAGGGGGAAGAGGGTATCCAGGGGGGAGAGTGTATCAAGGGGCGAGAGGGTATCCAGGGGGGAGAGGGTATCCAGGGGCGAAAGGGTATCCAGGGGGGAGAGGGTATCCAGGGGGGGGAGGGTATCCAGGGGCGAGAAGGTATCCAGGGGGGAGAGGGTATCCAGGGGCGTGAGGGTATCTAGGGGGGAGAGGGTATCCAGGGGGGAGAGGGTATCCAGGGGGGAGAAGGTATCCAGGGGCGAGAGGGTATCCAGGGGCGAGAGGGTATCCAGAGGGGAGAGGGTATCCAGGGGCGAGAGGGTATCCAGGGGCGAGAGGGTATCCAGGGGCGAGAGGGTATCCAGCGGAGAGAGGGTATCCAGGCAGGAGAAGGTATCCAGGGGGGAGAGGGTATCCAGGGGGGAGAGGGTATCCAGGAGCGAGAGGGTATCCAGGGGCGAGAGGGTATCCAGGGGGGAAAGGGTATCCAGGGGCGAGAGGGTATCCAGGGGCGAGAGGATATCCAGAGGTGAGAGGGTGTCCAGGGGGGAGAGGGTATCCTGAGGCGAGAGGGTATCCAGGGGGGAGAGGGTATCCAGGGGGGAGAGGGTATCCAGGGGGGAGAGGGTATCCAGAGGCGAGAGGGTATTCAGGGGCGAGAGGGTATCCAGGGGAGAGAGGGTATCCAGGGGCGAGAGAGTATCCAGGGGCGGGGGGGTATCCAGGGGCGAGAGGGTATCCAGGGGGGAGAGGGTATCCAATGGCGAGAGGGTATCCAGGGGCGAGAAGGTATCCAGGGGGAGAGGGTATCCAGGGGCGAGAAGGTATCCAGGGGCGAGAGGGTATCCAGGGGCGAGAAGGTATCCAGGGGCGAGAAGGTTTCCAGGGAGGAGAGGGTATTCAGGGGCGAGACGGTATCCAGGGGCGAGAGGGTATCCAGGGGCGAGAGGGTATCCAGGGTCGAGAGGGTATCCAGGGGCGAGAGGATATCCAGGGGCGAGAGGGTATCCAGGGTCGAGAAGGTATCCAGGGGCGAGAAGGTATCCAGGGGTGAGAGGGTATCCAAGGGCGAGAAGGTATCCAGGGGCGAGAAGGTATCCAGGGGCGAGAGGGTATCCAGGGGCGAGAAGGTATCCAGGGGCGAGAAGGTATCCAGTGGGGAGAGCGTATTCAGGGGCGAGACGGTATCCTGGGGCGAAAGGGTATCCAGGGGCGAGAGGTTATCCAGGGGGGAGAGGGTATCCAGGGGGGAGAGGGTATCCAGGGGGGAGAGGGTATCCAGGGGCGAGAGGGTATCCAGGGGGAGAGGGTATCCAGGGGCGAGAAGGTATCCAGGGGCGAGAGGGTATCCAGGGGCGAGAAGGTATCCAGGGGCGAGAAGGTATCCAGGGGGGAGAGGGTATTCAGGGGCGAGACGAGATCCAGGTGCGAGAGGGTATCCAGGGGCGAGAGGGTATCCAGGGTCGAGGGGTATCCAGGGGGCGAGAAGGTATCCAGGGGCGAGAGGTTATCCAGGGGCGAGAAGGTATCCAGGGGCGAGAAGGCATCCAGGGGTGAGAGGGTATCCAGGGGCGAGAAGGTATCCAGGGGCGAGAAGGTATCCAGGGGCGAGAGGGTATCCAGGGGCGAGAAGGTATCCAGGGGCGAGAAGGTATCCAGGGGGGAGAGGGTATTCAGGGGCTAGACGGTATCCAGGGGCGAGAGGGTATCCAGGGGCGAGAGGGTATCCAGGGGGGAGAGGGTATCCAGGGGCGAGAGGGTATCCAGGGGAGAGAGGGTATCCAGGGGCGAGAGGGTATCCAGGGGCGAGAGGGTATCCAGGGGGGAGAGGGTATCCAGGGGCGTGAGGGTATCCAACGGAGGGAGGGTATCCAGGGGCGAGAAGGTATCCAGGGGCGAGAGGGTATCCAGGGGGGAGAGGGTATCCATGGGCGAGAGGGTATCCAGGGGAGAGAGGCTATCCAGGGGCGAGAGGGTATCCAGGGCGAGAGGGTATCCAGGGGCGAGACGGTATCCAGGGGCGAGAAGGTATCCAGGGGCGAGAGGGTATCCAGGGGCGAGAAGGTATCCAGGGGCGAGAGAGTATCCAGGGGCGAGAAGGTATCCAGGGGCGAGAAGGTATCCAGGGGCGAGAGGGTATCCAGGGGCGAGAGGGTATCCAGGGGCGAGAAGGTATCCAGGGGGGAGAGGGTGTCCAGGGGTGGGGGTTGCAGGGGGAAGAGGGTATCCAGGGGGGAGAGTGTATCAAGGGGCGAGAGGGTATCCAGGGGGGAGAGGGTATCCAGGGGCGAAAGGGTATCCAGGGGGGAGAGGGTATCCAGGGGGGGGAGGGTATCCAGGGGCGAGAAGGTATCCAGGGGGGAGAGGGTATCCAGGGGCGTGAGGGTATCTAGGGGGGAGAGGGTATCCAGGGGGGAGAGGGTATCCAGGGGGGAGAAGGTATCCAGGGGCGAGAGGGTATCCAGGGGCGAGAGGGTATCCAGAGGGGAGAGGGTATCCAGGGGCGAGAGGGTATCCAGGGGCGAGAGGGTATCCAGGGGCGAGAGGGTATCCAGCGGAGAGAGGGTATCCAGGCAGGAGAAGGTATCCAGGGGGGAGAGGGTATCCAGGGGGGAGAGGGTATCCAGGAGCGAGAGGGTATCCAGGGGCGAGAGGGTATCCAGGGGGGAAAGGGTATCCAGGGGCGAGAGGGTATCCAGGGGCGAGAGGATATCCAGAGGTGAGAGGGTGTCCAGGGGGGAGAGGGTATCCTGAGGCGAGAGGGTATCCAGGGGGGAGAGGGTATCCAGGGGGGAGAGGGTATCCAGGGGGGAGAGGGTATCCAGAGGCGAGAGGGTATTCAGGGGCGAGAGGGTATCCAGGGGAGAGAGGGTATCCAGGGGCGAGAGAGTATCCAGGGGCGGGGGGGTATCCAGGGGCGAGAGGGTATCCAGGGGGGAGAGGGTATCCAATGGCGAGAGGGTATCCAGGGGCGAGAAGGTATCCAGGGGGAGAGGGTATCCAGGGGCGAGAAGGTATCCAGGGGCGAGAGGGTATCCAGGGGCGAGAAGGTATCCAGGGGCGAGAAGGTTTCCAGGGAGGAGAGGGTATTCAGGGGCGAGACGGTATCCAGGGGCGAGAGGGTATCCAGGGGCGAGAGGGTATCCAGGGTCGAGAGGGTATCCAGGGGCGAGAGGATATCCAGGGGCGAGAGGGTATCCAGGGTCGAGAAGGTATCCAGGGGCGAGAAGGTATCCAGGGGTGAGAGGGTATCCAAGGGCGAGAAGGTATCCAGGGGCGAGAAGGTATCCAGGGGCGAGAGGGTATCCAGGGGCGAGAAGGTATCCAGGGGCGAGAAGGTATCCAGTGGGGAGAGCGTATTCAGGGGCGAGACGGTATCCTGGGGCGAAAGGGTATCCAGGGGCGAGAGGTTATCCAGGGGGGAGAGGGTATCCAGGGGGGAGAGGGTATCCAGGGGGGAGAGGGTATCCAGGGGCGAGAGGGTATCCAGGGGGAGAGGGTATCCAGGGGCGAGAAGGTATCCAGGGGCGAGAGGGTATCCAGGGGCGAGAAGGTATCCAGGGGCGAGAAGGTATCCAGGGGGGAGAGGGTATTCAGGGGCGAGACGAGATCCAGGTGCGAGAGGGTATCCAGGGGCGAGAGGGTATCCAGGGTCGAGGGGTATCCAGGGGGCGAGAAGGTATCCAGGGGCGAGAGGTTATCCAGGGGCGAGAAGGTATCCAGGGGCGAGAAGGCATCCAGGGGTGAGAGGGTATCCAGGGGCGAGAAGGTATCCAGGGGCGAGAAGGTATCCAGGGGCGAGAGGGTATCCAGGGGCGAGAAGGTATCCAGGGGCGAGAAGGTATCCAGGGGGGAGAGGGTATTCAGGGGCTAGACGGTATCCAGGGGCGAGAGGGTATCCAGGGGCGAGAGGGTATCCAGGGGGGAGAGGGTATCCAGGGGCGAGAGGGTATCCAGGGGAGAGAGGGTATCCAGGGGCGAGAGGGTATCCAGGGGCGAGAGGGTATCCAGGGGGGAGAGGGTATCCAGGGGCGTGAGGGTATCCAACGGAGGGAGGGTATCCAGGGGCGAGAAGGTATCCAGGGGCGAGAGGGTATCCAGGGGGGAGAGGGTATCCATGGGCGAGAGGGTATCCAGGGGAGAGAGGCTATCCAGGGGCGAGAGGGTATCCAGGGCGAGAGGGTATCCAGGGGCGAGACGGTATCCAGGGGCGAGAAGGTATCCAGGGGCGAGAGGGTATCCAGGGGCGAGAAGGTATCCAGGGGCGAGAGAGTATCCAGGGGCGAGAAGGTATCCAGGGGCGAGAAGGTATCCAGGGGCGAGAGGGTATCCAGGGGCGAGAGGGTATCCAGGGGCGAGAAGGTATCCAGGGGCGAGAGGGTATCCAGGGGCGAGAAGGTATCCAGGGGCGAGAAGGTATCCAGGGAGGAGAGGGTATTCAGGGGCGAGACGGTATCCAGGGGCGAGAGGGTATCCAGGGGCGAGAGGGTATCCAGGGTCGAGAGGGTATCCAGGGGTGAGAGGATATCCAGGGGCGAGAGGGTATCCAGGGTCGAGAAGGTATCCAGGGGCGAGAAGGTATCCAGGGGTGAGAGGGTATCCAAGGGCGAGAAGGTATCCAGGGGCGAGAAGGTATCCAGGGGCGAGAGGGTATCCAGGGGCGAGAAGGTATCCAGGGGCGAGAAGGTATCCAGTGGGGAGAGCGTATTCAGGGGCGAGACGGTAACCTGGGGCGAAAGGGTATCCAGGGGCGAGAGGTTATCCAGGGGGGAGAGGGTATCCAGGGGGGAGAGGGTATCCAGGGGGGAGAGGGTATCCAGGGGCGAGAGGGTATCCAGGGGGAGAGGGTATCCAGGGGCGAGAAGGTATCCAGGGGCGAGAGGGTATCCAGGGGCGAGAAGGTATCCAGGGGCGAGAAGGTATCCAGGGGGGAGAGGGTATTCAGGGGCGAGACGAGATCCAGGTGCGAGAGGGTATCCAGGGGCGAGAGGGTATCCAGGGCCGAGGGGTATCCAGGGGGCGAGAAGGTATCCAGGGGCGAGAGGTTATCCAGGGGCGAGAAGGTATCCAGGGGCGAGAAGGCATCCAGGGGTGAGAGGGTATCCAGGGGCGAGAAGGTATCCAGGGGCGAGAAGGTATCCAGGGGCGAGAGGGTATCCAGGAGCGAGAAGGTATCCAGGGGCGAGAAGGTATCCAGGGGGGAGAGGGTATTCAGGGGCTAGACGGTATCCAGGGGCGAGAGGGTATCCAGGGGCGAGAGGGTATCCAGGGGGGAGAGGGTATCCAGGGGCGAGAGGGTATCCAGGGGAGAGAGGGTATCCAGGGGCGAGAGGGTATCCAGGGGCGAGAGGGTATCCAGGGGGGAGAGGGTATCCAGGGGCGTGAGGGTATCCAACGGAGGGAGGGTATCCAGGGGCGAGAAGGTATCCAGGGGCGAGAGGGTATCCAGGGGGGAGAGGGTATCCATGGGCGAGAGGGTATCCAGGGGAGAGAGGCTATCCAGGGGCGAGAGGGTATCCAGGGCGAGAGGGTATCCAGGGGCGAGACGGTATCCAGGGGCGAGAAGGTATCCAGGGGCGAGAGGGTATCCAGGGGCGAGAAGGTATCCAGGGGCGAGAGAGTATCCAGGGGCGAGAAGGTATCCAGGGGCGAGAAGGTATCCAGGGGCGAGAGGGTATCCAGGGGCGAGAGGGTATCCAGGGGCGAGAAGGTATCCAGAGGCGAGAGGGTATCCAGGGGAGAGAGGGTATCCAGGGGGGAGAGGGTATCCAGGGGGGAGAGGGTATCCAGGGGCGAGAGGTTATCCAGGGGCGAGAGGGTATCCAGGGGCGAGAAGGTATCCAGGGGCGAGAGGGTATCCCGGGGAGAGAGGGTATCCAGGGGAGAGAGGCTATCCAGGGGAGAGAGGGTATCCAGGGGCGAGAGGGTATCCAGGGGCCAAAAGGTATCCAGGGGAGAGAGGGTATCCAGGGGCGAGAGGGTATCCAGGGAAGAGAGGGTATCCAGGGGCGAGAGGGTATCCAGGGGCAAGAGGGTATCCAGGGGAGAGAGGGTATCCAGGGGCGAGAGGGTATCCAGGGGAGAGAGGGTATCCAGGGGGGAGAGGGTATCCAGGGGGGAGAGGGTATCCAGGGGCGAGAGGTTATCCAGGGGCGAGAGGGTATCCAGGGGCGAGAAGGTATCCAGGGGCGAGAGGGTATCCCGGGGAGAGAGGGTATCCAGGGGAGAGAGGCTATCCAGGGGAGAGAGGGTATCCAGGGGCGAGAGGGTATCCAGGGGCCAAAAGGTATCCAGGGGAGAGAGGGTATCCAGGGGCGAGAGGGTATCCAGGGAAGAGAGGGTATCCAGGGGCGAGAGGGTATCCAGGGGCGAGAGGGTATCCAGGGGAGAGAGGGTATCCAGGGGCGAGAGGGTATCCAGGGGAGAGAGGGTATCCAGGGGAGAGAGGCTATCCAGGGGCGAGAGGGTATCCAGGGGCGAGAGGGTATCCAGGGGCGAGAGGGTATGCAGGGGAGAGAGGGTATCCAGGGGGGGGGAGAGTATCCAGGGGCGAGTGGGTATCCAGGGGCGAGAAGGTATCAACGGGGGAGAGGGTATCCAGGGGCGAGAGGGTATCCAGGGGCGACAGGGTATCCAGGGGGGAGAGGGTATCCAGGGGCGAGAAGGTATCCAGGGGGGAGAGGGTATCCAGGGGGGAGAGGGTATCCAGGGGCGAGAGGGTATCCAGGGGCGAGAGGGTATCCAGGGGCGAGTGGGTATCCAGGGGCGAGAGGGTATCCATTGGAGAGAGGGTATCCAGGGGCGAGAAGGTATCCAGGGGGGAGAGGGTATCCAGGGGGGAGAGGGTATCCAGGGGCGAGAGGGTATCCAGGGGCGAGAGGATATCCAGGGGCGAGAGGGTATCCAGGGGCGAGAGGGTATCCAGAGGCGAGAGGGTATCCAGGGGCGAGAAGGTATCCAGGGGGGAGAGGGTATCCAGAGGGGAGAGGGTATCCAGGGGCGAAAGGGTATCCAGGGGCGAGAGGGTATCCAGGGGCGAGAGGGTATCCATTGGAGAGAGGGTATCCAGGGGCGAGAGGGTATCCAATGGGTATCCAAGGGAGAGAGGGTATCCAGGGGCGAGAGGGTATCCAGGGGCGAGAGGGTATCCAGGGGAGAGAGGGTATCCAGGCACGAGAGGGTATCCAATGGCGAGAGGGTATCCAGGGGCGAGAGGGTATCCAGGGGAGAGAGGGTATCCAGGGGAGAGAGGGTATCCAGGGGCGAGAGGGTATCCAGGGGCGAGAGGGTATCCAGGGGAGAAAGGGTATCCAGGGGAGAGAGGGTATCCAGGGGCGAGAGGGTGTCCAGGGGTGGGGGGTTGCAGGGGGAAGAGGGTATCCAGGGGGGAGAGTGTATCAAGGGGCGAGAAGGTATCCAGGGGGGAGAGGGTATCCAGGGGCGAAAGGGTATCCAGGGGGAGAGGGTGTCCAGGGGTGGGGGTTGCAGGGGGAAGAGGGTTTCCAGGGGGGAGAGTGTATCAAGGGGCGAGAGGGTATCCAGGGGGGAGAAGGTATTCAGGGGCGAAAGGGTATCCAGGGGGGAGAGGGTATCCAGGGGGGGGGGAGGGTATCCAGGGGCGAGAAGGTATCCAGGGGGAGAGGGTATCCAGGGGCGAGAGGGTATCTAGGGGGGAGAGGGTATCCAGGGGGGAGAGGGTATCAAGGGGGGAGAAGGTATCCAGGGGCGAGAGAGTATCCAGGGGCGAGAGGGTATCCAGAGTCGAGAGGGTATCCAGGGGCGAGAGGGTATCCAGGGGCGAGAGGGTATCCAGGGGCGAGAGGGTATCCAGGGGAGAGAGTGTATCCAGGCAGGAGAGGGTATCCAGGGGGAGAGGGTATCCAGGGGGGAGAGGGTATCCAGGAGCGAGAGGGTATCCAGGGGGGAGAGGGTATCCAAGGGCGAGAGGGTATCCAGGGGCGAGAGGGTATCCAGGGGGGAGAGGGTATCCAGGGGCGAGAGGGTATCCGGGGGCGAGAGGATATCCAGAGGTGAAAGGGTGTCCAGGGGGGAGAGGGTATCCTGAGGCGAGAGGGTATCCAGGGGGGAGAGGGTATCCAGGGGGGAGAGGGTATCCAGGGGGGAGAGGGTATCCAGAGGCGGGAGGGTATTCAGGGGCGAGAGGGTATCCAGGGGGGAGAGGGTATCCAGGAGCGAGAGGGTATCCAGGGGGGAGAGGGTATCCAAGGGCGAGAGGGTATCCAGGGGCGAGAGGGTATCCAGGGGGGAGAGGGTATCCAGGGGCGAGAGGGTATCCAGGGGCGAGAGGATATCCAGAGGTGAGAGGGTGTCCTGGGGGGAGAGGGTATCCTGAGGCGAGAGGGTATCCAGGGGGGAGAGGGTATCCAGGGGGGAGAGGGTATCCAGGGGGGAGAGGGTATCCAGAGGCGAGAGGGTATTCAGGGGCGAGAGGGTATCCAGGGAAGAGAGGGTATCCAGGGGCGAGAGGGTATCCAGGGGCGGGAGGGTATCCAGGGGCGAGAGGGTATCCAGGGGGGAGAGGGTATCCAGGGGCGAGAGGGTATCCAGGGGGGAGAGGGTATCAAGGGGGGAGAAGGTATCCAGGGGCGAGAGAGTATCCAGGGGCGAGAGGGTATCCAGAGTCGAGAGGGTATCCAGGGGCGAGAGGGTATCCAGGGGCGAGAGGGTATCCAGGGGCGAGAGGGTATCCAGGGGAGAGAGGGTATCCTGGCAGGAGAGGGTATCCAGGGGGAGAGGGTAACCAGGGGGGAGAGGGTATCCAGGAGCGAGAGGGTATCCAATGGGGAGAGGGTATCCAAGGGCGAGAGGGTATCCAGGGGCGAGAGGGTATCCAGGGGGGAGAGGGTATCCAGGGGCGAGAGGGTATCCAGGGGCGAGAGGATATCCAGAGGTGAAAGGGTGTCCAGTGGGGAGAGGGTATCCTGAGGCGAGAGGGTATCCAGGGGGGAGAGGGTATCCAGGGGGGAGAGGGTATCCAGAGGCGAGAGGGTATTCAGGGGCGAGAGGGTATCCAGGGGGGAGAGGGTATCCAGGAGCGAGAGGGTATCCAGGGGGGAGAGGGTATCCAAGGGCGAGAGGGTATCCAGGGGCGAGAGGGTATCCAGGGGGGAGAGGGTATCCAGGGGCGAGAGGGTATCCAGGGGCGAGAGGATATCCAGAGGTGAGAGGGTGTCCAGGGGGGAGAGGGTATCCTGAGGCGAGAGGGTATCCAGGGGGGAGAGGGTATCCAGGGGGGAGAGGGTATCCAGGGGGAGAGGGTATCCAGAGGCGAGAGGGTATTCAGGGGCGAGAGGGTATCCAGGGGAGAGAGGGTATCCAGGGGAGAGAGGGTATCCAGGGGCGGGAGGGTATCCAGGGGCGAGAGGGTATCCAGGAGGGAGAGGGTATCCAGGGGCGAGAGTGTATCCAGGGGCGAGAAGGTATCCAGGGGGAGAGGGTATCCAGGGGCGAGAAGGTATCCAGGGGCGAGAGGGTATCCAGGGGCGAGAAGGTATCCAGGGGCGAGAAGGTATCCAGGGGGGAGAGGGTATTCAGGGGCGAGACGGTATCCAGGGGCGAGAGGGTATCCAGGGGCGAGAGGGTATCCAGGGTCGAGAGGGTATCCAGGGGCGAGAAGATATCCAGGGGCGAGAGGGTATCCAGGGTCGAGAAGGTATCCAGGGGCGAGAAGGTATCCAGGGGTGAGCGGGTATCCAAGGGCGAGAAGGTATCCAGGGGCGAGAAGGTATCCAGGGGCGAGAGGGTATCCAGGGGCGAGAAGGTATCCAGGGGCGAGAAGGTATCCAGTGGGGAGAGCGTATTCAGGGGCGAGACGGTATCCTGGGGCGAAAGGGTATCCAGGGGCGAGAGGTTATCCAGGGGGGAGAGGGTATCCAGGGGGGAGAGGGTATCCAGGGGGGAGAGGGTATCCAGGGGCGAGAGGGTATCCAGGGGGAGAGGGTATCCAGGGGCGAGAAGGTATCCAGGGGCGAGAGGGTATCCAGGGGCGAAAAGGTATCCAGGGGCGAGAAGGTATCCAGGGGGGAGAGGGTATTCAGGGGCGAGACGAGATCCAGGTGCGAGAGGGTATCCAGGGGCGAGAGGGTATCCAGGGCCGAGGGGTATCCAGGGGGCGAGAAGGTATCCAGGGGCGAGAGGTTATCCAGGGGCGAGAAGGTATCCAGGGGCGAGAAGGCATCCAGGGGTGAGAGGGTATCCAGGGGCGAGAAGGTATCCAGGGGCGAGAAGGTATCCAGGGGCGAGAGGGTATCCAGGAGCGAGAAGGTATCCAGGGGCGAGAAGGTATCCAGGGGGGAGAGGGTATTCAGGGGCTAGACGGTATCCAGGGGCGAGAGGGTATCCAGGGGCGAGAGGGTATCCAGGGGGGAGAGGGTATCCAGGGGCGAGAGGGTATCCAGGGGAGAGAGGGTATCCAGGGGCGAGAGGGTATCCAGGGGCGAGAGGGTATCCAGGGGGGAGAGGGTATCCAGGGGCGTGAGGGTATCCAACGGAGGGAGGGTATCCAGGGGCGAGAAGGTATCCAGGGGCGAGAGGGTATCCAGGGGGGAGAGGGTATCCATGGGCGAGAGGGTATCCAGGGGAGAGAGGCTATCCAGGGGCGAGAGGGTATCCAGGGCGAGAGGGTATCCAGGGGCGAGACGGTATCCAGGGGCGAGAAGGTATCCAGGGGCGAGAGGGTATCCAGGGGCGAGAAGGTATCCAGGGGCGAGAGAGTATCCAGGGGCGAGAAGGCATCCAGGGGCGAGAAGGTATCCAGGGGCGAGAGGGTATCCAGGGGCGAGAGGGTATCCAGGGGCGAGAAGGTATCCAGAGGCGAGAGGGTATCCAGGGGAGAGAGGGTATCCAGGGGGGAGAGGGTATCCAGGGGGGAGAGGGTATCCAGGGGCGAGAGGTTATCCAGGGGCGAGAGGGTATCCAGGGGCGAGAAGGTATCCAGGGGCGAGAGGGTATCCCGGGGAGAGAGGGTATCCAGGGGAGAGAGGCTATCCAGGGGAGAGAGGGTATCCAGGGGCGAGAGGGTATCCAGGGGCCAAAAGGTATCCAGGGGAGAGAGGGTATCCAGGGGCGAGAGGGTATCCAGGGAAGAGAGGGTATCCAGGGGCGAGAGGGTATCCAGGGGCGAGAGGGTATCCAGGGGAGAGAGGGTATCCAGGGGCGAGAGGGTATCCAGGGGAGAGAGGGTATCCAGGGGGGAGAGGGTATCCAGGGGGGAGAGGGTATCCAGGGGCGAGAGGTTATCCAGGGGCGAGAGGGTATCCAGGGGCGAGAAGGTATCCAGGGGCGAGAGGGTATCCCGGGGAGAGAGGGTATCCAGGGGAGAGAGGCTATCCAGGGGAGAGAGGGTATCCAGGGGCGAGAGGGTATCCAGGGGCCAAAAGGTATCCAGGGGAGAGAGGGTATCCAGGGGCGAGAGGGTATCCAGGGAAGAGAGGGTATCCAGGGGCGAGAGGGTATCCAGGGGCGAGAGGGTATCCAGGGGAGAGAGGGTATCCAGGGGCGAGAGGGTATCCAGGGGAGAGAGGGTATCCAGGGGAGAGAGGCTATCCAGGGGCGAGAGGGTATCCAGGGGCGAGAGGGTATCCAGGGGCGAGAGGGTATGCAGGGGAGAGAGGGTATCCAGGGGGGGGGAGAGTATCCAGGGGCGAGTGGGTATCCAGGGGCGAGAAGGTATCAACGGGGGAGAGGGTATCCAGGGGCGAGAGGGTATCCAGGGGCGACAGGGTATCCAGGGGGGAGAGGGTATCCAGGGGCGAGAAGGTATCCAGGGGGGAGAGGGTATCCAGGGGGGAGAGGGTATCCAGGGGCGAGAGGGTATCCAGGGGCGAGAGGGTATCCAGGGGCGAGTGGGTATCCAGGGGCGAGAGGGTATCCATTGGAGAGAGGGTATCCAGGGGCGAGAAGGTATCCAGGGGGGAGAGGGTATCCAGGGGGGAGAGGGTATCCAGGGGCGAGAGGGTATCCAGGGGCGAGAGGATATCCAGGGGCGAGAGGGTATCCAGGGGCGAGAGGGTATCCAGAGGCGAGAGGGTATCCAGGGGCGAGAAGGTATCCAGGGGGGAGAGGGTATCCAGAGGGGAGAGGGTATCCAGGGGCGAAAGGGTATCCAGGGGCGAGAGGGTATCCAGGGGCGAGAGGGTATCCATTGGAGAGAGGGTATCCAGGGGCGAGAGGGTATCCAATGGGTATCCAGGGGAGAGAGGGTATCCAGGGGCGAGAGGGTATCCAGGGGCGAGAGGGTATCCAGGGGAGAGAGGGTATCCAGGCACGAGAGGGTATCCAATGGCGAGAGGGTATCCAGGGGCGAGAGGGTATCCAGGGGAGAGAGGGTATCCAGGGGAGAGAGGGTATCCAGGGGCGAGAGGGTATCCAGGGGCGAGAGGGTATCCAGGGGCGAGAGGGTATCCAGGGGAGAAAGGGTATCCAGGGGAGAGAGGGTATCCAGGGGCGAGAGGGTGTCCAGGGGTGGGGGGTTGCAGGGGGAAGAGGGTATCCAGGGGGGAGAGTGTATCAAGGGGCGAGAAGGTATCCAGGGGGGAGAGGGTATCCAGGGGCGAAAGGGTATCCAGGGGGAGAGGGTGTCCAGGGGTGGGGGTTGCAGGGGGAAGAGGGTTTCCAGGGGGGAGAGTGTATCAAGGGGCGAGAGGGTATCCAGGGGGGAGAAGGTATTCAGGGGCGAAAGGGTATCCAGGGGGGAGAGGGTATCCAGGGGGGGGGAGGGTATCCAGGGGCGAGAAGGTATCCAGGGGGAGAGGGTATCCAGGGGCGAGAGGGTATCTAGGGGGGAGAGGGTATCCAGGGGGGAGAGGGTATCAAGGGGGGAGAAGGTATCCAGGGGCGAGAGAGTATCCAGGGGCGAGAGGGTATCCAGAGTCGAGAGGGTATCCAGGGGCGAGAGGGTATCCAGGGGCGAGAGGGTATCCAGGGGCGAGACGGTATCCAGGGGAGAGAGTGTATCCAGGCAGGAGAGGGTATCCAGGGGGAGAGGGTATCCAGGGGGGAGAGGGTATCCAGGAGCGAGAGGGTATCCAGGGGGGAGAGTATATCCAAGGGCGAGAGGGTATCCAGGGGCGAGAGGGTATCCAGGGGGGAGAGGGTATCCAGGGGCGAGAGGGTATCCAGGGGCGAGAGGATATCCAGAGGTGAAAGGGTGTCCAGGGGGGAGAGGGTATCCTGAGGCGAGAGGGTATCCAGGGGGGAGAGGGTATCCAGGGGGGAGAGGGTATCCAGGGGGGAGAGGGTATCCAGAGGCGGGAGGGTATTCAGGGGCGAGAGGGTATCCAGGGGGGAGAGGGTATCCAGGAGCGAGAGGGTATCCAGGGGGGAGAGGGTATCCAAGGGCGAGAGGGTATCCAGGGGCGAGAGGGTATCCAGGGGGGAGAGGGTATCCAGGGGCGAGAGGGTATCCAGGGGCGAGAGGATATCCAGAGGTGAGAGGGTGTCCAGGGGGGAGAGGGTATCCTGAGGCGAGAGGGTATCCAGGGGGGAGAGGGTATCCAGGGGGGAGAGGGTATCCAGGGGGGAGAGGGTATCCAGAGGCGAGAGGGTATTCAGGGGCGAGAGGGTATCCAGGGAAGAGAGGGTATCCAGGGGCGAGAGGGTATCCAGGGGCGGGAGGGTATCCAGGGGCGAGAGGGTATCCAGGGGGGAGAGGGTATCCAGGGGCGAGAGGGTATCCAGGGGGGAGAGGGTATCAAGGGGGGAGAAGGTATCCAGGGGCGAGAGAGTATCCAGGGGCGAGAGGGTATCCAGAGTCGAGAGGGTATCCAGGGGCGAGAGGGTATCCAGGGGCGAGAGGGTATCCAGGGGCGAGAGGGTATCCAGGGGAGAGAGGGTATCCTGGCAGGAGAGGGTATCCAGGGGGAGAGGGTAACCAGGGGGGAGAGGGTATCCAGGAGCGAGAGGGTATCCAGTGGGGAGAGGGTATCCAAGGGCGAGAGGGTATCCAGGGGCGAGAGGGTATCCAGGGGGGAGAGGGTATCCAGGGGCGAGAGGGTATCCAGGGGCGAGAGGATATCCAGAGGTGAAAGGGTGTCCAGTGGGGAGAGGGTATCCTGAGGCGAGAGGGTATCCAGGGGGGAGAGGGTATCCAGGGGGGAGAGGGTATCCAGAGGCGAGAGGGTATTCAGGGGCGAGAGGGTATCCAGGGGGGAGAGGGTATCCAGGAGCGAGAGGGTATCCAGGGGGGAGAGGGTATCCAAGGGCGAGAGGGTATCCAGGGGCGAGAGGGTATCCAGGGGGGAGAGGGTATCCAGGGGCGAGAGGGTATCCAGGGGCGAGAGGATATCCAGAGGTGAGAGGGTGTCCAGGGGGGAGAGGGTATCCTGAGGCGAGAGGGTATCCAGGGGGGAGAGGGTATCCAGGGGGGAGAGGGTATCCAGGGGGAGAGGGTATCCAGAGGCGAGAGGGTATTCAGGGGCGAGAGGGTATCCAGGGGAGAGAGGGTATCCAGGGGAGAGAGGGTATCCAGGGGCGGGAGGGTATCCAGGGGCGAGAGGGTATCCAGGAGGGAGAGGGTATCCAGGGGCGAGAGTGTATCCAGGGGCGAGAAGGTATCCAGGGGGAGAGGGTATCCAGGGGCGAGAAGGTATCCAGGGGCGAGAGGGTATCCAGGGGCGAGAAGGTATCCAGGGGCGAGAAGGTATCCAGGGGGGAGAGGGTATTCAGGGGCGAGACGGTATCCAGGGGCGAGAGGGTATCCAGGGGCGAGAGGGTATCCAGGGTCGAGAGGGTATCCAGGGGCGAGAAGATATCCAGGGGCGAGAGGCTATCCAGGGGCGAGAAGGTATCCAGGGGCGAGAAGGTATCCAGGGGTGAGAGGGTATCCAGGGGCGAGAAGGTATCCAGGGGCGAGAAGGTATCCAGGGGCGAGAGGGTATCCAGGGGCGAGAAGGTATCCAGGGGCGAGAAGGTATCCAGGGGGGGAGAGCGTATTCAGGGGCGAGACGGTATCCTGGGGCGAGAGGGTATCCAGGGGCGAGAGGTTATCCAGGGGGGAGAGGGTATCCAGGGGGGAGAGGGTATCTAGGGGGGAGAGGGTATCCAGGGGCGAGAGGGTATCCAGGGGGAGAGGGTATCCAGGGGCGAGAAGGTATCCAGGGGCGAGAGGGTATCCAGGGGCGAGAAGGTATCCAGGGGCGAGAAGGTATCCAGGGGGGAGAGGGTATTCAGGGGCGAGACGAGATCCAGGTGCGAGAGGGTATCCAGGGGCGAGAGGGTATCCAGGGTCGAGAGGGTATCCAGGGGGCGAGAAGGTATCCAGGGGCGAGAGGTTATCCAGGGGCGAGAAGGTATCCAGGGGCGAGAAGGTATCCAGGGGTGAGAGGGTATCCAGGGGCGAGAAGGTATCCAGGGGCGAGAGGGTATCCAGGGGAGAGAGGCTATCCAGGGGCGAGAGGGTATCCAGGGGCGAGAGGGTATC
Organism: Arenicola marina; assembly: GCA_964019135.1. Taxonomy (NCBI): domain Eukaryota; kingdom Metazoa; phylum Annelida; class Polychaeta; family Arenicolidae; genus Arenicola; species Arenicola marina. Next base: position 3,593,289 of record OZ025265.1, on the reverse strand, counting down.
CAGGGGGGAGAGGGTATCTAGGGGCGAGTGGGTATCCAGGGGCGAGAGGGTATCCAGGGGCGAGACGGTATCCAGGGGCGAGAAGGTATCCAGGGGCGAGAGGGTATCCAGGGGCGAGAAGGTATCTAGGGGCGAGAGGGTATCCAGGGGCGAGAAGGTATCTAGGGGCGAGAGGGTATCCAGGGGCGAGAAGGTATCCAGGGGCGAGAAGGTATCCAGGGGCGAGAGGGGTATCCAGGGGCGAGAGGGTATCCAGGGGCGAGAAGGTATCCAGGGGCGAGAGGGTATCCAGGGGGGAGAGGGTATCCAGGGGGGAGAGGGTATCCAGGGGCGAGAGGGTATCCAGGGGCGAGAGGGTATCCAGGGGCGAGAGGGTATCCAGGGGCGAGAGGGTATCCAGGGGAGAGAGGGTATCCAGGGGAGAGAGGCTATCCAGGGGAGAGAGGGTATCCAGGGGCGAGAGGGTATACAGGGGCTAAAAGGTATCCAGGGGAGAGAGGGTATCCAGGGGCGAGAGGGTATCCAGGGAAGAGAGGGTATCCAGGGGCGAGAGGGTATCCAGGGGCGAGAGGGTATCCAGGGGAGAGAGGGTATCCAGGGGCGAGAGGGTATCCAGGGGAGAGAGGGTATCCAGGGGCGAGAGGGTATCCAGGGGAGAGAGGGTATCCAGGGGAGAGAGGCTATCCAGGGGCGAGAGGGTATCCAGGGGCGAGAGGGTATCCAGGGGCGAGAGGGTATGCAGGGGAGAGAGGGTATCCAGGGGGGGGGGAGAGTATCCAGGGGCGAGTGGGTATCCAGGGGCGAGAAGGTATCAACGGGGGAGAGGGTATCCAGGGGCGAGAGGGTATCCAGGGGCGACAGGGTATCCAGGGGGGAGAGGGTATCCAGGGGCGAGAAGGTATCCAGGGGGGAGAGGGTATCCAGGGGGGAGAGGGTATCCAGGGGCGAGAGGGTATCCAGGGGCGAGAGGGTATCCAGGGGCGAGAGGGTATCCAGGGGAGAGAGGGCATCCAGGGGCGAGAAGGTATCCAGGGGGGAGAGGGTATCCAGGGGGGAGAGGGTATCCAGGGGCGAGAGGGTATCCAGGGGCGAGAGGATATCCAGGGGCGAGAGGGTATCCAGGGGCGAGAGGGTATCCAGGGGGGAAAGGGTATCCAGGGGCGAGAAGGTATCCAGGGGGGAGAGGGTATCCAGAGGGGAGAGGGTATCCAGGGGCGAAAGGGTATCCAGGGGCGAGAGGGTATCCAGGGGCGAGAGGGTATCCAGGGGAGAGAGGGTATCCAGGGGCGAGAGGGTATCCAATGGGTATCCAGGGGAGAGAGGGTATCCAGGGGCGAGAGGGTATCCAGGGGCGAGAGGGTATCCAGGGGAGAGAGGGTATCCAGGCACGAGAGGGTATCCAATGGCGAGAGGGTATCCAGGGGCGAGAGGGTATCCAGGGGAGAGAGGGTATCCAGGGGAGAGAGGGTATCCAGGGGCGAGAGGGTATCCAGGGGCGAGAGGGTATCCAGGGGCGAGAGGGTATCCAGGGGAGAAAGGGTATCCAGGGGAGAGAGGGTATCCAGGGGCGAGAGGGTGTCCAGGGGTGGGGGGTTGCAGGGGGAAGAGGGTATCCAGGGGGGAGAGTGTATCAAGGGGCGAGAGGGTATCCAGGGGGGAGAGGGTATCCAGGGGCGAAAGGGTATCCAGGGGGAGAGGGTGTCCAGGGGTGGGGGTTGCAGGGGGAAGAGGGTTTCCAGGGGGGAGAGTGTATCAAGGGGCGAGAGGGTATCCAGGGGGGAGAGGGTATCCAGGGGCGAAAGGGTATCCAGGGGGGAGAGGGTATCCAGGGGGGGGAGGGTATCCAGGGGCGAGAAGGTATCCAGGGGGAGAGGGTATCCAGGGGCGAGAGGGTATCTAGGGGGGAGAGGGTATCCAGGGGGGAGAGGGTATCAAGGGGGGAGAAGGTATCCAGGGGCGAGAGAGTATCCAGGGGCGAGAGGGTATCCAGAGTCGAGAGGGTGTCCAGGGGCGAGAGGGTATCCAGGGGCGAGAGGGTATCCAGGGGCGAGAGGGTATCCAGGGGAGAGAGGGTATCCAGGCAGGAGAGGGTATCCAGGGGGAGAGGGTATCCAGGGGGGAGAGGGTATCCAGGAGCGAGAGGGTATCCAGGGGGGAGAGGGTATCCAAGGGCGAGAGGGTATCCAGGGGCGAGAGGGTATCCAGGGGGGAGAGGGTATCCAGGGGCGAGAGGGTATCCAGGGGCGAGAGGATATCCAGAGGTGAAAGGGTGTCCAGGGGGGAGAGGGTATCCTGAGGCGAGAGGGTATCCAGGGGGGAGAGGGTATCCAGGGGGGAGAGGGTATCCAGGGGGGAGAGGGTATCCAGAGGCGAGAGGGTATTCAGGGGCGAGAGGGTATCCAGGGGGGAGAGGGTATCCAGGAGCGAGAGGGTATCCAGGGGGGAGAGGGTATCCAAGGGCGAGAGGGTATCCAGGGGCGAGAGGGTATCCAGTTGGGAGAGGGTATCCAGGGGCGAGAGGGTATCCAGGGGCGAGAGGATATCCAGAGGTGAGAGGGTGTCCAGGGGGGAGAGGGTATCCTGAGGCGAGAGGGTATCCAGGGGGGAGAGGGTATCCAGGGGGGAGAGGGTATCCAGGGGGGAGAGGGTATCCAGAGGCGAGAGGGTATTCAGGGGCGAGAGGGTATCCAGGGAAGAGAGGGTATCCAGGGGCGAGAGGGTATCCAGGGGCGGGAGGGTATCCAGGGGCGAGAGGGTATCCAGGGGGGAGAGGGTATCCAGGGGCGAGAGGGTATCCAGGGGGGAGAGGGTATCAAGGGGGGAGAAGGTATCCAGGGGCGAGAGAGTATCCAGGGGCGAGAGGGTATCCAGAGTCGAGAGGGTATCCAGGGGCGAGAGGGTATCCAGGGGCGAGAGGGTATCCAGGGGCGAGAGGGTATCCAGGGGAGAGAGGGTATCCTGGCAGGAGAGGGTATCCAGGGGGAGAGGGTATCCAGGGGGGAGAGGGTATCCAGGAGCGAGAGGGTATCCAGTGGGGAGAGGGTATCCAAGGGCGAGAGGGTATCCAGGGGCGAGAGGGTATCCAGGGGGGAGAGGGTATCCAGGGGCGAGAGGGTATCCAGGGGCGAGAGGATATCCAGAGGTGAAAGGGTGTCCAGGGGGGAGAGGGTATCCTGAGGCGAGAGGGTATCCAGGGGGGAGAGGGTATCCAGGGGGGAGAGGGTATCCAGAGGCGAGAGGGTATTCAGGGGCGAGAGGGTATCCAGGGGGGAGAGGGTATCCAGGAGCGAGAGGGTATCCAGGGGGGAGAGGGTATCCAAGGGCGAGAGGGTATCCAGGTACGAGAGGGTATCCAGGGGGGAGAGGGTATCCAGGGGCGAGAGGGTATCCAGGGACGAGAGGATATCCAGAGGTGAGAGGGTGTCCAGGGGGGAGAGGGTATCCTGAGGCGAGAGGGTATCCAGGGGGGAGAGGGTATCCAGGGGGGAGAGGGTATCCAGGGGGAGAGGGTATCCAGAGGCGAGAGGGTATTCAGGGGCGAGAGGGTATCCAGGGGAGAGAGGGTATCCAGGGGAGAGAGGGTATCCAGGGGCGGGAGGGTATCCAGGGGCGAGAGGGTATCCAGGGGGGAGAGGGTATCCAGGGGCGAGAGTGTATCCAGGGGCGAGAAGGTATCCAGGGGGAGAGGGTATCCAGGGGCGAGAAGGTATCCAGGGGCGAGAGGGTATCCAGGGGCGAGAAGGTATCCAGGGGCGAGAAGGTATCCAGGGGGGAGAGGGTATTCAGGGGCGAGACGGTATCCAGGGGCGAGAGGGTATCCAGGGGCGAGAGGGTATCCAGGGTCGAGAGGGTATCCAGGGGCGAGAAGATATCCAGGGGCGAGAGGCTATCCAGGGGCGAGAGGGTATCCAGGGGCGAGAAGGTATCCAGGGGTGAGAGGGTATCCAGGGGCGAGAAGGTATCCAGGGGCGAGAAGGTATCCAGGGGCGAGAGGGTATCCAGGGGCGAGAAGGTATCCAGGGGCGAGAAGGTATCCAGGGGGGGAGAGCGTATTCAGGGGCGAGACGGTATCCTGGGGCGAGAGGGTATCCAGGGGCGAGAGGTTATCCAGGGGGGAGAGGGTATCCAGGGGGGAGAGGGTATCTAGGGGGGAGAGGGTATCCAGGGGCGAGAGGGTATCCAGGGGGAGAGGGTATCCAGGGGCGAGAAGGTATCCAGGGGCGAGAGGGTATCCAGGGGCGAGAAGGTATCCAGGGGCGAGAAGGTATCCAGGGGGGAAAGGGTATTCAGGGGCGAGACGAGATCCAGGTGCGAGAGGGTATCCAGGGGCGAGAGGGTATCCAGGGTCGAGAGGGTATCCAGGGGGCGAGAAGGTATCCAGGGGCGAGAGGTTATCCAGGGGCGAGAAGGTATCCAGGGGCGAGAAGGTATCCAGGGGTGAGAGGGTATCCAGGGGCGAGAAGGTATCCAGGGGCGAGAGGGTATCCAGGGGAGAGAGGCTATCCAGGGGCGAGAGGGTATCCAGGGGCGAGAGGGTATCCAGGGGGGAGAGGGTATCTAGGGGCGAGAGGGTATCCAGGGGCGAGAGGGTATCCAGGGGCGAGACGGTATCCAGGGGCGAGAAGGTATCCAGGGGCGAGAGGGTATCCAGGGGCGAGAAGGTATCTAGGGGCGAGAGGGTATCCAGGGGCGAGAAGGTATCCAGGGGCGAGAAGGTATCCAGGGGCGAGAGGGGTATCCAGGGGCGAGAGGGTATCCAGGGGCGAGAAGGTATCCAGGGGCGAGAGGGTATCCAGGGGGGAGAGGGTATCCAGGGGGGAGAGGGTATCCAGGGGCGAGAGGGTATCCAGGGGCGAGAGGGTATCCAGGGGCGAGAGGGTATCCAGGGGCGAGAGGGTATCCAGGGGAGAGAGGGTATCCAGGGGAGAGAGGCTATCCAGGGGACAGAGGGTATCCAGGGGCGAGAGGGTATACAGGGGCTAAAAGGTATCCAGGGGAGAGAGGGTATCCAGGGGCGAGAGGGTATCCAGGGAAGAGAGGGTATCCAGGGGCGAGAGGGTATCCAGGGGCGAGAGGGTATCCAGGGGAGAGAGGGTATCCAGGGGCGAGAGGGTATCCAGGGGAGAGAGGGTATCCAGGGGAGAGAGGCTATCCAGGGGCGAGAGGGTATCCAGGGGCGAGAGGGTATCCAGGGGCGAGAGGGTATCCAGGGGAGAGAGGGTATCCAGGGGGGGGGGAGAGTATCCAGGGGCGAGTGGGTATCCAGGGGCGAGAAGGTATCCAGGGGGGAGAGGGTATCCAGGGGCGAGAGGGTATCCAGGGGCGACAGGGTATCCAGGGGGGAGAGGGTATCCAGGGGCGAGAAGGTATCCAGGGGGGAGAGGGTATCCAGGGGGGAGAGGGTATCCAGGGGCGAGAGGGTATCCAGGGGCGAGAGGGTATCCAGGGGCGAGTGGGTATCCAGGGGCGAGAGGGTATCCAGGGGAGAGAGGGTATCCAGGGGCGAGAGGGTATCCAGGGTCGAGAGGGTATCCAGGGGCGAGAAGATATCCAGTGGCGAGAGGGTATCCAGGGGCGAGAAGGTATCCAGGACCGAGAAGGTATCCAGGGGTGAGAGGGTATCCAGGGGCGAGAAGGTATCCAGGGGCGAGAAGGTATCCAGGGGCGAGAGGGTATCCAGGGGCGAGAAGGTATCCAGGGGCGAGAAGGTATCCAGGGGGGAGAGCGTATTCAGGGGGGAGAGGGTATCCAGGGGGGAGAGGGTATCCAGGGGCGAGAGGGTATCCAGGGGGAGAGGGTATCCAGGGGCGAGAAGGTATCCAGGGGCGAGAGGGTATCCAGGGGCGAGAAGGTATCCAGGGGCGAGAAGGTATCCAAGGGGGAGAGCGTATTCAGGGGCGAGACGAGATCCAGGTGCGAGAGGGTATCCAGGGGCGAGAGGGTATCCAGGGTCGAGAGGGTATCCAGGGGACGAGAAGGTATCCAGGGGCGAGAGGTTATCCAGGGGCGAGAAGGTATCCAGGGGCGAGAAGGTATCCAGGGGTGAGAGGGTATCCAGGGGCGAGAAGGTATCCAGGGGGGAGAAGGTATCCAGGGGCGGGAGGGTATCCAGGGGCGAGAAGGTATCCAGGGGCGAGAAGGTATCGAGAGGGGAGAGGGTATTCAGGGGCGAGACGGTATCCAGGGGCGAGAGGGTATCCAGGGGCGAGAGGGTATCCAGGGGGGAGAGGGTATCCAGGGGCGAGAGGGTATCCAGGGGAGAGAGGGTATCCAGGGGCGAGAGGGTATCCAGGGGCGAGAGGGTATCCAGGGGGGAGAGGGTATCCAGGGGCGAGAGGGTATCCAGGGGAGGGAGGGTATCCAGGGGCGAGAGGGTATCCAGGGGCGAGAGGGTATCCAGGGGGGAGAGGGTATCCAGGGGCGAGAGGGTATCCAGGGGAGAGAGGCTATCCAGGGGCGAGAGGGTATCCAGGGGCGAGAGGGTATCCAGGGGGGAGAGGGTATCCAGGGGCGAGAGGGTATCCAGGGGCGAGAGGGTATCCAGGGGCGAGAGGGTATCCAGGGGCGAGAAGGTATCCAGGGGGGAGAGGGTATCCAGGGGCGAGAGGGTATCCAGGGGCGAGAGGGTATCCAGGGGCGAGAGGGTATCCAGGGGAGAGGGTATCCAGGGGAGAGAGGGTATCCAGGGGAGAGAGGGTATCCAGGGGAGAGAGGGTATCCAGGGGAGAGAGGCTATCCAGGGGCGAGAGGGTATCCAGGGGAGAGAGGGTATCCAGGGGGTTGTAAACAAAGGGCTGCCAACCACTCGTCATACATTAAAGCGTTTTGCAGACAGATCAGTGGTGTGCGTTTTTTGTAAATAAAGGCTGAATTGCTACTCTCCGTCCGTCCAAATCATTAGACATGTTGCTACGAACGACGCAGGTATGTTTGCATTACTACAAATGAATGGGTAATAGAATACTAATAATAATATGTAAGTACTCTATGATAGTACCATGCACCTAGCGTACATCCCCCAACAAGCAATCTATGATGCACGCTTTCCTACTCGCGCAAATTTCATTATAAACTACCAAATTCCAGATCACTCTTGAGAAAATGTCACGACTACTGCTGACATTGACGTACCTGCAAGACACGATTAAACATTGGATCAAGCTTTAAGCATAGCTTTCCCCCCACTACAATATACGCCGCCTCATCAATGACATATATCTTATTGCATCTCCAGCCCAATCAACTAAATAATGATGATACTGCATTTTTAGAAAATACATGCAGGCCTTCCGAAGTTGGCTTACTTCGGTCTTATTATTTAGGGTAAGCTAACAAGGACAGGTGGCGTCGTGTGGATCTCGCCAGTGAGGTGAATGAGAAGGCGACGCGGCGAGATTTCGAATCCAACGGCATAAATAAATGACCACAAGTACCGGAGGACAAACTCACCCAACTCATCCGCTCGCATCCCCACCCAATCTCACGCCCACCCACTCTCACCCGACCCACTCTCACGCCCACCCACTCTCACCCCCACCTGCTCTCACCCCCACACACTCTCACCCCCACACACTCTCACCCCCACCCACTCTTACCCCCACCTGCTCTCACTCCCACACACTCTCACCCCCACCCACTCTCACCCCCACCCACTCTTACCCCACCCACTCTCACCCCCACTGCTGTCACCCCTACCCACTCTTACTCCCACCCGCTCTGACTCTCACCCCCACTCACTCTCACCCCCACCTGCTCTCACTCCCACACACTCTCACCCCCACACACTCTTACCCCCACCCACTCTTACCCCACCCACTCTCACCCCCACCGCTTTTACCCCCACCCACTCTCACCCCCACTCACTCTCACCCCCACCCACTCTCAGGCCCACCCGCTTTCACCCCCACCCACTATCAACCCACTCACTCTCACCCCCACCCACCCTCACCCCCACCCCACTCTCACCCCCACTCACTCTCACCCCCACCCACTCTCAGGCCCACCCGCTTTCACCCCCACCCACTATCAACCCACTCACTCTCACCCCCACCCACCCTCACCCCCACCCACTCTCACCCCCACCCACTCTCAAACCCACTCACTCTCACCCCCACCCACTCTCACCCCCACCCACTCAAACCCACGGGCATAACATCGAAGTTCGGCGCGTCGTATTTTTCGAAATAAGTGAGATAACTTAGATAATATTGTTTTATAGCTGTTTATACAGCAGTTTTTCACCCACATTATGATTTTAAAAACATTTCAGAAAAACGTTATGATCACATTGTCGGACTGTGTGAATGTTAACTGTATAATCATAATTAATTTTGTAAAGGTAATAAAAAGCTGTAATGCATCAGTTGTGATTACACAAGAGAGCCGCACTTTCCTACTCAAGATGCACACATTGGGAAAAATATAAGTGGCTATATAAGTATAACATGTCCGGTTATTTATTGCTTACAATGTACGTATAGGCTAACAATATAAATACATCATTACCAGTGAACAAACAGCTTCTATAGGACAATAGTTGCTGCATGAATGACTTTAATTAACGTCGGTTTGAGGCAGCGACAAGTGCCATTGACGGACCCTGACAATAATGGCGACTGGGGATGAATATATACGACGCTGAATAACAAACGCCGCTCTCCTCCCCAGGAAACTGAAATATGCGTGGGTCGCTCGCTTCCTCGGGGTTTCCCTCACTGATGGTGGGAGTAAAGAGATATGGGTGTGGGTGTGAGGTAGGGGCGGGGGGCGGGGGGCGGGGGGGCGGGGGGTGTATGGTGCTCCTCCAGTCTGGGTTTTCAACGCCGGAGTCTCGGGTGATTTTTCCCGGAAATACAATTATGGCTCCGTGTTGCCTTATTTTGCTCTCTGGGCAATCACGGAAGAAACCAATCCGTCTTCAGTGCTCAGAGCTGTTGTCACCGGGGACTGGTGCAACATTACGCACTTATCGGAGACCAATACTTTCCATCTTCGAAACTAACCACGGTGATGTCTGGTTTGAGATATTGCATTTTAGTTGTCAAATTAAGAGACCAGTGAGTAATGACCGATACCGATCGACAGGGGATCAATGCGACGACCGCGGTAAGCTCTATCGGTCTCAGATAGGCTTATGCAGGCATCAGCGCAAATTCCGCGAAACGAATAGGACTGCTTAAAGAATATGTTCTGTACGTTTTGCATTACCAAACTCGTCTCCATGTTAAATAACTATATTTTGTCTTAAATTTAAATCCTGAAAGCCTGTGGGCTATCCGGAGAGAAGCAAATTTGCTCAGCGGAGCAGAAGTTGGTGGCCGGCTTTATATCCCTGCCTGTTCGCTGTTCGGTATTCTGTGTGATGTCGACGCCGCGGCTCGCTATGACCTCCGCGCGCGATAAAATAGTCCGCACACTTTTATGTTGAAGTTTTTGTTTTAAAGCCTCAAAGAGATATAAAACATAATTTTGAGATACTTTCAGTCTTGATTCCGAAATGTACAAAAATCTGAGATGGCGCAGGTAAGTCGGCTGCTTTAAATCACAGCACACGCTGCGTATCCGTCGTCTCACGCGGACGGACGGATGCCAAGCAAACAGCAGTGTAATAAAGCCTATAACGTGTACATTGACACTTTTAAACACGGGTTTAACTGTGTTAACCACTGACTGCCGTCTTAATGCGGTCCAGTATTCATTATAATTGGAAGCAATTGGTGTTTCTTCCCCGCCAGATAGCCATCGGCGTACCATGGAACGTGAGCGGCCGCGTGTGTATTCACTGCTGCCCGGCAGGCCCACACGATTAACAACTCTATATGGTTACACATGCGTTGTGGCTGCTACTGTGGGGGCCCTCATTTACAACGCATTCACCTGAACGATTTCACCTGAACGTATTTCATGACAAACGGTACATTTTGCTACTGAGCCTGAGCCTGAGTCTGAGCCTGAGCCTGAGCCTGAGCCTGAGCCTGATCCTGACCCTGACCTTGACCCTGACCCTGAGTCTGAGCCTGAGCCTGAACCTTTGCATAAGGCTGAGCCTGGGCCTGTGTCTGAGCCTGAGCCTGAGTCTGAGCCTGAGCCTGCGCCTGACCCTGACCCTGACCCTGACCCTGACCCTGACCCTGAGCCTGAGTCTGAGCCTGAGCCTGAGCCTGAGCCTGAGCCTGAGCCTGGGCATTAGCCTGAGCCTGGGCATTAGCCTGAGCCTGATCCTGAGCCTGAGCCTGAGCATTAGCCTGGACCTGAGCCTGAGCCTGAGCCTGAGCCTGACCCTGACCTTGACCCTGAGCCTGAGCCTGAGCCTGAGCCTGAGCCTGAGCCTGAGCCTAGGCCTGGGTCTGAGCCTGAGCCTTTGCATAAGGCTGAGCCTGAGCCTGAGCCTGAGCCTGAGCCTGAGCCTGAGCCTGAACCTGAGCCTGAGCCTGAGCCTGAGCCTGAGTCTGAGTCTGAGTCTGGGCCTGAGCCTGGGCATTGGCCTGAGCCTGAGCGTGAGCCTGAGCCTGAGCGTGAGCCTGAGCCTGAGCCTGAGCCTGAGTCTGAGCCTGAGCCTGAGACTGGGCATTGGCCTGAGCCTGAGTCTGAGTCTGAGTCTGAGTCTGGGCATTAGCCTGAGCCTGGGCATTAGCCTGAGCCTGATCCTGAGCCTGAGCCTGAGCCTGAGCCTGACCCTGACCTTGACCCTGAGCCTGAGCCTGAGCCTGAGCCTGAGCCTGAGCCTGAACCTGAGCCTGAGCCTGAGCCTGAGCCTGAGCCTGAGCCTGAGCCTGAGCCTGAGCCTGAACCTGAGCCTGAGTCTGAGTCTGAGTCTGAGTCTGAGTCTGAGTCTGAGTCTGAGCCTGAGCCTTGGCATTGGCCTGAGCCTGAGCCTGAGCCTGAGCCTGAGCCTGAGCCTGAGCCTGAGCCTGAGCCTGAGCCTGAACCTGAGCCTGAGCCTGAGCCTGAGCCTGAGTCTGAGTCTGGGCCTGAGCCTGGGCATTGGCCTGAGCCTGAGCCTGAGCCTGAGCCTGAGTCTGAGCCTGAGCCTGAGACTGGGCATTGGCCTGAGCCTGAGCCTGAGTCTGAGTCTGAGTCTGAGTCTGAGTCTGAGTCTGAGTCTGAGTCTGAGTCTGAGCCTGAGCCTGAGTCTGAGCCTGGGCATTAGCCTGAGCCTGGGCATTAGCCTGAGCCTGATCCTGAGCCTGAGCCTGAGCATTAGCCTGGACCTGAGCCTGAGCCTGAGCCTGAGCCTGAGCCTGAGCCTGAGCCTGAGCCTGAGCCTGAGCCTGACCTTGACCCTGAGCCTGAGCCTGAGCCTGAGCCTGAGCCTAGGCCTGGGTCTGAGCCTGAGCCTTTGCATAAGGCTGAGCCTGAGCCTGAGCCTGAGCCTGAGCCTGAGCCTGAGCCTGAGCCTGAGCCTGAGCCTGAACCTGAGCCTGAGCCTGAGCCTGAGCCTGAGTCTGAGTCTGGGCCTGAGCCTGGGCATTGGCCTGAGCCTGAGCCTGAGCCTGAGCCTGAGCCTGAGTCTGAGCCTGAGCCTGAGACTGGGCATTGGCCTGAGCCTGAGCCTGAGCCTGAGACTGGGCATTGGCCTGAGCCTTTGCATAAGGCTGAGCCTGAGCCTGAGCCTGGGCATTGGCCTGAGCCTGAGCCTGACCCTGACCCTGACCTTGACCCTGAGCCTGAGCCTGAGCCTGAGTCTGAGTCTGAGCCTGAGCCTAGGCCTGGGTCTGAGCCTGAGCCTTTGCATAAGGGTGAAGACTGATGCCGTCTGCCAGCTAAACAGACCTCATTGTGACCGCGCGTACCGTGCGTAGCCTTTAATGAGGGGTGACCCCCCCCCCTTTCTCCACCCCCATTGCCCCAGATATTATCTCCGTTGCCCCCCCCCTCCCTCCCCACACTCCTGTGACTGACTCGCGAGCCAGGGACAAAAAAAGCCCCCTTCACGCTTCTTGTTTCCCTGTACCCCCCTCTCCCCACCCTCCCCACCCTCCGCCGAAACCACACCACCTACCCTAGCCCCTACCCATCCCTGGAACCATCTATCTTATGGCCATGCCACTCCGTTCCATGCTTCATGCCCCCCCCCCCCCTGCCCATCCTAGCCGTCACACGATAAAGATATCGATTACGCGTGGCTGCGCTCCACACCAGGTATGTAGGCTGCACGTCATTAATGTCCATTGCGACCTTCACACACTCGCTTGCCTCCATTCGTCATTGATAACCTCGCGAAATAAATCATATTTACAACAAAGACCCGGAGTGAGTGTGCATTCAATGACCAAAGTGTTGTCTTTTCTCCCCCCAAATGGCATGCATGTTGCACGTTTTGTTACAAAATCATGTTTTGAACTCGAAGGCAAAATTCCGTGGAAATATATAAATATTGGCGGAGGTATTATTCATCAACAGATTTTTTTTTATTTCCATAACCGAACAGCAAGTTGTGACATCAGACAGACAGAATATATGTTATATTGTTAAGAATATACAGCTGTGCAAGAGAGGGATCATGCTAGAAGAGGGATGACCGGTTTCCATTTTCTTGTCAAAGAAATGTCAACAGATTGATAGTCTAGTCATGCCCAGAGTCTTCCCTGAGCCGGCAGCGCATTGACACGGGGTGGGGGGGGGGGCTAACCGCCCTGTGTCCGGGGTCTCCACAGCGGTCACGGTGAGGAGAGAGAGAGTGGTGTGGAGGGATCGCTGACTGTGGCTGTGTCTATACCTGGTAGCGGGGGGGGGGGGGGGCAATAATGGTTCTCAGGTTGATGCCAGTAACATCCAACGAGGAAACAAGAACGCCACTTGTAAAGTGTTTACTTCAGATTTCACGGCAACTCCCGAGGAACAATAGTCCGGTTTTTCATGTGCGGCATCTTCTGCCACCCACAACATTAACATGATTTATTCCCCGCGGTGACAGCGTCGTTGGGGCAGATTCATGATTCTTGCTTTTGGCGAGCGAGCCATGTATAATTTCTTCATAGTTAAAGGTTTACAACAGTATCCACCAGATTGGGCTCAGTTACCTTCATGACATGCATAACACAAAGAAAATACCTACGTGTAGAAATAATGCACCAACTATATATGTACCACGTGTCGAAACAACAGCTTTGGCCGAAATGTGGTGGTGTGTCAAAAATAAAAGAATAACCGGTATACTTAAAAAATGAAACAACCTTTTGAGGGTGGTTTGTTACGGTTATTTTAGCCGTATCTTGAATTTACTCCTTATGCACGAACAGAACAGAATCTCTATAGCCAATGTTTTCTAACTATGTGTAAATGTCATGCCAATTTCTTCCATATAATAAAAAAAAAAGAAGGTCAAATCAGATGTGTTTTTGTGTGGCTGTAATTCGTGCACATCGAAAGACATAGTTAATGGGTGAGGCTTAAACTAATGGAATGGTTGTTATACTTCCATTACCATATGTACATATACCTCATCAGCTCATGTCATTTGGTCATTGTGGTTCAATAGCACTTGTGCTAATATTTATTGTGGAATTGTACCGAAAAATATAAAAAAGACAAATGACGAATACACCATGTTATATAATAGCGTGGCACTGTACTGCGCGGGACGCGCGGGTGATTCATTCACTAGATCGCACCACGTGTCAATGTGATTCTTATGGCATTTGGCGCCGAAATGATGAAATCCTGACTGGCCCCTATTCTTGGAGTAGAGATGACATCTAGCGGCCTAGATCACAGATAATGATCCACGTGGACAGTGGATTGTCACGTCATATTGTCCTTCATCAGCCTATATCCACCACTTATATAATTAGATCCACACCCTGCGCCACATCCTCTACCAGTACGAAGGTACTCAGGTTGCCTTACTTCTAAAGTCAAATCACCATATGTTTATCCATTGCCCTACCCCGCCTCCTCCCCCCACCCCCCCCCCCCTCCCGATTCCGCCTTTACGCATCAGGTGCACTCATCACGTGCCTGTATTCTATACCTTAGAGGAAAGACCCGCCTCCCACCCACTCTAACCAGCCACCGTGCCAACCCCATCCCAGCTTCTCTGTCACTCACTCAGATCTCCCTGCCCCACCCTCCCCTCCACTTCCCCCCACCTACCCCCGTTGTCTTCCTCCGCCAGGGGTCCTCACGGGTCTAGCAGCACGATGTGTTTATCGTTCGATCGATACTTGGAGTGAACGCCGTGAGACTCGCGGAGGTGACACGTGACGGGGCGTGGTTCGCGCCGAGAGGAAGCTAACCTTCTCACGCTCATCAATTGCCCACGACTCGGCTTTCCCTGACGTCCGGAAGGAGCCCAATGCCGGGCCCAAAGGTTCGCGTGATTACAGGTGTTCAGGTCGAGACCGATGATTTTTGTTTTCTATTTCACCAAAGCACGACAGTGTGCGTGACCGAATCTCTGCCAAAGACGATGTGGATGATGGCTAAAACGTGGATATAATTGGTATTGATCAGTGCATATGTGGCTTGGAAAACGTTTGATGTTGAGCGAGGATAATGCCCGAGTATAATGCAAATGTTGCTATAATGTCGGTACCTCCACCCCCTTTCTATATCCCTGGAATATATCCCTATATCCGGGAGGGGGGGGGGGGTCAAGGGGTTTTCATTTCACCGTGAACCGGGAATGAGGAAAATAATTCTTCGTGAACTGGCAATGGAGTATTAGCCGACCGCCGTGATAAAGAATTTTCATTAATCGTGAACAGGGAATTCTGATATTAAATAAACGCGAATCGAAAAATCGTCAATTTTTTTTATTTTTTTTTTTTTATTATATATATATTTATTTCCATAACGATGTTACAGTACAAAAGTAATATATTTCAGATCCATAATAAACGCATATCATTACCGTACATTGCTTGGTACACCAAAGACCACGTTTTAACCACAATAAAAACACTTAATCATCTCTAAATATTCATTAAATTGCACATAATGGGTTCCCATTTGTTCTTAAATATAATAACAGACAAAGAAGGTTTTTGTTCTACCGCGGATTTTTCCACAGCATAGTAATACTTAACACTATTGATGGCACCTTGAAAATTTGGAATCTTTGTGGCCCATTTACAAATATAGAAATATTTCTTCACTATTAACACTAAATGATTTAATAATCTACTATGTAGCGAGGTAACTACTCCCAGTATGATGGATTGCATGGACACTTCGAGTACCAGATTTGGGTCTGCCTCGTTTAACCAATTTGCTATTTTGTTCCATATAGGCTTAACAAATATACAACTATACAATAAATGGTCAATAGTTTCCGATTCATTTCCACAAAATACACATGTATCGGAGCTCACAAGTTTACATCTATATAAAAAGGTATTTGTTACTAATGCTCTATGAAGAATAAGATACTGGAAGCTCCTCAAACGTTCATCGACAGTGGCGGTTACTGGTAGTTTGTAAAACTGTTTCCATTCTAACTCTATTTGTGGTTCCGATATTTCCTCCCATTTCGTTTCATTAACAATGTTATATGGCAAAAACTCAACGAATACATTACACAGATGTTTGCACAAGCGTTTTACCTTCAAAATAGCGTCTGTAAAGTTATATGTAACGGATGCCTGTTTCTCATGCAGTACGGAACATTGTTCTTTCCAATCTCTTGGTATAGAATGCATAAAACCATAAAAATCTACGAAATTTATGTCTAGTTTATATCTGTTTACAAAGTGTTTCCAGCCCAGAAAGAGTCCATTTTCATCCACAATATCATTAACAAAAATAACCCCTCGTCAATTTAGTATCGTGTATCCGCCTTTCCATTGCATGCGGAGAGTTTTTTTAATTCATCGTGACCTGGAAGTAAAGACATTTATTCGTCGTGACCTGGGAACACGACCCTCCCCCCCCCCCCCGCTTACCCCCCCCCCCTAGGCATTGCAACATTGTAAGAGTGTTTCCGCAGAGCCCCGCTCCGACTACCAGATTGTTAGTTCTGTCTCACCGAAAGTTTACCCCTACCCCACACCCTATTTCAAAATTGCGGTCAATTTGTAGCATTTTCAAACATACATATAATTAGTACAAGTGCCGATAAACCCGTCTGGCCTGCTGCCAAAAGGGCACTTGACAAGTCAGGGCAAATTTTGTGTGGCCATGAACGGGTGATAATCACCGAAAACAGGTTTTTCATTTCC
Organism: Arenicola marina; assembly: GCA_964019135.1. Taxonomy (NCBI): domain Eukaryota; kingdom Metazoa; phylum Annelida; class Polychaeta; family Arenicolidae; genus Arenicola; species Arenicola marina. Next base: position 3,577,129 of record OZ025265.1, on the reverse strand, counting down.
AACCCAGCGTTCTATTGGCAATGTAGCTGAGTGGCAAAACCAGCGTCGCCGTTGAAGCCAAACCAGGTGATTTAAATATTTTCGACAGCGTCATAAAGATGGCGGTACTTTCCTTTATGGGGAGCTCCGTCTGCTTGTGGTCGCCGCTCTGCAGCCGTCACAACGGATGCCACACTGAGCAGACGACAAACTCGTTCTGCGTACGTCGCGGCCATGCTTCCCCATAGTGAGAGCGCACCCGACACGGGTTACATGTCTAGCCACCGTGCTTCCCCATAGTGAGAGCGCACCTGACACGGGTTACATGTCTAGCCACCGTGCTTCCCCATAGTGAGAGCGCACCCGACACGGGTTACATGTCTAGCCACCGTGCTTCCCCATAGTGAGAGCGCACCCGACACGGGTTACATGTCTAGCCACCGTGCTTCCCCATAGTGAGAGCGAACCCGACACGGGTTACATGTCTAGCCACCGTGCTTCCCCATAGTGAGAGCGCACCCGACACGGGTTACATGTCTAGCCACCGTGCTTCCCCATAGTGAGAGCGCACCCGACACGGGTTACATGTCTAGCCACCGTGCTTCCCCATGGTGAGAGCGCACCCGACACGGGTTACATGTCTAGCCACCGTGCTTCCCCATAGTGAGAGCGCACCCGACACGGGTTACATGTCTAGCCACCGTGCTTCCCCATGGTGAGAGCGAACCCGACACGGGTTACATGTCTAGCCACCGTGCTTCCCCATGGTGAGAGCGAACCCGACACGGGTTACATGTCTAGCCACCGTGCTTCCCCATAGTGAGAGCGAACCCGACACGGGTTACATGTCTAGCCACCGTGCTTCCCCATGGTGAGAGCGAACCCGACACGGGTTACATGTCTAGCCACCGTGCTTCCCCATAGTGAGAGCGAACCCGACACGGGTTACATGTCTAGCCACCGTGCTTCCCCATGGTGAGAGCGAACCCGACACGGGTTACATGTCTAGCCACCGTGCTTCCCCATAGTGAGAGCGCACCCGACACGGGTTACATGTCTAGCCACCGTGCTTCCCCATGGTGAGAGCGAACCCGACACGGGTTACATGTCTAGCCACCGTGCTTCCCCATAGTGAGAGCGAACCCGACACGGGTTACATGTCTAGCCACCGTGCTTCCCCATGGTGAGAGCGCACCAGACACGGGTTACATGTCTAGCCACCGTGCTTCCCCATAGTGAGAGCGAACCCGACACGGGTTACATGTCTAGCCACCGTGCTTCCCCATAGTGAGAGCGAACCCGACACGGGTTACATGTCTAGCCACCGTGCTTCCCCATAGTGAGAGCGAACCCGACACGGGTTACATGTCTAGCCACCGTGCTTCCCCATAGTGAGAGCGAACCCGACACGGGTTGCATGTCTAGCCACCGTGCTTCCCCATAGTGAGAGCGCCCCCCGACACGGGTTACATGTCTAGCCACCGTGCTTCCCCATAGTGAGAGCGCCCCCCGACACGGGTTACATGTCTAGCCACCGTGCTTCCCCATAGTGAGAGCGAACCCGACACGGGTTACATGTCTAGCCACCGTGCTTCCCCATAGTGAGAGCGCACCCGACACGGGTTACATGTCTAGCCACCGTGCTTCCCCATAGTGAGAGCGCACCAGACACGGGTTACATGTCTAGCCACCGTGCTTCCCCATAGTGAGAGCGCACCCGACACGGGTTACATGTCTAGCCACCGTGCTTCCCCATAGTGAGAGCGCACCCGACACGGGTTACATGTCTAGCCACCGTGCTTCCCCATGGTGAGAGCGAACCCGACACGGGTTACATGTCTAGCCACCGTGCTTCCCCGTGGTGAGAGCGCACCTGACACGGGTTACATGTCTAGCCACCGTGCTTCCCCATAGTGAGAGCGAACCCGACACGGGTTACATGTCTAGCCACCGTGCTTCCCCATGGTGAGAGCGAACCCGACACGGGTTACATGTCTAGCCACCGTGCTTCCCCATGGTGAGAGTGCACCCGACACGGGTTACATGTCTAGCCACCATGCTTCCCCGTGGTGAGAGCGCACCCGACACGGGTTACATGTCTAGCCACCGTGCTTCCCCATGGTGAGATTGCACCAGACACGGGTTACATGTCTAGCCACCGTGCTTCCCCATGGTGAGAGTGCACCCGACACGGGTTACATGTCTAGCCACCGTGCTTCCCCATAGTGAGAGCGCACCAGACACGGGTTACATGTCTAGCCACCGTGCTTCCCCATAGTGAGAGCGCACCAGACACGGGTTACATGTCTAGCCACCGTGCTTCCCCATGGTGAGAGTGCACCCGACACGGGTTACATGTCTAGCCACCGTGCTTCCCCATAGTGAGAGCGCACCAGACACGGGTTACATGTCTAGCCACCGTGCTTCCCCATAGTGAGAGAGCACCTGACACGGGTTACATGTCTAGCCACCGTGTTTCCATATGGTGAGAGCGCACCCGACACGGGTTACATGTCTAGCCACCATGCTTCCCCGTGGTGAGAGCGCACCCGACACGGGTTACATGTCTAGCCACCGTGCTTCCCCATGGTGAGATTGCACCAGACACGGGTTACATGTCTAGCCACCGTGCTTCCCCATGGTGAGAGTGCACCCGACACGGGTTACATGTCTAGCCACCGTGCTTCCCCGTGGTGAGAGCGCACCCGACACGGGTTACATGTCTAGCCACCGTGCTTCCCCATAGTGAGAGCGCACCAGACACGGGTTGCATGTCTAGCCACCGTGCTTCCCCATGGTGAGATTGCACCAGACACGGGTTACATGTCTAGCCACCGTGCTTCCCCATGGTGAGAGTGCACCCGACACGGGTTACATGTCTAGCCACCGTGCTTCCCCGTGGTGAGAGCGCACCCGACACGGGTTACATGTCTAGCCACCGTGCTTCCCCATGGTGAGATTGCACCAGACACGGGTTACATGTCTAGCCACCGTGCTTCCCCATGGTGAGAGTGCACCCGACACGGGTTACATGTCTAGCCACCGTGCTTCCCCATGGTGAGAGCGCACCCGACACGGGTTACATGTCTAGCCACCTTGCTTCCCCATGGTGAGAGCGCACCTGACACGGGTTACATGTCTAGCCACCTTGCTTCCCCATGGTGAGAGCGCACCCGACATGGGTTACATGTCTAGCCACCATGCTTCCCCATGGTGAGAGCGCATCTGACACGGGTTACATGTCTAGCCACCGTGCTTCCCTATAGTGAGAGAGCACCTGACACGGGTTACATGTCTAGCCACCGTGCTTCCTCATGGTGAGATTGCACCTGACACGGGTTACATGTCTAGCCACCATGCTGCCCCATGGTGAGAGCGCACCCGACACGGGTTACATGTCTAGCCACCGTGCTTTCCCATGGTGAGAGTGCACCCGACACGGGTTACATGTCTAGCCACCGTGCTTCCCCATGGTGAGAGCGCACCTGACACGGGTTACATGTCTAGCCACCGTGCTTCCCCATGGTGAGAGCGCACCCGACACGGGTTACATGTCTAGCCACCGTGCTTCCCCATGGTGAGAGCGCACCTGACACGGGTTACATGTCTAGCCACCGTGCTTCCCCATGGTGAGAGCGCACCTGACACGGGTTACATGTCTAGCCGCCGTGCTTCCCCATGGTGAGAGCGCAGCAGACACGGGTTACATGTCTAGCCACCGTGCTTCCCCATGGTGAGAGCGCACCCGGCACGGGTTACATGTCTAGCCATCGTGCTTCCCCATGGTGAGAGCGCACCTGACACGGGTTACATGTCTAGCCACCGTGCTTCCCCATGGTGAGAGCGCACCCGACACGGGTTACATGTCTAGCCACCGTGCTTCCCCATGGTGAGAGCGCACCCGACACGGGTTACATGTCTAGCCACCGTGCTTCCCCATGGTGAGAGCGCACCCGACACGGGTTACATGTCTAGCCACCGTGCTTCCCCATGGTGAGAGCGAACCAAACACGGGTTACATGTCTAGTCACCGTGCTTCCCCGTGGTGAGAGCGCCCCCCGACACGGGGTACATGTCTAGCCACCGTGCTTCCTCATGGTGAGAGCGCACCCGACACGGGTTACAGGTCTAGCCACCGTGCTTCCCCATGGTGAGATTGCACCTGACACGGGTTACATGTCTAGCCACCATCCTTCCCCACGGTGAGAGCGCACCCGACACGGGTTACATGTCTAGCCACCATGCTTCCCCATGGTGAGAGCGCACCCGACACAGGTTGCATGTCTAGCCACCGTGCTTCCCCATGGTGAGATTGCACCAGACACGGGTTACATGTCTAGCCACCGTGCTTCCCCATGGTGAGAGCGCACCAAACACGGGTTACATGTCTAGCCACCGTGCTTCCCCATGGTGAGAGCGCACCTGACACGGGTTACATGTCTAGCCACCTTGCTTCCCCATGGTGAGAGCGCACCTGACACGGATTACATGTCTAGCCACCGTGCTTCCCCATGGTGAGAGATCACCTGACACGGGTTACATGTCTAGTCACCGTGCTTCCCCATGGTGAGAGCGCACCCGACACGGATTACATGTCTAGCCACCGTGCTTCCCCATGGTGAGAGCGCACCCGACACGGGTTACATGTTTAGCCACCGTGCTTCCCCATGGTGAGATTGCACCAGACACGGGTTACATGTCTAGCCGCCGTGCTTTCCCATGTTGAGAGCGCACCTGACACGGATTACATGTCTAGCCACCGTGCTTCCCCATGGTGAGAGAGCACGTGACACGGGTTACATGTCTAGTCACTGTGCTTCCCCATGGTGAGAGCGCACTCGACACGGATTACATGTCTAGCCACCGTGCTTCCCCATGGTGAGAGCGCACCCGACACGGGTTACATGTCTAGCCACCGTGCTTCCCCATGGTGAGAGCGCACCCGACACGGGTTACATGTCTAGCCACCGTGCTTCCCCATGGTGAGAGCGCACCTGACACGGGTTACATGTCTAGCCGCCGTACTTCCCCATAGTGAGAGCGCACCTGACACGGGTTACATGTCTAGCCACCGTGCTTCCCCATGGTGAGAGAGCACCTGACACGGGTTACATGTCTAGCCACCGTGCTTCCCCATGGTGAGAGCGCACCAGACACGGGTTACATGTCTAGCCACCGTGCTTTCCCATGGTGAGAGCGCGCCTGACACGGGCTACATGTCTAGCCACCGAGCTTCCCCATGGTGAGAGCGCATCTGACACGGGTTACAGGTCTAGCCACCATGCTTCCCCATGGTGAGAGCGCGCCAGACACGGGTTACATGTCTAGCCGCCGTGCTTGCCCATGGTGAGAGCGCACCTGACACGGGTTACATGTCTAGCCGCCGTGCTTGGCCAGCTCATGCTGTATTTGACCATTCGCATACGTCTCGAGGCATGTTCGCCCTGTATGGGCCCCACTCGGACATACATACAAGGAACACGGCATTAACGACCCTTGTGACCAGCATACCGGGTGCAGGCGTTCTAACCACAGATTACCCTGCGCTGATGCTGCCGTTGCAACGGCCAGGGAACCAGGCTACTCCCCGTCTATCCCGCCATCCGCGATGACCTTCCTGTCACGTCCTTGGAGGCCGATCGCCAGCATGGTAATGACTTGATCCAACGTCAGCGCCCCCTATAAGGAGCCATACCTCTGCACTCTCTCGCTAGAGGTCGCACGGTCCTCTCGGCATCTGTAAAGCAGGCCTTGCGCTTGGCTGTCTGAGGGACGTTGTCATTGACGACAATAACAGGTAACAAACGCAATTACCAGCACCAGGTGCATCCGATGTTCTGAGATACTTACCAAAATTTACCATCATTATAGAGTGTGACCCATTCTGATATTAACTATCAGCCTCTCATATGACGCTTTGGTGATGGGAGCTATCTTGGCGCAAGGGATCGATATACAGGGCCAAGGAACCAAAAATGAGATGAATCGGTATGTGAACATTGTATTACTCTCGCAACGCTGGATTCCATCATCAAAATCGGATAGATTACATGCACGAGCGCTTAACTTCTTCATTGATTATTAGTCCTCACGCGGTCATCTGCACTAAGCCCCACCTCTCGTATTATATATAGCAATATATAGGCTATGAGAGGTGGGGCTTAGTGCAGATGACCGCGTGGGGTATATAGGCTATGAGAGGTGGGGCTTAGTGCAGATGACCGCGTGGGGTATATAGGCTATGAGAGGTGGGGCTTAGTGCAGATGACCGCGTGGGGTATATAGGCTATGAGAGGTGGGGCTTAGTGCAGATGACCGCGTGGGGTATATAGGCTATGAGAGGTGGGGCTTAGTGCAGATGACCGCGTGGGGTATATAGGCTATGAGAGGTGGGGCTTAGTGCAGATGACCGCGTGGGGTATATAGGCTATGAGAGGTGGGGCTTAGTGCAGATGACCGCGTGGGGTATATAGGCTATGAGAGGTGGGGCTTAGTGCAGATGACCGCGTGGGGTATATAGGCTATGAGAGGTGGGGCTTAGTGCAGATGACCGCGTGGGGTATATAGGCTATGAGAGGTGGGGCTTAGTGCAGATGACCGCGTGGGGTATATAGGCTATGAGAGGTGGGGCTTAGTGCAGATGACCGCGTGGGGTATATAGGCTATGAGAGGTGGGGCTTAGTGCAGATGACCGCGTGGGGTATATAGGCTATGAGAGGTGGGGCTTAGTGCAGATGACCGCGTGGGGTATATAGGCTATGAGAGGTGGGGCTTAGTGCAGATGACCGCGTGGGGTATATAGGCTATGAGAGGTGGGGCTTAGTGCAGATGACCGCGTGGGGTATATAGGCTATGAGAGGTGGGGCTTAGTGCAGATGACCGCGTGGGGTATATAGGCTATGAGAGGTGGGGCTTAGTGCAGATGACCGCGTGGGGTATATAGGCTATGAGAGGTGGGGCTTAGTGCAGATGACCGCGTGGGGTATATAGGCTATGAGAGGTGGGGCTTAGTGCAGATGACCGCGTGGGGTATATAGGCTATGAGAGGTGGGGCTTAGTGCAGATGACCGCGTGGGGTATATAGGCTATGAGAGGTGGGGCTTAGTGCAGATGACCGCGTGGGGTATATAGGCTATGAGAGGTGGGGCTTAGTGCAGATGACCGCGTGGGGTATATAGACTATGAGAGGTGGGGCTTAGTGCAGATGACCGCGTGGGGTATATAGGCTATGAGAGGTGGGGCTTAGTGCAGATGACCGCGTGAGGACTAATAATGAACGAAGAAGTTAAGCGCTCGTGGTTACATGAGCCCTGAAATAAATGATATAGGGAACGAATATTGAGTGACTGGGGAACATCACAAGATTCGCCCTGTGTAGATGCATACACATGGAATGCAATGCTACAGGGATTGGATAAAAATTGCTTCAGCTTCACGTACAAGGATTCAAAGCTACATGTTGATCTGCAACTCAGCCTGCTTATCAACTGGGCTATGTAAGTTCCCCTACGCATATATGCATGACGACGTATAATATATGTCATAATTATAAACCGATTGACATCCTTTTATGTCACGCCATGAAACTGTAATAATAAAAGACACTAGGTTTACGCCAAGCTTCCCGCACGGTGGCGCTTCGCGAGCTAGCTGTTACCGCTGCTGTCGGCCGGAGGGCAAATTTCAAGATTCTTAAAAAAACAGCTGTAATTTCTTGCAACATTATTGTTTTCAAAAATTAAACATGACCATAACGAGCTCTGTGTATTTAGTACAGCAAAAAAACTTAGGCTGGGTCCCGGCACAAATTTGTATACATGCGCGGCGCATGTTTCCTATCAATTTACGCAGTGAGTATGAAAATGCATTGAGGAAGTAGGCGACAACAGAGACATGGAGCCGTAGTGGAGTGAGTCGAAGGCAGAGAAGTGGGTTTACGCATGTGCATTTTTGTAGTGGTGGTGCTCATGATAAAAAAAATCATATTCCATATAATTTTAGCACTTTCTTGGCTGAAAAAATCCACCTGATAATCGTCATGGCGCTTCGGAGATCGGAGGCATCATTGTAAGAGACCCCAATATACAGGTTACACCAGATGACAGTTGTGACCTAGTGAATCCAGAATAGGATCTCATAGAATTCCGCTGACTATTCCCTGGTAAAATATTTCAGTCATTACTTCCGACCATATTAAGAATATTATTTAATCTTCGGACATAACACCGTATATAGCGAAGTAAAATAATTTAACCGCCGACTAAAACAAAGTATATTTGTCTACACTGACCGAAGAAAACCGTCGGGCTCTGTGCGCATCGGAGTCTGCGCCAACGACCGTCATGTGGACAGGGACTAAAGCTAGCCAAGGGTAGTGTTATACCCACACTCTACTGTCCACCTGATTTACGACTATTCGCACGCGATTGCGTCTTGGTCGCTAAAAACCAATGGTTTGCCACCATATGGGACCCCTGTTTGCCCGTATATAGCCTATTATAGGCGCCAGGCCCGCACGGCTGCCGCCGGTCAGTGACTAACGCCAGGGTTCAAGCGTCGCGCGGTCCATGCCACCGTATAGGTCGATATAAAACAACAATACAACATAATTTGCCGCCCTTCAGGACGCGTCCCGTGAAGTTGATGGACGGGCGGGCGCCTGTGGCGGTGGGCGCCGGAGGGAGGAGTCCCGCTGAGCCACACCGTTACACCGGCGCTTGGCTTCAACGGGGCGCTTTAGGTGTTTATTTTTCGGTCCACATTAACATGTTGTAATGTTTATATTGTGGCTAATCTCACGGCGGGGATGGCGTTACCTGGCTAAGCGCGTGCGTTCCCTGGAGGACGAGGATTCAAGGGTCAATAACCCCATGATTGGCGCCCTACAGACTCGTGGGGACTGCTGCGGTCTCCGAGGAGCAGGGGGCCGCGTGAAAACCCGCGAAGACTCTCGGGTGCCTTGTTAAGCCCATTTTTGTCGAGTTTCACGTCCGCTGGAAACTGCTCATGTGTGCATAAAGCTGGTAAAAATCACATCCATTACCTGCCAGACGCAGGCGCGTGTTATCCCAGCAAGGCTCCCAGAGCTGAAGGAGACAGCATATGGCAGACTGGGTCTGTCGAGACTTGAGATGTCCATGGCTTTGGGAGGTGGAGTGCCATTTTGATGGGTTGAGCTCTCCTAGGAGACGAGCCTTCAAAAAACCGGTCACAACAACAGCGAAAGTATATGACAAGACGAGATTTGTTTGCACATTATCTCAAGTATTGAAATATTGGAAGATGTTTGACCAGTGATAGGAATGGTGGATTTATTTTGGGATCTTAGGGGAACGAAATAAAACTGCTGATATTTATGCCACCGATGGACATGGGCAGTCCAAATCGTACCGCCCACCTCCCAACATTAATAGAAAAATGATAAACATGCCTCTGACGCAGAATGGCAGGGAGTGAAGCCATTACCTACTGCTCGGCTGGTGTGCCAGTTAACAGTAATATCATAATGTCATTATTCATCCGCAATGGGACCGTGAAGAAAGCAGTTTTACATTTTAACAGGTTTATTATCTCTGGAGAGCACGTGATGAATTATTTACGGGGCATTAGAAGCATGATGCTCTTCACACGGGAAGTGGAAAACCTACTCAGCCCACAGTGTAATATGTCGATGTTTGTTTTTGAAGGAAAAGCCGGCGGGTGGCTTATTTCATTATTCTTGTTTTCGGTGACATGGATATTACCTTGGCGATTTTAAAATTGGCAAAACTACGCGGAAGGAATTCTTAGCTTGCGGCCATAATAATGACCGCCTGGGTCAATTCCGGTTCCGGTTGCGAGTGCCGTGGATCATGTGTCCGACCAGACATTATTACCATATGGACAAAAATCAATTTGCGTCTGTTGCCGTAATAATAGCTTCCGCATGTCAATTATTCTCATTGTTCTTGTTGCGTAATTCACAGAGACATGATTCAGTGTTCTGTCTGGTGCCACTTAAGTACCACACCTGCCTTTGGATCTCGTTACTTGTTTTTTTTACAAGCATGAGATGTAGACGAGCTCAGGACATCAAAGGGTGGCTGTAATAGATGAAAGAAAGAAACGCCACATCGCATCAATAGGAGGAGACGTGGATTGAGACGCACCGCCGCCTGTCTGGTCACCCATAAGGACCTTAGTTCTCGTCCGGCACCAAAGAATACGTCATTATAATTCTGTGTCTCCGATGTCGCGGACACTGAATTGCGTAGTGCCATGAATAAGGCGTCCGCACATGTCTTCAGCAGTTTTCCAGGCGTTATCACGATTCTTGTACCGGCCTGTGGTCGCTCCATGCTATTTGTCGTGCCCATGGGAGTTCGCATCTTCAAGGGAGTTGCTGGAACCGGACACAATATTCTCTGTTTGATTAACGCAAGGCACGATGGACGTATTCAAGGGTAGCAGCTTTAACTACTTATGGTCACATCGCGTTAATGTGAGAAGGCAGGGAGAGTGGAGCCATGTCCCCGGGGGTAACCCCCTACTCTTTGCGATCTTTAGCTTTAGACCACGCAGCAGAGCGCGAACTACCGATCCACATGCCGTTTTGCGTGGATTGGGAGGAGGGCGAGGAGAGGGGGGAGGGGGGCGAGGAGCAGGGGAGGAGGGGGCATTAGAGAATGTACGTGTCAACCTGTTATAGAATAAAATAATATTTTAATAAAAAAAGTGCCATGATATAGATGTATTCAATTCACGTTCATATTATTCGGTTTTCTTGCAACTACATCGGGCGTTTGTGTAATGCAAGCAACAATAAGTGTTTTAACTGACTGACATAAACATGGAGAATAGATTCGAAGATCAACATGACATGTTGAGTGAATTCTCTAGAACATATATGCATTACGCACGATCGGCAACGCCTTGGACATGAATATATTACTGATGATTGTTCGATAGATCATTGCACCATGTGTACCTGGCGCCTATGACGGAAGGCCATTGTCACTGGATGTGGTGTTTGCTGCCTTTGCGGCAATGCATTCGGGGAACATATGATGCAAGCGCCAGGTTGGCAGCCGCCACTATCACCATGCATAAAAAGAAAGCCATGATGGCAAAGCTATTGACTAGACTGCGAGTTCTTATGATGACCGAACAAACTAACGGCCACGGTCGATATAGGATCCATTATTTGTCTCAAAATATAGACTATAATTTTAATATATGTTTATTCTGTGGCACATTTTATGCTATGGTGATACGCATTTATCCCACATATCGCATCAATGGCCTGGACTGCCATGAGGGCCGAAACGATTGCCAATTAGGTCAATAGGTAACCGTTTGTATCATACTTAATGCAACGGATTGTCTGCCGTCTTACAGCTGTTGTAGTAATGCATTGAGTCGAACATTAGGCGATGGTTAGATGGCTCAGTGTGTCTACACAAAGATCGGATGTGATGTCAATCCATCCATTATCATTAGTTCGCATGACACCACGTGTCTGAACACTGCCACGACACGTGTCTGCACACTGCCACGCCACGTGCCTGCACAGCTGTCGTAATGTCGCCATCTTAGCGTCTTGGTTGGTATAAGTATGACTCTGTAACCTATGTAGTTCGTCATCGCGACCGAGGCGGTGCAGAGCAACCCCAAACGCGAAGACAGGCATGGCATCTCCATCCACCTGTGACATTTACAAAGCTTGGGCTCGAACCGTACACCGACTGCTTGCGCTGGCCTTACAGAGCACATTTTACATTTTGATCCCAACGTGTGGCGATTAACACATGTATGGACGGTAAAATGATATTCTCGCATTCGCCACACAAAGATTTATTGGAAATAAAAAGTAACAATTTCGGCCGACTTTATTTCCCATTCCTTTTTTATAGTAATATGCGACCCAGGTCTTTAATCTATAAGCACCCCCCCACCCCTCACCCCTTGTATCCCCCAATGACCCCACCACTCCTTCCACTCTCCTTCTTGGCCGCCTGATCCCTCGGCATTAAGCGGTCTGACCGTCAGACAAGAAATCTTCTGGGACTATGGTAGCTTACCGGGGCTGCAGATTAAACAGCCCAGGGCCGCTTGCCCTACAGCACAGTATCGCTGTCATCGGACACTTATTGTGATCGATGGCAGAGCTTGAATATGTCCAGCCTGAAGTGAGATTGAAGTCCTTTCAACGATTGGTCTTTGATGTATGGGCTCAGCGTAATCACATATATAATAACTCGATATAGAGGGAAGCTATCGCTGTCTCAGTCTAAGTAATCATCGTACCCTCTGCCCTGCAGGCCCGGGTCAGCACTGCAAGGTAAAAGTAATTTTGAAAGTATTATGGTAAACTAAGAGGCTTATACAATACAAAAAGTAATTTTCAAAATATGTGTATGCGAGTCTTTCTGAAGGCGCTGGTTCGCGTATGCGAGCACCGCTACACATTACTGAGAGAACATCATGCATTAATCACAAACAATCAGATATAGAGTAATTGGCTTATAACGCAGTAATCCTAAGATTTTAATGGATATAATTATAAAAATGACAACGATAGATATAACATATTATAAATGTCAAAATTCCACACCAATTTTCTCGGTTATATCTAGCTTGTATTCCTCAGCTCTATATACGTTATATGAAAAAAACAGACCAATTACGTCGTCTATGTTGCTTCCGATGCCACGTGCTGGGGCAGACCTGCTCAATCACGGTGAGAATATTAATAAGCATCTCGTTGTCTGATTGTTCCCTTTATTTGTTACTTCACATAAGTATTCAAATGTACTCGAAGGAATCCATACAACCCAATTGAACATTACCCAAGTACTGACCAAAGTACATGGCTCGCAGTGAGTACACAGCGAAATAATCACTTTTCAATATACGGGAATGAAATAAATTTTATAAATAAATGAACGCATAGAGGCATAGATATTTTACACGTAAGAATGATAATATGGAAGCATGTAGCCCTATGAGGGCACACAAAGTTTTGCAGAAAACCAGCAAATCAATTATCAGGGCGCAGGCACTGTCACTGACACGCATGTCCTGTTTGCATTATGGATTCTATGCGAAAACAAGCGGTTACTGCCCTACAGCAAGAATCACAGTGAACCAAAGTCACTACAGATGTGGCTTCGTATTTGGAAGAAGAACATGACTATCGCATTGATTTCCGGGGAAAACGTTTGGCTTTACAAAATTTAATCTAATTCATGATGGGTTATGGGATAGCCTGTAAAACATGATTGATTTGGTATCAATTACACGCATACAATGTGCTTATATCTTCACAATAATGTCAATATGGTTAAAGGAAGCCGCCAGGCTGGCCTCTAACGCTGCTTTACCGATTTATATGATACCCAAGTGTCTATCCTCCAACTTACAGAATGTTCCGTCCTGTCTGTAGATTACAATAAAAGTGACCGCCAGCCTAACCAGGCGGCCGTCATTTTTGGAGGTGTGTCCGCGATAGACCAAGTAAGAGGCGATACTCTAATTATATTCAAACCGGAAATGACGCCTACGGTGTGAGCAAAACAAAATCGCTTGGTCATCGCAAATATAAATAGCTGCGATTCTAACTAAAATAATGGCATTTTACGGAGACAATCGTTACAAGAGATATATCAGTATGTATGGATGCTATGTTTTCATGAAATACTAAGATCATGGTCTACTGCGCGGCTTGGAACTGCCACAATTCGAGTATAGGCGTTGTGAAATGACGACAACCATAACATATGCAATGGCGCCTCACGGTGGAATTGTCCGGTGACTTGCGACGGCGATGTCGGCCATGACATGAGCCTCGTGTGAGAAGCGTTACGGTGACTCTGTATGGGTATGGGGCTTTCCACTGTTCTAGTCCTCGCGAAATGATCGACGGTCCACTTACCACCACGATCGATACTCGACCTAAACTCAGACTGGATAGGTAGGGCGTGTGCGTGGCGGTGGGGGGGGGGGGGGGTGCATTGTGGTTTGATGAGAGAGTAGAAATTATGGCAGGGTGTTGGGATGGGACAATGGGAGGATGGCAGGGTTTGAGGATGGCAGGATGGCAGGATGGCAGGGTGTGAGGATGGGATGATGGGAGGATGGCAGGATGTGAGGATGGGATGATGGGAGGATGGCTGGGTGTTGGGATGGGATGATGGCAGGATGGCAGGATGTGAGGATGGGATGATGGGAGGATGACAGGGTGTGAGGATGGGATGATGGGAGGATGGCTGGGTGTTGGGATGGGATGATGGCAGGATGGCAGGGTGTGAGGATGGGATGATGGGAGGATGACAGGGTGTGAGGATGGGATGATGGGAGGATGGCAGGGTGTGAGGATGGGATGATGTGAGGATGGAAGGGTGTGAGGATGGGATGATGGGAGGATGGCTGGGTGTTGGGATGGGATGATGTGAGGATGGCAGGGTGTGAGGATGGGAGGATGAGTGGATGACAGGGTGTGAGGATGGGAGGATGGCAGGATGTGAGGATGGGAGGATGGCAGGGTGTGAGGATGGGATGATGGGAGAATGGCTGGGTGTTGGGATGGGATGATGGCAGGATGGCAGGATGTGAGGATGGGATGATGGGAGGATGGCAGGGTGTGAGGATGGGATGATGGGAGGATGACAGGGTGTGAGGATGGGAGGATGGCAGGGTGTGAGGATGGGATGATGTGAGGATGGCAGGATGTGAGGATGGGATGATGTGAGGATGGCAGGGTGTGAGGATGGGATGATGGGTGGATGGCAGGGTGTGAGGATGGGATGATGGGAGGATGGAAGGGTGTGAGGATGGGATGATGGGAGGATGACAGGGTGTGAGGATGGGATGATGGGAGGATGGCAGGGTGTGAGGATGGGATGATGGGAGGATGGCAGGGTGTGAGGATGGGATGATGAGTGGATGACAGGGTGTGAGGATGGGATGATGGGAGGATGACAGGGTGTGAGGATGGGATGATGGGAGGATGGCAGGGTGTGAGGATGGGATGATGGGAGGATGGAAGGGTGTGAGGATGGGATGATGGGAGGATGGCAGGGTGTGAGGATGGGATGATGAGTGGATGACAGGGTGTGAGGATGGGATGATGGGAGGATGACAGGGTGTGAGGATGGGATGATGGGAGGATGGCAGGGTGTGAGGATGGGAGGATGACAGGGTGTGAGGATGGGATGATGGGAGGATGGCAGGGTGTGAGGATGGGATGATGGGAGGATGGCAGGGTTTGAGGATGGGATGATGGGAGGATGGCAGGGTGTGAGGATGGGATGATGTGAGGATGGAAGGGTGTGAGGATGGGGTGATGGGAGGATGGCTGGGTGTTGGGATGGGATGATGTGAGGATGGCAGGGTGTGAGGATGGGATGATGTGAGGATGGCAGGGTGTGAGGATAGGATGATGGGAGGATGGAAGGGTGTGAGGATGGGATGATGGGAGGATGACAGGGTGTGAGGATGGGATGATGGGAGGATGACAGGGTGTGAGGATGGGATGATGTGAGGATGGCAGGGTGTGAGGATGGGAGGATGAGTGGATGACAGGGTGTGAGGATGGGAGGATGGCAGGATGTGAGGATGGGAGGATGGCAGGGTGTGAGGATGGGATGATGTGAGGATGGAAGGGTGTGAGGATGGGATGATGAGTGGATGACAGGGTGTGAGGATGGGAGGATGAGTGGATGACAGGGTGTGAGGATGGGATGATGTGAGGATGGGAGGGTGTGAGGATGGGAGGATGAGTGGATGACAGGGTGTGAGGATGGGATGATGTGAGGATGGAAGGGTGTGAGGATGGGAGGATGAGTGGATGACAGGGTGTGAGGATGGGATGATGTGAGGATGGCAGGGTGTGAGGATGGGATGATGGGAGGATGACAGGGTGTGAGGATGGGATGATGGGAGGATGGGAGGATGACAGGGTGTGAGGATGGGATGATGTGAGGATGGCAGGATGGGATGATGTGAGGATGGAAGGGTGTGAGGATGGGAGGATGAGTGGATGACAGGGTGTGAGGATGGGATGATGTGAGGATGGCAGGGTGTGAGGATGGGATGATGGGAGGATGACAGGGTGTGAGGATGGGATGATGGGAGGATGGAAGGATGACAGGGTGTGAGGATGGGATGATGGCAGGATGACAGGGTGTGAGGATGGGATGATGGCAGGATGGCAGGATGACAGGGTGTGAGGATGGGATGATGTGAGGATGGCAGGGTGTGAGGATAGGAGGATGAGTGGATGACAGGGTGTGAGGATGGGATGATGTGAGGATGGCAGGATGTGAGGATGGGATGATGGGAGGATGACAGGGTGTGAGGATGGGAGGATGGCAGGGTGTGAGGATGGGATGATGTGAGGATGGCAGGATGTGAGGATGGGATGATGGGAGGATGACAGTTTGTGAGGATGGGAGGATGGCAGGGTGTGAGGATGGGATGATGGCAGGATGGCAGGATGTGATGATGGGATGATGGCAGGGTGTGAGGATGAAGGGATGGCAGGGTGTGACAATGGGAGGATGAGTGGATGACAGTGAGTGAGTTTGGATGATGCGTCCTAAGGCGCAGATGATGCCCATATATAATCGACCACTTTCTAAGATGAACTTAAATGTCCGGACATTTCACCGTGAATTATGGCTGCCCATCGCCATCAAGTCTCGTCCCCCCCGGTGTTCCAGGTCGGTGGCTCATGTCCCCGCGGCCCACCACGGCTTCTGGCCAAGCCCCCCCCCCCCCCCCCCGATGTCATGACCAACCGTCCTCCCTCCCTCCCGCCCTCCCCGGGCGTGTGTGTACACACATTAACATGGTCCTCACCGGTGATGGCCATATACCATGTGTGATCAGCCTGCTGCCTAATGGTTGATGTATGTATACATGTATTAGGCCCGAGCAGACGCCCGTGTGTGGGCTTGGAGCGGCTGGCCTGGTGGGGAAGGCCGAGCAGACGGCCGTGTGTGGGCTTGGAGCGGCCGGCCTGGCGGGGGAGGCCGAGCAGACGGCCGTGTGTGGGCTTGGAGCGGCCGGCCTGGTGGGGGAGCCCGAGCAGACGGCCGTGTGTGGGCTTGGAGCGGCCGGCCTGGTGGGGGAGGCCGAGCAGACGGCCGTGTGTGGGCTTGGAGCGGCCGGCCTGGTGGGGGAGGCCGAGCAGACGGCCGTGTGTGGGCTTGGAGCGGCCGGCCAGGTGGGGGAGGCCGAGCAGACGGCCGTGTGTGGGCTTGGAGCGGCCGGCCTGGTGGGGGAGGCCGAGCAGACGGCCGTGTGTGGGCTTGGAGCGGCCGGCCTGGTGGGGGAGGCCGAGCAGACGGCCGTGTGTGGGCTTGGAGCGGCCGGCCTGGTGGGGGAGGCCGAGCAGACGGCCGTGTGTGGGCTTGGGGCGGCCGGCCTGGTGGGGGAGGCCGAGCAGACGGCCGTGTGTGGGCTTGGAGCGGCCGGCCTGGTGGGGGAGGCCGAGCAGACGGCCGGGTGTGGACTTGGAGCGGCCGGCCTGGTGGGGATCGGCCGAGCAGACGGCCGTGTGTGGGCTTGGAGCGGCCGGCCTGGTGGGGAAGGCCGAGCAGACGGCCGTGTGTGGGCTTGGAGCGGCCGGCCTGGTGGGGGAGGCCGAGCAGACGGCCGGGTGTGGACTTGGAGCGGCCGGCCTGGTGGGGATCGGCCGAGCAGACGGCCGTGTGTGGGCTTGGAGCGGCCGGCCTGGTGGGGAAGGCCGAGCAGACGGCCGTGTGTGGGCTTGGAGCGGCCGGCCTGGTGGGGGAGGCCGGCCTGGTGGGGGAGGCCGGCCTGGTGGGGGAGCCCGAGCAGACGGCCGTGTGTGGGCTTTGAGCGGCCGGCCTGGTGGGGGAGGCCGAGCGGACGGCCGTGTGTGGGCTTGGAGTGGCCGGCCTGGTGGGGAAGGCCGAGCAGACGGCCGTGTGTGGCCTTGGAGCGGCCGGCTTGGTGGGGGTCGGTCGAGCAGACGGCCGGGTGTGGACTTGGAGCGGCCGGCCTGGTGGGGGAGGCCGGACTGGTGGGGAAAGCCGAGCAGACGGCCGTGTGTGGGCTTGGAGCGGCCGGCCTGGTGGGGAAGGCCGAGCAGACGGCCGGGTGTGGGCTTGGCGCGGCCGCGGCCGGCCTGGTGGGGAAGGCCGAGCAGACGGCCGTGTGTGGCCTTGGAGCGGCCGGCTTGGTGGGGGTCGGTCGAGCAGACGGCCGGGTGTGGACTTGGAGCGGCCGGCCTGGTGGGGGAGGCCGGCCTGGTGGGGAAGGCCGAGCAGACGGCCGGGTGTGGACTTGGAGCGGCCGGCCTGGTGGGGGAGGCCGAGCAGACGGCCGTGTGTGGGCTTGGAGCGGCCGGCCTGGTGGGGAAGGCCGAGCAGACGGCCGGGTGTGGGCTTGGCGCGGCCGCGGCCGGCCTGGTGGGGGAGGCCGAGCAGACGGCCGTGTGTGGGCTTGGAGCGGCCGGCCTGGTGGGGGAGGCCGAGCAGACGGCCGTGTGCGGGCTTGGAGCGGCCGCGGCCGGCCTGGTGGGGGAGGCCGAGCAGACGGCCGTGTGTGGGCTTGTGGCGGCCGGCCTGGTGGGGGAGCCCGAGCAGACGGCCGTGTGTGGGCTTGGAGCGGCCGGCCTGGTGGGGGAGCCCGAGCAGACGGCCGTGTGTGGGCTTGGAGCGGCCGGCCTGGTGGGGGAGGCCGAGCAGACGGCCGTGTGTGGGCTTGGAGCGGCCGGCCTGGTGGGGAAGGCCGAGCAGACGGCCGGGTGTGGGCTTGGAGCGGCCGGCCTGGTGGGGGAGGCCGAGCAGACGGCCGTGTGTGGGCTTGGAGCGGCCGGCCTGGTGGGGAAGGCCGAGCAGACGGCCGGGTGTGGGCTTGGCGCGGCCGCGGCCGGCCTGGTGTGGGAGGCCGAGCAGACGGCCGTGTGTGGACTTGGAGCGGCCGGCCTGGTGGGGGAGCCCGAGCAGACGGCCGTGTGTGGGCTTGGAGCGGCCGCGGCCGGCCTGGTGGGGGAGGCCGAGCAGACGGCCGTGTGTGGGCTTGTGGCGGCCGGCCTGGTGGGGGAGCCCGAGCAGACGGCCGTGTGTGGGCTTGGAGCGGCCGGCCTGGTGGGGGAGCCCGAGCAGACGGCCGTGTGTGGGCTTGGAGCGGCCGGCCTGGTGGGGGAGGCCGAGCAGACGGCCGTGTGTGGGCTTGGAGCGGCCGGCCTGGTGGGGAAGGCCGAGCAGACGGCCGGGTGTGGGCTTGGAGCGGCCGGCCTGGTGGGGGAGGCCGAGCAGACGGCCGTGTGTGGGCTTGGAGCGGCCGGCCTGGTGGGGAAGGCCGAGCAGACGGCCGGGTGTGGGCTTGGCGCGGCCGCGGCCGGCCTGGTGTGGGAGGCCGAGCAGACGGCCGTGTGTGGACTTGGAGCGGCCGGCCTGGTGGGGGAGCCCGAGCAGCCGGCCGTGTGTGGGCTTGGAGCGGCCGCGGCCGGCCTGGTGGGGGAGGCCGAGCAGACGGCCGTGTGCGGGCTTGGAGCGGCCGGCCTGGTGGGGGAGGCCGAGCAGACGGCCGTGTGTGGGCTTGGAGCGGCCGGCCTGGTGGGGGAGGCCGAGCAGACGGCCGGGTGTGGACTTGGAGCGGCCGGCCTGGTGGGGGAGGCCGAGCAGACGGCCGTGTGTGGGCTTGGAGCGGCCGGCCTGGTGGGGAAGGCCGAGCAGACGGCCGGGTGTGGGCTTGGCGCGGCCGCGGCCGGCCTGGTGGGGGAGGCCGAGCAGACGGCCGTGTGTGGGCTTTGAGCGGCCGGCCTGGTGGGGGAGGCCGAGCAGACGGCCGTGTGTGGGCTTGGGGCGGCCGGCCTGGTGGGGGAGCCCGAGCAGACGGCCGTGTGTGGGCTTGGAGCGGCCGGCCTGGTGGGGGAGCCCGAGCAGACGGCCGTGTGTGGGCTTGTGGCGGCCGGCCTGGTGGGGGAGGCCGAGCAGACGGCCGTGTGCGGGCTTGGAGCGGCCGCGGCCGGCCTGGTGGGGGAGGCCGAGCAGACGGTCGTATGTGGGCTTGGAGCGGCCGGCCTGGTGGGGGAGGCCGAGCAGACAGCCGTGTGTGGGCTTGGAGCGGCCGGCCTGGTGGGGGAGGCCGAGCAGACGGCCGTGTGTGGGCTTGGAGCGGCCGGCCTGGTGGGGAAGGCCGAGCAGACGGCCGGGTGTGGGCTTGGCGCGGCCGCGGCCGGCCTGGTGGGGGAGGCCGAGCAGACGGCCGTGTGTGGGCTTGGAGCGGCCGGCCTGGTGGGGGAGCCCGAGCAGACGGCCGTGTGTGGGCTTGGAGCGGCCGGCCTGGTGGGGGAGGCCGAGCAGACGGCCGTGTGTGGCCTTAGAGCGGCCGCGGCCGGCCTGGTGGGGGAGGCCGAGCAGACGGCCATGCGTGGCCTTAGAGCGGCCGGCCTGGTGGGGGAGGCCGAGCAGACGGCCGTGTGTGGCCTTAGAGCGGCCGCGGCCGGCCTGGTGGGGGAGGCCGAGCAGACGGCCGTGTGTGGGCTTGGAGCGGCCGGCCTGGTGGGGGAGGCGGGCCTGGTGGGGGAGGCCGGCCAGGTGGGGGAGGCCGGCCTGGTGGGGGAGGCCGGCCAGGTGGGGGAGGCCGTTTGATGAGGTGACCCCAAGTCTAATGGTCATTCCCTGGCAGATGGATTGCGTGACGTCGCCATATATTATGGCGACTGGCCATCGCTTCCGTGGCAGTGCTCCGAGCTGGCTGGGCGCTACCAGGACAGAAAGAACAGCTGAAAACATGTAAAGTGAGTGCGACCGTGAAGAGGCAGAGGATGATTCCGACTAAAAACGTGCCCGGTCTTCGCCGTCTAAATCTGTCAGATGCGTCACCAACCTATCAGACAGATCTGTGCTGTCTGCCGTTATCAAGTCGCCATGGCAACAACACCGAAGTTATGCGCCAACTAAGGTAAAAATTCACTTTCCATGTGAGTGAGTGTTTGACCCCAGGGTGAGATATTGTGAACTGTGCAACGATAAACGCTACGACGTTTAATGACAACGCTACCCTGGCTAATTAACTAAATTTTCTTAACCGTTCGGATTAACTTCCTGTGCAATATAACTCACCACTGCTTTAATCATATGAGCAGTCTTCGTTTGCTGTCATGCAACATCGAACAACAGAAGAACGATATACACCCAAAGACATGTGTTCAGCCACTTCTTCCAGAGTCTCTATAGATACAACACGTGCCATGGCAACCATGTTTCTGTCACGCCGTGATAAACTCACTGCAAACAGTGGAGGTCTTATGGCATGTACGTACATGTGGCTGCGTCGCTTAGGGGCAGGGGCCACGATTTATTCCATGTATACACATATATATATATATATATATATATATTATGTATTATGTAACGATCGAAAGGGGGGACCAAGAAGCTGTGAATGACCTCCGGCCATTCATCTGCTGCGATAGAATTGCCTGTAAGTGGTCAATACGGTCCCAGAGGGAGTGGCCATCACTGTGGATAAGGCAGTCGTTATTGTCCGCAATGGGCATGACCTCGTATTGATCTGGCATGGAAAGCGTCCGTCTTCTAGTTCGCGATCGGTAACACCATGGGAAGGACCGGGATCTTATACAATCTTACACCGATGATAGTCGTATATAGATGGCGTTATTACCGCTGTGATGGTCTGTTGGAGAAATTTATATTTATAAGTTTATGTTTATGTTCTTCAGATAATGTGTACCTCGTGAAGGCATGATTGGTTATGTTTGCTTTCTCCTTCCTTTTGGGATCCCGATGTGTCCGTCTAGCCGACCCAGTATCATTGGTGCCTCGCTCCCTCTGGCTGTCGGGCTGCCTGTCTCCCCCTCTCCCTCCCCCCCCCCCTCTCTCTCTCCCGCTCTCTCTGTCTCTCTGTCTCCGTCTCCCCCTTGGCCCCTCGACCACCTTCACGCCTTACCCTGCCAATTCCCTCGCCACTTTCACACGTTATCCGTGACTTCCCTTTGTCTCTCCCTTCTCCATCACCTCCCCTCCCCTTCTCCCCCCTCCCTCACTCTGCCCCTGATGCTAGCCCCAGGTTATCTTCCCCTCCGCCGGCCACGTGTCCCGGGTGTCTGACCTCTCACACTCTCCTCACTCCAGGGGGCGCCAATACCCTTCCTCTGCCACTTAGCTTAGCGGTACCGTGCCCTACAGCGACAATGGCCGCGCCTGGTCTCCCCCCCCCCCCCCCCCTACCCCACACACCACAGTATCCCCGCGCCCTACCCCACCCACCACAGTATCCCCCGCCCTACCCCACCCACACCCACCACAGTATCCCCACGCCCTACCCCACACACACCCACCACAGTACACCCACCACAGTATCCCCCGCCCTACCCCCACCCACCACAGTATCCCTCCGCCCTACCCTACCCACACCCACCACAGTATGCCCCGCCCACCCCACCCACCACAGTACCCCCCGCCCTACCCCACCCACCACAGTATCCCTCCGCCCTACCCTACCCACACCCACCACAGTATGCCCCGCCCTACCCTACCCACCACAGTATCCCTCCGCCCTACCCCACCCACACCCACCACAGTATGCCTCGCCCTACCCCACCCACCACAGTATCCCCGCGCCCTACCCCACCCACCACAGTATCCCCGCGCCCTACCCCTCTCACCACAGTATCCCCCGCCCTACCCCACCCACACCCACCACAGTATCCCCGCGCCCTACCCCCACCCACACCCACCACAGTATCCCCCGCCCTACCCCACCCACACCCACCACAGTATCCCCACGCCCTACCCCACACACACCCACCACAGTATCCCCGCGCCCTACCCCACCCACACCCACCACAATATCCCCCGCCCTACCCCCACCCACAACAGTATCCCCCGCCCTACCCCCACCCACCACAGTATCCCCCGCCCTACCCCACCCACACCCACCACAGTATCCCAGCGCCCTACCCCACCCACACCCACCACAGTATCCCCCGCCCTAGCCCCACCCACCACAGTATCCCTCCGCCCTACCCCACCCACACCCACCACAGTATGCCCCGCCCTACCCCACCCACCACAGTACCCCCCGCCCTACCCTACCCACCACAGTATCCCCCCGCCCTACCCTACCCACCACAGTATCCCCCCGCCCTACCTCACCCACACCAACCACAGTATGCCCCGCCCTACCCCACCCACACCCACCACAGTATCCCCACGCCCTACCCCACACACACCCACCACAGTATCCCCGCGCCCTACCCCACCCACACCCACCACAGTATCCCCCGCCCTACCCCCACCCACCACAGTATCCCCCGCCCTACCCCCACCCACCACAGTATCCCCCGCCCTACCTTACCCACCACAGTATCCCCCGCCCTACCCCACCCACACCCACCACAGTATCCCAGCGCCCTACCCCACCCACACCCACCACAGTATCCCCCGCCCTAGCCCCACCCACCACAGTATCCCTCCGCCCTACCCCACCCACACCCACCACAGTATGCCCCGCCCTACCCCACCCACCACAGTACCCCCCGCCCTACCCTACCCACCACAGTATCCCCCCGCCCTACCCTACCCACCACAGTATCCCCCCGCCCTACCCTACCCACCACAGTATCCCCCCGCCCTACCCCACCCACACCAACCACAGTATGCCCCGCCCTACCCCACCCACCACAGTATCCCCGCGCCCTACCCCTCCCACCACAGTATCCCCCCGCCCTACTCAACCCACCACAGTATCCTTCGCCCCAACCCACCCACCACAGTACCCCCCGCCCTACCCTACCCACCAGTGCACCCGCCCCAACTCACCCTGCGGAGAATCCCACAACCTACTTGACATACTAATGCCACTACCTCTGTTACATGGTACATGCCCACCCACCCCAAATCCACCACACCCCGTCCCACCCACCTCCCCCACCATGCACACTCCACCCACCCATCCTGGCTCACCCCACCACCCCCACCCTGCACACACCACCCACCCATCCTGCCTCACTCCACCACCTCCGCCCTACACACTATACCCACCCACCCTACCTCACCTCACCACGCCCCACCCCCAGTTGGTTGTTCCAAACCCCTTAGGGTCCCTGACACGTGTTCCATCTCACCCCACTCGTAACCCCCCTCCGCCCTCCACAACCCCGCCACCCTCACCCACCCTCCCTTACAACCCCCACCCCACCCCACATCCGCGCCGTGCACCGGGTCCAGGGCCCCTGCCGGGTGGAACTCAATTCAATCCATCACCGCGTAATACCTCTTCTCTCCGCCAGTCTGAATGGACTCTCCTCCGGCCTTGCAAGCAATTCTATTTGCGCCCCGCGCGGCCGGCCTGTTGTTGGCGTCAGGCTTGATACGGATCGGGAACGGTGTGAATATCAGGTTTGTTCTACGCCTTCACCCACCACGCCACACTTCCACCCACCACGCTGACCACCCAGCGCGTTGGTAGCTGTGGCATGACAAGTTACGCCCTCCGTAGGCCGAGCGTCGTATGTTGACACGCCCCTCCGTAGGCCGAGCGTCGTATGTTGACACGCCCCTCCGTAGGCCGAGCGTCGTATGTTGACACGCCCCTCCGTAGGCCGAGCGTCGTATGTTCACACGCCCCTCCGTAGGCTGAGCGTCGTATGTTGACACGCCCCTCCGTAGGCCGAGCGTCGTATGTTGACACGCCCCTCCGTAGGCTGAGCGTCGTATGTTGACACGCCCCTCCGTAGGCTGAGCGTCGTATGTTGACACGCCCCTCCGTAGGCCGAGCGTCGTATGTTGACACGCCCCTCCGTAGGCCGAGCGTCGTATGTTGACACGCCCCTCCGTAGGCCGAGCGTCGTATGTTGACACGCCCCTCCGTAGGCCGAGCGTCGTATGTTGACACGCCTCTCCGTAGGCTGAGCGTCGTATGTTGACACGCCCCTCCGTAGGCCGAGCGTCGTATGTTGACACGCCCCTCCGTAGGCCGAGCGTCGTATGTTGACACGCCCCTCCGTAGGCCGAGCGTCGTATGTTGACCCGCCCCTCCGTAGGCTGAGCGTCGTATGTTGACACGCCCCTCCGTAGGCCGAGCGTCGTATGTTGACACGCCCCTCCGTAGGCTGAGCGTCGTATGTTGACACGCCCCTCCGTAGGCCGAGCGTCGTATGTTGACACGCCCCTCCGTAGGCCGAGCGTCGTATGTTGACACGCCCCTCCGTAGGCTGAGCGTCGTATGTTGACACGCCCCTCCGTAGGCCGAGCGTCGTATGTTGACACGCCCCTCCGTAGGCTGAGCGTCGTATGTTGACACGCCCCTCCGTAGGCCGAGCGTCGTATGTTGACACGCCCCTCCGTAGGCTGAGCGTCGTATGTTGACACGCCCCTCCGTAGGCCGAGCGTCGTATGTTGACACGCCCTTCCGTAGGCCGAGCGTCGTATGTTGACACGCCCCTCCGTAGGCCGAGCGTCGTATGTTGACACGCCCCTCCGTAGGCCGAGCGTCGTATGTTGACACGCCCCTCCGTAGGCCGAGCGTCGTATGTTGACACGCCCTTCGATGCAGTATTTGGACTCACAATAAGTTGTCCACTTGTATTTTGGCACCATCTTCCTTGCAAAAAATATTTTTGGTGTCTGACGTATTTCTGTTCTTAGCCCGGAAAACTCTTTCAAAATGTTCACGCTACGTAGATTTGCCCAGCGCTAAGTGTGGTTCATTAATGAATGCCGGCCCAGAAAAACATCTTATCTACGTCATTGTTCTGGCGTAAACATTTGCCGAATGAACAATCGGTTTTGTATATAACCTTTGGGATGCGATGTCTATGACCTGGTGTCACATGGTCTTGCTATATATATACACTCACCCATTCACATTCATTATCTGAGCCGAATACATTGCAGAGTACCTCCAGCGTGCGTGCGACTAAATCCTTCTGTGTAAATCCCAAGGGATTAGAAACTGCAGTTCCTTCGAACCTGCTTAGAACGCGATCACGAGTGCCCATGATGAGATAATACGCGCAAACCAACAGCAAATCTCGGCAGCTGTAGAATAACACTAACAAACAAAAGGCAGGCCGTGTCGGCAAAACTGTTGATGGGTTTGTTCCATTAGCGAGAAGCTAAGCGCTGATTGTCATAACCACACCGAGCCTGTGAGTCTTCGTAGAGACATCACTAAACAATAAGCCTAACGCCATCGTTGTGGATTAGCTCTGTTTAACCGTAAAACCGGCGATGTTTAAAGCTAGGGTGTTAGAATTATGATGTGTAAGGGTGCTTCAAGCTCGCCATAAATGCCGTCGACTGTGTGTGGTAGGGCAGTCACATGACTTGATGACAGCATCCCAATGGCTGTCAATGGCCTCTCAGCTTAATTACCCATTATATTATAAGCTTATTATTATATAATATTCAGAAACTTAAGGCGTCTTTCCAAGTATCGTCAGAATGTTTTAGCTCCGTTCTGACTGTTGCCTAGGCTAGTATGTGCATTGCAATTGGTAAGCATTACCACCTTGCATGCATATTTTATTCTGTCTGAAAAACATGCCTGTATAATTACATATACATAGTCATAAAAACATTGTCTAGGTAATACAAGCCATATGAAATGAATCTGTAACCAAAGTCGAATAGCAATTACAAAGTTGCAATAGGTCTTGCAGAATGCTTCGTGGTGAAAATGCCCGGGATTATTGATGTTAGCATTTCCATTATCATTACCCTGACATATAACAAGCATGAGCTCAGATGTCGCTTATACAATTAATACAATTAAGAGTGCTCTACGATGTTTCATATTCACTGTCCATACACATTTGCACCAAGGATAACATGCATAATCTGAGCTGAAACGTTTGCCAACTCCCATATATAACTGATGGAAAATACCCAATACCAAATGTGGACTATCGATTCTGCTCAGACATATCCACATATACCCTTACGAAAAACTTTACTTGGCTGTAAATGTTTCCAATAACAATTTTATAATGTCAACATGTGTCTTTCTATGTAGACCATTGCGCCTAGTTTCATACATATATTGGGAAATCATCTTTCTATCGTCGTTAGAACAGACCGATCGCCATACCTGCCATTTGTGGATGTCGATAGTTGCATTCATATGACATATATAACAGTTACAAGTCGGTACAGGTAAGCGGGGTGACAGCAACCAGGACAACACGCCCGTAGACATCACGGACACCACAGAGTGTGTACAAAAGTGATACCCATTGTCCATTGCAGGTTGCGCGGCGATGCTGACCTGCTAGGGGGCCATGCCGGTGGTGTTCACCCAGTCGGGGGGCGGGGGCCACGCCTCCACCTCCCATTCCGTGCAGCAGAGGACTGGGCCCAACGCCCACCTCGGGCTGTCCATCTTCGTCCTGCTCCTAGTCAACCCGCCCTTCGGTAGGTACTTCCGTCTTCGGTCTTCTCAAATCCTTGTCTTTATCGGGCGAATGATGCCAACATATCCAAATATATTGGAGGGAGGGATTCGTTTATTCAACATAATGTGACCATGATAAAATAAATCGAACAATGTTTGTCTAAGTGTAAATTACACTTAGTCGATGAGGCTCTAGTTAAGGCCATGCGAGGCCGCTGGCACCAGAGCCACCAAATACATTTTATTTTATTAAATGATGACCCTTTTTAAGTGAAAGAAAACAAAATGACGAGAGTAAGCTAGAAAAAAAATCTCGCGCTAGTTGATGGTAACACATGCAAACAAAGCATACAAAAGCGTATGGTACACAGTTTCAAAATAGAACCCCGTGTGCTTTACACAAAAACAGTTTTGTACATCACACTCTATTGGGTTGTCACATATCATAATTTGTTTAATAAATTGAGAGAATCCCTGTAGACTATGTGTGTAGATTTTATCTGAAATGGATTTAGGTTCAGAATTTATCTTATACATTGAGTGTCATATTGATGGTGTGCACGGGTTGTTTGAACCAGATGTTTACCCCTGGTGTTGTATGAGTGTACACTTGAATGCTGGACCAGTAGTATTTGTTCAAAGTATATTGGAAGTTTTTTATTTCCTAATTTATAGTAAAAATCATATTGATAAACTTGTGCGTATCCACAACGAGAGGCAGAAAAGGGCATGGACTTGTCAACATGTAATAGATAATCACATATATGCAGTACATACAAACAGATATCTGCACGTGTACCTGCCATATATATACAGGTGTTCACAGTGTACACACGTGTATCATATACCCACATACATCGTCCCATATACACTGGCATGCGTTGGCGACCAGTGTGGAGGTTGGAATATCCAATTACATGTATATCTTTCATGTCTGGGTTTTGTTTCCCACTTACTCCTTCGTGAAAAATGACATGAAAACGCCAAGAATTTGCTGAGGATATATACGTTAGCAATATATGTTTTTTTCACAATAAACGGTTCGCTCAGAGCATGTGTGTAGTCATGGTAATGAACTCGCCATGGTCCCCTCACTTCCATGACACATGGCTAAGCACTTGCCTCGATCATGAGCCAGCCAGGGAACCTGTTTTTATTACTCAGCCTGCCTTATTTACGATCATGTGAGCAGGTGGCGAGGTGGATGGTGCCAGTCGCTGAGGTGTCTTTTGCACGCGATTCCAAGAAGATTGCCAGTTTTACATGTTTCTGCCACTACCGCCTTGTCTTACTCAGGTCTACGGTTGTCTCCATCCTTTGTCACCGTTTCTTCCTTTATTTTGTTCTCCCCTGTCTCTCCTTCGTTATCCCTCTCTTGCTCGTTCGCTATCCCCTGTCTCTTCATTATCGCTCGCCCTCTCCCTCTCCCTCCTTCCTGCTCTCCCCCCCCCCCCCACCCCCCATACTCATTATACAGCTCCCGCCCTCTCTGCCGCACACCATTCTACATTCTACATTATACATCACTCGACCCTCCCTGTAGCCTAACAGTGTCTTAGGGAGGACGCGGGCAACCGGTATCATAAGAACATAACCCCATATTTCAGGCTAGTTTAATGCGGCCGGCTCATTTTAGGAGGGGTGAAACTTGTGAATTGTGAATCGGACGTCATCTACCTACCAGGTAGGCACCTAAGCTGGAGTCTGTTTCATGCGATGGTTCTGCTGATCTATACACATATCGGGTTCGTTCAGTGAGGTTTTGCAGACATGTCAGAGGTCATGAGTTCGCGCCCCGAGCTGTGAATGTCTATGTGGGCGCGATGTTAAGGGGCCAGACATGCCGGGAGCGATTATATCTGGGCTATATATACTCCAGCCCCGACGAGAAATAAGGAACTCTTCCTTCTTTCTCCATCGCCGAATATATCGATCTGCCCTGGAGTGCGCGAACCACTACACCAGGGAAGCGCCTCATCTGGAGTCTGTTTCATCCATTCGTCCTTCATCGTCCATTGAATTTCCTTGTTGACCCAGCTTAGTTTTTGTGGGCAGAAAAGCGGCCAAACATACCAATTCATTTAATTTCCTTCTTTTTCGTCTTGCTTGCATTGCACCGTGTTTGAACCATTGTGTGCTTATAACAAATATGCAAGTTATATAATGTTTGTTTTTATTTCACATTAGATAAAAGACAATGCACATGACATTCAAGATATTCCATCATACAGATCACAGTAATCCGTGCATGATTGGCTGCCACTTTCTATTGCGGTTTTCCATTCTCTGCGCTGGTCTTTACTTGTCTCTGCATGGTCTCTTTATGGTAATTATATCTCATTTTATTGATCGCGTCTTTTAAATTTGGGAGGGTATCTTTTCATTTACATCTGTATATATACCTCTTAATTATCAAAATAACATGATTTATCGATTTTATCGGTGGCAACTTTTATTTGTAATATATTTTCATGGCCGCCAACATTTTTTATCAATGAAGGAGCGTTATCAAAGTAGCCAAACTGCGGCCGCTCCGATTTATTTCTCTGGAAGCATCGCTAATAAACCTATTTCAGAATCCCCTAAGGCAGTCGCCAGATTCATGGGTTGCCATAGGCATCTATTATAGAGTGATTGTATTGTACATGACTGAGTTTCTTTTAATGGCACAAAGGCACAAGGCGAGTCATGATATTAATGTGAAACCATGCAGGCGAGCCATGATATTAATGTGAAACCATGCAGGCGAGCCATGATATTAATGTGAAACCATGCAGGCGAGCCATGATATTAATGTGAAACCATGCAGGCGAGCCATGATATTAACGTGAAACCATGCAGGCGAGCCATGATATTAATGTGAAACCATGCAGGCGAGCCATGATACTAATGTGAAGCCATGCAGGAACCATGCAGGCGAGCCATGATATTATTGTGAAACCATGCAGGCGAGCCATGATATTAATGTGAAACCATGCAGGCGAGCCATGATATTAATGTGAAACCATGCAGGCGAGCCATGATATTAACGTGAAACCATGCAGGCGAGCCATGATATTAATGTGAAACCATGCAAGCGAGCCATGATATTAATGTGAAACCATGCAGGCGAGCCATGATATTAATGTGAAACCATGCAGGCGAGCCATGATATTAATGTGAAACCATGCAGGCGAGCCATGATATTAATGTGAAACCATGCAGGTGAGCCATGATATTAATGTGAAACCATGCAGGCGAGCCATGATATTAATGTGAAACCATGCAGGCGAGCCATGATATTAATGTGAAACCATGCAGGCGAGCCATGATATTAATGTGAAACCATGCAGGCGAGCCATGATATTAATTGGAAACCATGCAGGCGAGCCATGATATTAATGTGAAACCATGCAGGCGAGCCATGATATTAATGTGAAACCATGCAGGTGAGCCATGATATTAATGTGAAACCATGCAGGTGAGCCATGATATTAATGTGAAACCATGCAGACGAGCCATGATATTAATTGGAAACCATGCAGGCGAGCCATGATATTAATGTGAAACCATGCAGACGAGCCATGATATTAATGTGAAACCATGTAGTCGAGCCATGATATTAATGTGAAACCATGCAGGCGAGCCATGATATTAATGTGAAACCATGCAGGCGAGCCATGATATTAATGTGAAACCATGCAGGTGAGCCATGATATTAATGTGAAACCATGCAGGCGAGCCATGATATTAATGTGAAACCATGCAGGCGAGCCATGATATTAATGTGAAACCATGCAGGCGAGCCATGATATTAATGTGAAACCATGCAGGCGAGCCATGATATTAATTGGAAACCATGCAGGCGAGCCATGATATTAATGTGAAACCATGCAGGCGAGCCATGATATTAATGTGAAACCATGCAGACGAGCCATGATATTAATGTGAAACCATGTAGTCGAGCCATGATATTAATGTGAAACCATGCAGGCGAGCCATGATATTAATGTGAAACCATGCAGACGAGCCATGATATTAATGTGAAACCATGCAGGCGAGCCATAATATTAATGTGAAACCATGCAGGCGAACGATGATATTAATGTGAAACTATGCAGGCGAGCCATGATGTTAATGTGAAACCATGCAGGCGAGCCAGGATATTAATGTCAAACCATGCAGGCGAGCCATGATATTAATGTGAAACCATGCAGGCGAGCCATGATGTTATTGTGAAACCATGCAGGCGCGCCATGATATTAATTGGAAACCATGCATGCGCGCCATGATATTAATTGGAAACCATGCAGGCGAGCCATGATATTAATGTGAAACCATGCAGGCGAGCCATGATATTAATGTGAAACCATGCAGGCGAGCCATGAGAGTAATGTGAAACCATGCAGGCGAGCCATGATATTAATGTGAAACCATGCAGTGGCGCCATGATATAAATCTGAAACCATGCAGGCGAGCCATGATATTAATGTGAAACCATGCAGGCGAGCCATTATATTAATGAGAAACCATGCAGGCGAGCCATGATATTACTGTGAAACCATGCAGGCGAGCCATGATATTAAGGTGAAACCATGCAGACGCGCTTTTACTCCGTTTGAACTTGCTTCTTTCCCACATGTTAAGTTGGAGGCCATGTTATGCGGCCCGACACAACGTTTCTTCGGCTTGGCACCATTAGTTTAAGTCCCTCATTCCTCGCGTAACCCATAGTAGTTCAGCACACAGTCTCGTCAAAATCGTAAGAGGCCACGAATACCTGACCGCATATTCTGCTGGTCTGGAACACAGTGGCACAATCACAGGGCGTACGTTATGTCAGGATATGGGTAGCGTGGAACACAGTGGCACAATCACAGGGCGTACGTTATGTCAGGATATGGGTAGCGTGGAACACAGTGGCACAATCACAGGGCGAACGTTATGTCAGGATATGGGTAGCGTGGAACACAGTGGCACAATCACAGGGCGTACGTTATATCAGGATATGGGTAGCGTGGAACGCAGTGGCACAATCACAGGGCGTACGTTATGTCAGGATATGGGTAGCGTGGAACGCAGTGGCACAATCACAGGGCGTACGTTATGTCAGGATATGGGTAGCGTGGAACACAGTGGCACAATCATAGGGCGTACGTTATGTCAGGATATGGGTAGCGTGGAACACAGTGGCACAATCACAGGGCGTACGTTATGTCAGGATATGGGTAGCGTGGAACAGTGGCACAATCACAGGGCGTACGTTATGTCAGGATATGGGTAGCGTGGAGCACAGTGGCACAATCATAGGGCGTACGTTATGTCAGGATATGGGTAGCGTGGAACACAGTGGCACAATCACAGGGCGTACGTTATGTCAGGATATGGGTAGCGTGGAGCACAGTGGCACAATCATAGGGCGTACGTTATGTCAGGATATGGGTAGCGTGGAACACAGTGGCACAATCACAGGGCGTACGTTATATCAGGATATGGGTAGCGTGGAACGCAGTGGCACAATCACAGGGCGTACGTTATGTCAGGATATGGGTAGCGTGGAACGCAGTGGCACAATCACAGGGCGTACGTTATGTCAGGATATGGGTAGCGTGGAACACAGTGGAACAATCATAGGGCGTACGTTATGTCAGGATATGGGTAGCGTGGAACACAGTGGCACAATCACGGGGCGTACGTTATGTCAGGATATGGGTAGCGTGGAACACAGTGGCACAATCACAGGGCGTACGTTATGTCAGGATATGGATAGCGTGACGGTGGCTGAGGCTTGGACTTGGGCTAAGAGGTGTGAATACCATAATACCCAAACATTGGGGTGCTATGATGTTCATAAAGGGCCTCCCTGGTGTAGTAGTATGTGCATTAGAATGCAGATCAATAGATCCTGGGGGCCTCATTGGTGCAGCGATCTAGCGAACTAGGCCGCAGAATAATAGATCCTGGGGGCCTCATTGGTGTAGCGGTCTAGCGAACTAGGCCGCAGATCAATAGATCCTGGGGGCCTCATTGGTGTAGTGGCCTAGCGAACTAGGCCGCAGATCAATAGATCCTGGGGGCCTCATTGGTGTAGCGGTCTAGCGAACTAGGCCGCAGATCAATGGGCCCTAGGGGCCTCATTGGTGTAGCGGTCTAGCGAACTAGGCCGAAGATCAATAGGTCCTGGGGGCCTCATTGGTGTAGTGGTTAGCGAACTAGGCCGCAGATCAATGGGTGCTGGGGGCCTCATTGGTGTAGCGGTCTAGCGAACTAGGCCGCAGATCAATAGATCCTGGGGGCCTCATTGGTGTAGTGGCCTAGCGAACTAGGCCGCAGATCAATAGATCCTGGGGGCCTCATTGGTGTAGCGGTCTAGCGAACTAGGCCGCAGATCAATGGGCCCTAGGGGCCTCATTGGTGTAGCGGTCTAGCGAACTAGGCCGCAGATCAATAGGTCCTGGGGGCCTCATTGGTGTAGTGGTTAGCGAACTAGGCCGCAGATCAATGGGTGCTGGGGGCCTCATTGGTGTAGCGGTCTAGCGAACTAGGCCGCAGATCAATAGGTCCTGGGGGCCTCATTGGTGTAGCGGTCTAGCGAACTAGGCCGCAGATCAATGGGTCCTGGGGGCCTCATTGGTGTAGTGGCCTAGCGAACTAGGCCGCAGATCTATGGGTCCTGGGGGCCTCATTGGTGTAGCGGTCTAGCGAACTAGGCCGCAGATCAATAGGTCCTGGGGGCCTCATTGGTGTAGCGGTCTAGCGAACTAGGCCGCAGATCAATAGGTCCTGGGGGCCTCATTGGTGTAGCGGTCTAGCGAACTAGGCCGCAGATCAATGGGTCCTGGGGGCCTCATTGGTGTAGTGGCCTAGCGAACTAGGCCGCAGATCTATGGGTCCTGGGGGCCTCATTGGTGTAGCGGTCTAGCGAACTAGGCCGCAGATCAATAGGTCCTGGGGGCCTCATTGGTGTAGCGGTCTAGCGAACTAGGTCGCAGATCAATAGGTCCTGGGGGCCTCATTGGTGTAGCGGTCTAGCGAACTAGGCCGCAGATCAATGGGTCCTGGGGGCCTCATTGGTGTAGCGGTCTAGCGAACTAGGCCGCAGATCAATGGGTGCTGGGTACGAATCCTGTCTCGTGCACCATGTATGTTACATATTTCATCCGTTCATTATTAATCGTCCACGGAGGTTCACTGGCCGACTTCAGCCGTTGTGTGCGCAGCAGTGGCATTAACCACCAACACCACCTACTTCTTTCAGCGTGTTAGTGCGCATCACACCGTGGTCGGCGTCCGGGGCACGGCGCAATCTCCCGACAGTGGGCGTTCCCCTTAGGCTATAGTCCCTCTGCCCCAAGTCAAATTTAACCAACAGAATTATCCTTCATTCGCGAAAAATGAAAATGAATCTAACCGAAGATATATGCGCAACTTGGCTTTTATACTCACGACTGTTTTGCCTTGTCTCTGTTACTGGTACAGCACCGGGCGAATTCCTTCCACTTTGATTAATTATAAGCCATGTTACTTTCGAACTCTATTTTCGAGTTCTTTGAACTTTACCCCCATTGTTATCTCTTCCATTGTGTTTGTGCGATAACGGAATGTCTATATTTTTCAAATATTTTTCAACATTGCACGCCTCCCGGCACAACTACCGCTCATTGTAACCGACAATACCGACTCTTGCTTAGCGTTAATAATATACTTTCATGGCCATCGACAGCGACTGCCATGGCTGACCAGAAATGGCCAATGCCACCTTGCACCCAGCTTCACCAGGGACAGAGAAATAAATAAACGCCCCCTCATAAACCACACGCCCCTTGCGCATAGAATGGCAGGCCGACTTCACAGTTACTGACGTCATGACCATTGTATATGCCTCATATATGGCTACTAATATCATATAAACTTGGAATAGCGCTTAGAACAAACTTCCTATTCCCTACGACGGTAGCTCTGCAATGGCTCCTGTCATGCAATAGCTACGTGTAGTTTATCAATGCCGGTCAAGGGTGATATTCATGAACCACGTTAGCTTTGCTGTATAGTGGGCCTGCTTCTGCCCCATGTCGGGCGGTATCTACGTGTTGTGTATGTATCCCACCCCTGGATTACCGAGCGTCTCCTGTTATAGCCCGATAAAGTGGGTCATAAGACGGTGCGTCATGGTGGGGTCGCCATGCCAATAGGCGGCCCGCACACACGCTGTACGTCACCGATAGTCCTGCACACTTGGGAAGTGACCATGTTCTGATGTCGCTATGTGAGGCTGATCCACGTGAATGATCCTCATAATCTGATGAATGTTATGCAGATTCTATATTGTTATATAAAATTGTTAATAGCACGTAGAGACAACTGGTCTACCCACGTTCAACCTTTGACCAATCATCGCAGACAACGGGTAGTTTTAGATGGAGTTACCTCCGAGAGCAGAGCGATCAATGCCGGTGTACCTCAGGGTTCCATATTGGGACCCCTGTTATTTTTAGTTTTTGTCAACGATATAGTCGAAGGCATCGAATGTGACGTATTCTTGTACGCGGACGACACATCTCTGTTCTTTGTTCTCGACAGTGCTATCGACGCGCAGGTAATTAACCGCGACTTGAAACATTTATCAAATTGGGCCTCCCAGTGGAGAATAACTTTTAATCCGACGAAAACAGTATATATGACTTTAAGTAAGAAGCTTCAGAGACCTAATGAACTAGACTTGTACCTGGGTTCAACCAAAATACGGCGCGTAGACAGTCATACCCATCTTGGTGTCACTCTCACCAAAAACATGAACTAGGATACACAAGTTAACAACATGGTGTGCAGAGCTTCTAAGTCTGTTGCTCTATTGAAGCGTATGCCTAAGCAAGTTGATAGGAAAACCAAGTTATGCGTTTATAAAACGCATATTAGAACACTATTAGAATACGCCACCCCTGTCTTTCACGGCAACCTTACTAAGTATCAAAGCGAAAAAATAGAGGGCGTGCAGCGCCAGGCATTACTCACGGCGACGAGGGCATACGCCAGCACGTCTAATGCTAAACTGATTGCAGAAACTGGTGTTGAACTGTTATCTACCAGACGTACTTATTTTAGTCTCTGTCTGCTATATAAGATGATTAACAATTTATCTCCGAGTTACCTCTCCTCTCTTGTTCCACCTCAGATCTCAGATATTTCTCATCATGTGCTCCGCAGAAGTACTTATTTATACATACTAAGCTGTAAAAAGAGTTATGTTATGAACTCTTTCTTGTGGAGCACAACTCGCGCATGGAACAACTTGCCGCCCGAACTGAGGCAGTCGGGGTCATATATGTCATTTAAATCTTCATATAAAGAACGTTTTTTCAATTCGCGCAATGTACTGTATGACATTTTTACGGGTTATGCAGCCGTCAATCATTGCAGACTGCGTCTTGGCCTTAGTGGCCTTAACGCGCATAGGTACAACTATGGTTTCATCCCCACCAAATACTGTCAAAACGGTTGTACTAAAAAACCTGAAGATTCAATTCACTACCTACTACAATGTCCAACATCTAACAACCTTCGCAATGAACTGTTAAATGGTATCTCCTTCGTTGTTGAATATGGTTTTATCTTGGATCTTACGGCTGCATCTAAGAATCAACTCGCTAGTCTCTGCAATCTCCTCTTATTCGGTTCCTCCAACGTTAATCTTGAAGATAATACTAAATTACTTAAAGCAGCACAAACTTTCATCTCCGGAACAGGTCGGTTTATTTAAGAGCTATGCTGTCGATTTGATTTTCAGGGTTGTATGCCACTAAATCTTTGTCACTGTATTGAATTTGAACTTTCTGTATGTTTGACCAACTGTATTTGTTAATGACTTAACCTCAACTCCACAACCACATTTCTGTTACATGTTGAGGTGGCCGTTGATATGTGTATTCGCTATCGGTAACCTCGTTAAATAAATAAAGTTTATACAAAAAAAAAAACGTTTGACCAAAGCCACATGTTGTGTTGTTACAACAAGCACAAGCAACAATGCGGAATCCAGCAGGATGAATCATCGCACGTCGTCTCCACCATGAACTCCTCACATGGAAATAAATCAACATCAATTGTTGTTTCCTAATAACATGCTATGGTCATAAAATTGACACACTTCTAAGCAAGTAAGGACTCAAAATATCAAGATTAGCCAGTGGTGACCAACGAAAGTTTCTAACAACTTATCCCCACAACGTTATACGTTATATTACACATACAAGTATTGACATCATATATTCCTTGAATAAAAATAAATACTGTGAGTATATCAAGTAAGACGTTGTGAAGTTAGAGACCTGTCAACATAACCCTGACGCTATGTGTTGTTTCGTTGCAGGTTTAGTGGCCGTCATATTCTCCGCGCTGTCCCGGTCGGTGTCGGCCAGGGACTGGGACACTGCCAGGCTACGGGGCAAGATCGCCCTCTTCCTGGACATTGCCGGCATAGTGTCCTCAGTCATCATCGTCATCATCGTCGTCTTAATCTTCTTCACCAAGGATACGTGATGGATGGTCGCCGCATAGGCCACCCCCATCCCGCACCCCCAACCCTGACCCTGCCCCCTCCGCCAAGTCGGGACCCACCCCCAAGTCGCGACCCACCCCCAAGTCGCGACCCACCCCAAGTCGCGACCCACCCCCAAGTCGCGACCCACCCCCAAGTCGCGACCCACCCACAAGTCGCGACCCACCCACAAGTCGCGACTCACCCCCAAGTCGCGACCCACCCACAAGTCGCGACCCACCCACAAGTCGCGACCCACCCACAAGTCGCGATCCACCCCCAAGTCGCGACCCACCCCCATATCGCGACCCACCCCCAAGTCGCGACCCACCCCCACATCACGCCTCGATCTCCCCAGAGGGCTGGTTCGGTCTGCTTCACGCCGGGACGCTGAGACATACAAGCGCCTCAACATGGCTGACTGGGTCATTTGGAATCATTTTCACATGATACATTGTATTGCATTTAATTATTTATTTTCTTTCCTGCAATTCGGCGAATATATATTTCTTCATAGTAATTAAAACGGATCTCTCTCTCTCTCTATATATCAATTATTCGTCAATTTTTGTTTGTTTTTGTACGTCTTTGCGGTTTTTAATGGCGTGTACGATGACAACATATATCCTAGCATGTGGAGAGTTGAAGGACACAAACTGCAGATATTGACGGATATCATCATCCTTTCTCGCGATATTGGCACGTTACATTTGTTATTTCGATTGTTGATTTTGGGCTATGTTTTAATTTTAAATAAAACCACGCCATATTTGACTTCCATGGTGTTTCACATGGACTGCTAGCCGCCTGTATGTAGGACACATGCGTATGTCATCGATACACGGAGGGACCACCTGGCGAACATGGATCGAACTAATTCCTTTTTTCCCTCTTATCGTTTATTGGAAGAAGATCAGGGAATTAGGACGTAGCTTATCGCGTGAAATAGCGCTAGCATTTAATATTATATTGGGTTTACGTATACTGATGGTATGTAGCGCGTCATGATTGAAGTAGACATGCACATGTATCAATGTTAAGGGCCATTCACCAAGGGGGAATCTAC
Source organism: Arenicola marina (assembly GCA_964019135.1). Lineage (NCBI taxonomy): Eukaryota > Metazoa > Annelida > Polychaeta > Arenicolidae > Arenicola > Arenicola marina. Next base: position 3,538,196 of record OZ025265.1, on the reverse strand, counting down.
AAGCATCTTCCCTTGTACCCAGAGTGATCTGCTGTCGCTCGGTGATTCCTGATGTGTGATTTGATGAAAAACAAAGGGGTGAAGATAGATACGACGATCACTGTCGTTACCCTGTTAGTCATGGTCCGTATCTGCTATCATACGAAATTACGACACGTAATTAGGGGCGTTTATATCCTCCATAGGTTTTTATATTCATTTCAGTCTAATGAAAGAAACCTTTTCTTGCTGACACTACCTCCAAAGAGACCGATTCATATTTTTCTTTATATTGTGTTGTTGGCGGTGGTGATGAAATTGCTGATTGTTTTTGAGTAAAATTAACGTGATGAGTTTGTTTAGCACTGTGGTACAACACACGTGGGACTATGATACTCAGTGAGACAGTCAGGGTACATAGCCTCTTGCTTCTCCTAAAGATGCGGTGACGTGTATTTTGGTTGTGCTTTGAGCTGACTTGGCGATGTCGGTAGCGTCTGTATGTGTATATGACTGGCTACCTTGCCCTTCACTGTCATAATCACATTGAAGTCCGAACACAACTTTAATGACGTTTTGGAGTTCTAGGACAGTATTGCCGGAGCTCTAGAGAAGTACATACACATTTAACAGCAAATTTAGTGATTCATCCAGATGGTGAATTAACAAGATTGGCTTAATGCACAGCAATGATAAACTAGCATTCACTTTTAACGGAACTGCGACATTTTCTTCAAATAAGTATGATAAACATGGCAGAAAAAGGGCGTTTGGCTTGACAAGTGATCGATATTTGGAAGCTATGTGTACAACGTCACACAGTGTTTTTCATGTTTTATGGCACAGTATCAAGGCTGCTGAGTAGGCTCCAGGTAATGACGTTTAGTGACGAGAGCAAATCAGTATTACGCTAAGAGATTTCAGAGGGAACAACTGTTTGTCGATCTCTAATACTCTATGACAGCTGGTTAAGTTAACCGTATCTCTAACGTATCGATGTAATGTATGAGTGTGTACAGTGTGACAATCAATAACTGGATGGGTTGACCCATGTCTAAATTAATAACGTCATGATGGTAAACATTACTCATTATTATTTGTGAATATCTGGCAATGTTTTATCTGTTCGTCTGAAGAAGGCCATGAACCTATTTTTACCCGGTGTGAATTCATGCTTTTACTAGATTCGTGTTGAAAGCATAGCGTTATATCCATCAAACCTTTGAATCTGATAGACATATGAAGAACAGCGTTAGTCAGATGCTTTTATCATCAATCACAACAACGGCATAATTTAGTGTATATCTACTTGAAACAAAATGTGTTGTTATCATATAGAGGTATTTGCACGTCATACTGGGTTGTACGCGTCAGCAGCAGTACCGCTCAGTCATCAAGCGAGTGTACATTAGAATGGCATGCTTGCTTTACGTGTGAAAGAGGATGTGTTCATTGAGTCAATATTATTATTTCCTGAGGCCGTATTTTCAACATAGGTTAAAGTTATGAGTCAGTTGTATGGGCGCATTGTGTAATGATGGGTGACGCATTGTGTAATGATGGGTGACGCGCGGAGAAATGATGGAAAGCGCACGTCAAAATAAACTGAACGAGCAGTAGTAACACTGAGCAGTGCCAAAGCTGGAGCGATATATGGTATATACGGTACATACAATATCAACTATCATATATACAAATCCTATACATATATATTCACATCACTTTGCTTTGCTGCTTTACCTGAACATAAGAGAGCTACGTTTTAATATTAGTCACTAGCATGGTAGTTCCAGTTAAATAATGTGGATTATAAATATGAGTGGCATGAAATTGTACATGTATGTCTGTTGTGATATTGATCATGAAACTAGCTCTCAGCGGAAACTCAAAGAAATATGAAATATACGATAAAAGGCGAGGTTATGGATTCTCGTACCGTATCCAAGTTTCCCACAGTTCAAATATCGTATACTTTTAGTCAATTTTTGGCAGTAATGGAAACTCAGCGATTTGACATATATGTCTTTCTCCTGTTGCGTTCATGAGTACCTCTTCAAGATATTTAGGTATGTTTATTTGAATGTGTTTACTGAAGTAAATATTGTGCACACAGGAAAATAAAAATGCGAATGAAAGCGATAAATCAGTTGTTGTATTGCCTGCCCTCTTGTTTAAACAACGATCATTGCTCCTGTCGACTTGGATTTTATTCAGGCAACTAACGGTAGAATGTAGTTGTTTCGGACAGGGGCCAGCGGGAGGTTAAGCTCCTTGTGTACAATCCACGATCCAAACAGGATCCATATTTACAGCAGAATACTGATTGTCATCGTATGCTTAACAAGAACAGCAGCCTCACCATAAATCAACATACATATATGAGAGACCGACCACAGTAGCTCAAGGCGTGGTCGTGTATCCGATGAACGCTCTGACACATCTTCTGCTTCCGGAGTCCGGTATGAAAGGGACAAAGCCGTGTGTATCTTTATTAAAAAACTGCTGTTCCGGTAAATTTGTAATATTATTCGACACAATGTACACAGTCGTTGTGAACGGATTAATCTGTCCAGTATGACTGAACCGTTATCCCATGTACTGAAGTGAAAAGACGTTTCAATAATTTATTACAAAACAAACATGACAACAATAAATGTTATGATTGACTTACTTTATCTGCGCATTACTTGTGTGTTGATGATTGACAACGAATAGTAAAAAACATTAGAAGTGTGGGGCTGATGTAACCAGATTTACTATCTATTAGTGCAGACATCAGGACGAATCGCAAATACTTCCCATACACAAAGATGTAATGTTGTAACTGAACCACTGCGATCTATCTATGTAATCACGTTGATACGTCAGTGATAAGCTTGCGCATGCTAGGCCCTGGAGAACCACTGTCTAATCTACCATGCTGTCGTGTCTATGGTGTGTGACCGCGGTATCAGGTGAAAAACCGGACACACAAACACACATTTTCTTGAGAGTTGACCAACACGACATTTTCTTCTGTTGAGAGAGAAATGGCAATGACAACGGTAATGAGATTTGGAGTATTCATGCGCATCTTTATGGCAACGAAAAGACACATTATATGCAAGGAATCCTGAACAATCGTGTGTTGCCGCCACTGAAATAAACTGCTTGTTGTTTCAGGTCCGGTTTGTGCACAGAATGGCTAAATTACACAAAGCAACCCGGGGCCAATAAATGATTCGGACGAAACCTGCCCTGGATAAGATTGCTGGACCGGGTGTCGAGCCAGGGATTGGCATAACGCCCATGTCCCAAAGAGGCACTTGTTCTACTGTGAAGTGACGTCACTGCGTCTGAACTAAGTCCATAACGAGGGACCTCACTATCTACGTCATTCATGGTGTAATTATGACCTGTATACCATAGTCATATACGTGTGAATTGTGAAAAATTATACTTCATCAAACCGTGTGGAAACCGTTGCACTTGGCCACTAAAGCGTCAGCACGCAAAGCTAGTCGGCGCTTGTTTAGCAGGTAGGTTTAGCAACATTGAATCCGTTCTCCGACTCTATCTGGGAGAACGTCGAGATGCTTCAAATATGCCCTCCCCCACCCGAATAAAGGGGCCACGTGATAACATCATTATGCTGCAAACGCATTCATCTTGATCTATTCTTATACGTTCGGCGAGTAAGGACCAACATATTATTGTTATGTCTGGTGTTTGTTTGCAATCTTTAGTTGCCACGCACGAAAAACGATATTTCATTGATCACAAATATGAAAAATAATTTAGCAAAATGACGCTAACAGTTGTTTTAAAGCAAATGGTTTGTTGGTTCTTGATATTACTTGGGTCCGGTAAACCATCGATACTATTGTAGTCTAATACCGCTTTCTTAGTTTGCCTGGATCCCCTGTTGGTTGGCTGCGCAATGACTGTGCCGCATACATGATAAGCCATCGCTATAGCATGTGTTCTTGTTTTTTTCTGTTTGTTTTGGTATGTATGCTTGACCAAACAAAACGATTCTGATTCTGATTCTGTCTTGCGTCGAACGACGTGTATATATAACGGGGCTACGTTCGTTTGCGAACGGCGGAAGGTTACAGTGACTGGTGAGGACCCAGTATAGGGTTACATTGACCGGTGAGGACCCAGTATAGGGTTACATTGGCCGGTGAGGACCCAGTATAGGGTTACATTGGCCGGTGAGGACCCAGTATAGGGTTACATTGGCCGGTGAGGACCCAATATAGGGTTACATTGACTGGTGAGGACCCAGTATAGGGTTACATTGGCCGGTGAGGACCCAGTATAGGGTTACATTGACCGGTGAGGACCCAGTATAGGGTTACATTGACCGGTGAGGACCCAGTATAGGGTTACAGTGACTGGTGAGGACCCAGTATAGGGTTACATTGGCCGGTGAGGACCCAGTATAGGGTTACAGTGACTGGTGAGGACCCAGTATAGGGTTACATTGGCCGGTGAGGACCCAGTATAGGGTTACATTGACCGGTGAGGACCCAGTATATGGTTACATTGACCGGTGAGGACCCAGTATAGGGTTACAGTCAAGTCTACCTACGCGTCATCACGCCATTCACTCTCACGACAAATCTCCCCACTGCATGCTAGCAACAGAGACGCGCGGCATATGACACAGTGACCGGCGCCCACAGCAACCATTGCAGTGATGTAGGGCGGTAACCTTACTTTCAACTTGGACATTATAAACGGGATAAATACATTGCGGGGTTACCCCGTGCAGGGGGGGAGCAGCGGGGAGGGGGACGCTGGAGGGGGTGATGTCGCCCTTTCATTCCGTCCCCATGGCATTAATCTGGATCCCCCCCCCCGCCACCGATGCCGCCCTTAAGCTGTCAACCTCTTCCCACGTCACTGTAGACGCCACGCGAATCAATGGCGAACCTCTTTTCATCTCGACCAGAGAAGGCGCTCCCACAGCCACCATCATGGCATCGACATGGGAAGTCCCTATGTCTCCCCCCGCCCCCGCCCCCCTATCCTCTTTCCAACCGTCCCTTCCGCAGATAAAGCATACGCACCACGCCCAGGCCCAGAGCCCTCCACCCTCCCACCACCCTAGCCCCATGATCCCACCGGCCAGGCAAACCCTGCCCCACCCCCCTTTCCACCACCCACACCCAGTGGGTATCGCCCATGCTGGACGCGAGAGAAAGACGCCGAACCTTCAAAACACCCAGTCTTATAGCTCCTGCCACAGACGTCTCCGCAACCTCGGCTACGCCGTCAAGGTCGTCTCCATGGCAACATATGATGAGACCCTCAGCCCGTGGTAAGGCTAGTTACAGGGGTGGAGTGAGTGTGTGTGTGCGTAGAGGGGGCTTGGGCAATTCGGGGGGTGGGGAGGGGTGGGGAGGGGGTGGGGCTGATGGTAGGGATTGATGGCCTTTGAAATGGCTCAATAAGACGAGAGAGCTGGAACCGGATGCTAGGCCGAGGCAAGGAATTACCGCCTGACTCCCCTGGCCTCTCTCTGCCCCGGTACCGCCTACATCATTGCCGATGGCAAGGAATTGCCGCCTGACCCCCCTGGCGTCTCCCCCGGTACGTCCTACATCATTGCCGATGGCAAGGAATTGCCGCCTGACCCCCCTGGCGTCTCCCCCGGTACGTCCTACGTCATTGCCGATAGCAAGGAATTGCCGCCTGACCCCCCCTGGCGTCTCCCCCGGTACGTCCTACATCATTGCCGATGGCAAGGAATTGCCGCCTGACCCCCCTGGCGTCTCCCCCGGTACGTCCTACGTCATTGCCAATAGCAAGGAACTGCCGCCTGACCCCCTGGCCTCTCTCTCCCCCGGTACCGCCTACGTCATCGCAGACGGTGCACCAAACACCAGTCCAACGTAGACTCCAGCATCGATCCATATATTCCGCAATGTAACCTGGGATCTTTATCCAGATGGCTCGGACAGCATCCGTTCCAAATACACGTGTTTCTTCTCGCTGTATTATCGCCCTTAAGTTGCGGTCGCCAGCGGCTATGAACGATGATTAAGTGAGACCGCGTCCATCCTCCCGGAAGCCACGTCATGACTCCATGTCTTCCTCGGGCCCTGCTCCTCATGCTACGTTGATGGCCGCTCAGCAGTGGCCGACATGACACTAGTCCCTGCCAGGCGTCGCCATCTCTCTGCGTGGACAATGTGGGATGACACTCCCATGGCAGTCACACAACCTGCCACAGGCTTCCTATTTATCCTCTCCTCTTGGTCGAAACTCCCGGGGTGGGCGCTGTTTTATCAACAAACGCTGTCGTCTTCTCTTGCTATATATAGATACAGCACGCGAACGGCCGTCACACAAGCTCATTTGGGAGACCGATCGCGAAGACGAAACAAAGATAAAACGAAGAGGTGAAACAAAAAATCACTTATACTCCAATGATCATGAATCGCGGGTGAAGAAGATCAAGACGATGACGACGGCTGCGATGACGGAGGTGACGACGCCGATGATATCCATTGTGAGTGCCAGCTTGCCCTTCACACGGGCCGACTCCCAATCCAGTGGCGCCACCCCGCGAGACCAGCAGGAAAATATCGTACCCACGAGGCCTGCAACGAGAAGAAGATGGCGCACAGGACATGACATGGCGAGATATGTGCTTGATGGCTTTAATATGAACGCTTGAGCCGGTAATTAAAGCAGCCTACTTACATGCGCTGTCTTATTTTTGTTTACGTTTTAGAATGAAGACTAAAAGAATCTCCAAATTATGATGCATGTATGTTTTATCTCATTGAGTCTGTAAAACAAAAATTTTAACATGACACGGCGCGGACTAGTTGATCGCGCGCGGACGTCCTGGCGAGCCGCGGTCGACATCACACAGTATAGCGAACAGCGAACAGGCGCGTAGGGATATAAAGCCGGCCACCAACTTCTGCTCCGGCTTCTCTCCGGATAGCCCACAGGCTTTCAGGATTTAAATTCAAGACAGAATATACTTATTTGACATGAAGAAGAGATTGGTAATATAAAAATTACAGAACATATTGCTTTAACCGGTGGGATGGCGTCAATGTGAAGGGTCAATGAAGAGAGGACCCATGCATGACAAGATGCATATAAAGCAAGTTTTGGAATATGAAGCCTACAATACGCTGGTTGTCTTGCCGCAAGAGTGCAGACATTTTCAGGATCTTTCCCCCTCTTCCTATCCCTCTCCATCTCTATTTCACTTGCTCTCTTTCACATATTTTCATCAATAAACACACCATGTGTTGTGATGGTTCAGCAGCAGGTCGCAAGTGTCTGATGTCGAATTGCCTTACATATAATAATTAAGACAATAATTAACTGAAAAAAAACGCAAGTTTGGTAAATCATGTTTACACTTGTTGTAATTTTACACAATTTGCAGATATAACGTGCCCATCTGAGGCAGTCAGCATAGATAGGTACTCAACCATAATCTCCGGTAATTGCGCCTTGCCGGCTAAAACTTCGGTAATTGCGCATTGCCGGCTAAGACGGTAACGGGCGTAACATGGGATTCTAAGCCGTGGCTGGGCGATCCACAATCGATAAGGCATACAGCCGCGTGAACTGGTGAGGGTCTCTGGCCGTCTTGCCTTTATGTCGCCCATGGCCACACGGCATTCGTTAAGGACGCTTAATGGCTGACCAAGTCATCGGATATCCATCTTTAATGACCCAGGAAACGTGACACCATTGCCTTCGCCTAAACACGCCTCATTATGGTGGACCCGTCGTCTATTCGTATGCGGCATCTCTTGCAGTGGTAAAGAACCTCCAAACAAACGTTTCCAACGTAGATACTACTGAAAATGGAGACTCAATGGTATGGTACACCTATGATACCGAGGGTGGGTTGCTACACCCCCACACGCCAACTTACCCCCTCCCTTATTCCTACCGATAATTACCATAGCAACGCCCATCCACCCACCCCTTCCACCCCGCCTGGTTCGCCGCATAGGGAAAAACTGCTTTCCACAGACTGCGGCTAATTCTGTCGCGTACCGAGACCCACTGCGGGGCCCGAGGTCTGGTGTGGACCTCACCCGCTGCGCAGAAGAGGGGAATGCGGGGAAGAGACAAACAAAACTACAGTCATCCTCCACCGACCCCTCTGCACCACACACCCCTCTTACAGCGTTTTTACAATTTATTTCGACCGTGGTAGATTATTCTTCCATCCCCCTCCCCCCACCACACACTTTCACGCTTCCCCTCCCACCACACGCCAACACACATCCCCCTCCCCCACCACACGCCAACACACATCCCCCTCCCCCACCACACGCCAACACACATCCCCTCCCCTCACCACATACCAACACACATCCCCCTCCCCCACCACACGCCAACACACATCCCCCTCCCCCACCACACGCCAACACGCATCCCCCTACCACACGCCAACACGCACCCCCTCCCCTCACCACATACCAACACACATCCCCGCCCCCACCACACGCCAACACGCAACCCCTCCCCTCACCACACGCCAACACCCATCCCCCTCTCCCCACCACACGCCAACACACATCCCCCTCCCCCTACCACACGCCAACACGCACCCCCTCCCCTCACCACATACCAACACACATCCCCCTCCCCCACCACACGCCAACACACATCCCCCTCCCCCACCACACGCCAACACGCATCCCCCTCCCCCCACCACACGCCAACACACATCCCCCTACCACACGCCAACACGCACCCCCTCCCCCACCACACACCAACACACATCCCCTCCCCTCACCACATACCAACACACATCCCCGCCCCCACCACACGCCAACACGCACCCCCTCCCCTCACCACACGCCAACACACATCCCCCTCCCCCACCACACGCCAACACACACCCCCCTCCCCCACCACACGCCAACACACATCCCCCTCCCCCACCACACGCCAACACGCACCCCCTCCCCCCACCACACACCAACACACATCCCCCTCCCCCACCACACGCCAACACGCACCCCCTCCCCTCACCACACGCCAACACACATCCCCCTCCCCCACCACACGCCAACACGCATCCCCCTACCACACGCCAACACGCACCCCCTCCCCCCACCACACACCAACACACATCCCCCTCCCCCACCACACACCAACACACATCCCCCTCCCCCACCACACGCCAACACACATCCCCCTCCCCCACCACACGCCAACACGCATCCCCCTACCACACGCCAACACGCATCCCCTCCCCTCACCACATACCAACACGCATCCCCCTCCCCAACAACACACCAACACGCACCCCTTCCCCTCACCAAATACCAACACGCACCTCCCCCCCCCCCCACCACACACCAACACGCATCTCCCTCCCCCCCCCCACCTTACACCAACACGCATCCCCCTCCCCCACCACACGCCAGCACACATCCCCCTCCCCCACCACACACCAACACGCATCCCCCTCCCCCCACCACACACCAACACGCATCCCCCTCCCCCCACCACACACCAACACGCATCTCCCTCCCCCCCCCACCACACACCAACACGCATCTCCCTCCACACACCACACGCCAACACACATCCCCCTCCCCCACCACACGCCAACACACTACCCCCTCCCCCACCACACGCCAACACCCATCTCCCTCCCCCCACCACACACCATCAAGCCGACGAGTGCAGTTCCCATGACGCAGTGGCAGGGCGAAAGAAAGGAGTGGTGGGGGGGGGGATGAGGAGGATGGAGGAGTGGAGACGCTGGCGTCCCTTAAGTCGCCAGTCACGTGATCAGTCCTAGTCTTTTTGGGTCCCCCATGCATCATTGTGGCTGTCTCGTATTTCTTGCCGAGGCTTTCAATCTGAGATTCACGGTGGAAGGGGAAGTTCAGAGAGAGACGGGGTTAGGGCTCAAAGCAAGCGATTGAAAGTGAGAGAGAGAGCGAGAGAGAGACAGAGACAGAGATTGGAGAGAGGTAGAGCGGGAAATCAGTGAAGAGAGAGAGAGGGAAGTAGAAAGATACAGATAGAAGTGTGTGTGTGGGTGGGATGTGCGACGGAGCCAGAGAGAGGGAGAGAGGGAGAGGGAGAGCGAGAGGGAGAGGGAGAGAGGGGGGGGGGGGAGAGAGAGAGAGAGAGAGAGAGAGAGAGAGAGCGAGAGGGAGAGGGAGAGAGGGGGGGGGGGAGGGAGAGAGAGAGCGAGAGAGGGAGAGAGAGGGAGAGAGAGAGCGAGAGAGGGGCACTGAGAATAAGATGAGGGAGAACGAGAAGCAGGAAGAGACATGAAGATCGGGAAGTGGAGAGATAATATATGCTGAATGGAGAGAAGAGTGCGAAGGAGAGAGAGCAGGAAGAACGAGGGAGAGAGGTATAGACGTAGCAGGGAGATAAGGAGAGAAATATGGGAGAGGGGACAGATAAGACTGACAGATGAATGGGGTGGAGGCGGTTGGGGGATAAAGATAGGCCACTAGAGAGGGAGGGGTGGGGTGGATGAAGGGAGGAGTAATAATAGAAGATGGAGAGGGTCAGGGGAAATTGAACAAAGTGAAAGCGATGTGGAAAGATACCGGATGTGACGTCGGATGCGACAAAGCCTTGGTCTTATTAAAGTCACTCACTGGCCGTGTGCCACTCTCTGCCTTCGACTTCCTCCGCTAGGGCTCCATTATATCTCTGTTGTCGCCTACGTCCTCAATGCATTTTCACACTCGCTCGCCAGGGCGGCGCTGCGTAAATTGATAGGGAAAATGCGTCGCGCATTTCTACAAATTAATGCCGGGACCCAGCTTAAGCCTAATAACGCATGAAATAAATCAGGTGATGAAAAAAAGAATTCTGTCACAATTATAACTTTTTCGAAAGGGTACAAGGTGTTGTTTGGTGCATTAAATACACAAAGCTGCTTATTTTTATGTTTTATTCTTGAAAATTATAATGTTGCAAGAAATTACAGCTGATTTAAACAGCTGATGTTCGATCCGAAGAATTTTCTGTTGGGCATATCCATTGTTCTAAAATATCACCCCTTAAGCACACAAACACAATCATAACGTTAACGTCCTCTCCTTTCTTGAGCCGCTTTGCGCTGTTTGATGTTAAACACAACCTCGATCGTGTGGTAAGCAGCATGTAGCTGACCTACACGAGTGCGTTATGCGCCTTGTGCCGTGCTCCTGACCCATGGTATTGGAACACACATTTTAAAATCATTCGGGTCTGATGTCACCACGACCAAAATGCCATCGAGCAAGGTTACCTCTAACACTAGTATATCTGCACACACACCTGATGTTACATATTGTGACGCCTCCCATTTTGGTACCCGGGGAAATCAGGTATTTTTGTAAAATTATCCCTTTGTGAACGCTGTCAACCCCAACTAAACTGTTTACCTACCTTGTATGAGGCCACATTGTCACTTTCTGTTGTCTTTTTAACTTGTCTATTCTTATTTGGGATGGTACGAACCAATTTGTACCGTTTTTGGTGATGTTTACCTCTCGGGGCGGCCATGATGGTTGTTTCTCGCGCGCAGCCTCGTTTTAGTCATTATGATAATTACCAAAGTTTTATAACCTCGCTGCCAACAAAAGCCGCGTTTATGTATAAGGCACTAGTTTCTGGTCCTGTTGATGTTTGTCTGATATTCTTTAAAGTTTTAATATAAGCCAGAAACCTGCATTGCATACTTAAACTCTTGGGTTGAGGAGTAACGCGAAAAGGGAGATATAGATTATTTCTGTGTACGTCTTCCGGTGTGGCGGGTATAAAGGGAGACTCTCGACACACTCAGACATTCGGGGAGACAGAGACGAGAGAAGCAGGGGCAGACCTTGGCGCAAGTGCCCCCAGGCAAGCCCGCTTCTCTAGGGGCACAACGGTAACCATGTTAAAATCCTTCGACGTTAGTAGGGAATCGACTGTAGCTTTTATTATAATGCGAGCGCGTACAATAATAGTGCTTACGTATTCTATATACCTTGTTCTATCTTCTGACATCAAGAAAGTGTGTCAACACTAGATTGTTCCAGTCATATTTTCGCGAACAAATGTTGGAGCTTGCGACTTTTCCCTACCAACCGCCATGTGTATGCAGCGCCACCTGGCGAATCCCGCCACCATTTGAACCATATGTAGCCTGGGTCCCAAACTCCGTAACAGTCAATGATCTGTGAAAGAGGGCGCTGCTGTTGTCCTTAAGTTCAAAGTGAGCGACTGACAAGGCCCTCTAGCGGAGAGTCATATGCTAACGGAGAGGAGGAACCAAGTCGCATTCACAGGTACCGGCATCCGCCCAAAACAAATATGGCGGATGGCTGGTCGGGAACAGTTGTGTGCTCCAACATTTCTTCGCAAAAATATAATCGAAACAACCTAGTGTCGACACACTTTATTGATGTCAGATGATAGAACAAGGTATATAGAATACGTAAACACTATGATTGTTCGAGGACACATTATAATAAAAGCTACAGTCGATTCCCTACTAACGTCGAAGGATTTTAACATTGTTACCGTTGTGCCCCTAGAGAAGCGGGCTTGCCTGGGGGCACTTGCGCCAAGGGCAGACCCTGTCGGTTAGTGCCCCTATTTACCCCCCCCCCCCCCTCCCCCCCCTCCCCCTCTTGTGATTAACCACGATGACCACGATGACCACGATGACCACGATAACCACGATAACCACGATGACCCGATGTCCCGAGGACCGAATGACGATGTAACTTAGATGATGACAGCCTCTCAGCCCTCTGACTGTTGATGTTTCCTAAATAGAATCTCTCCCACTAACCCCTGCATTTTTCCACTGGTCTATCTTAATTCTTAATTCTTATCTGAGCTTAGGGGATTTTCCTTTTAGTTAGTCTATGCCAGACTAGGGGGTCTGGTTACATGCAGAGTATTTTATTTTTATATTGTCCCTTGTACCTGCTTTGACAAGAATGTTTTAATAAATGCCGCCAATGGTGGGAGACTGACACTGGTTGTGAATAGTTAGTTTTTGTTTCTTTCCCTTATAAAAGATTTTATTTTATTTTCGGCCATCCTGACAGGTTACGGTCGTAACAATATTTTGGTGTCAGAAGTGGGATCTGGTTTTAATACTGGATCCAAGGGTCGTGCTCCACTGCCTGGTGGTTATTTTTTCTTTTAATTTTCTTGTTTGCTGGGTGCAGAACTGTAATTCTGAGGCAGTCTAGTGATGTAATCAGCCATAGAGGTTTTTTTATTATTTTGATTTACCTCACTAACCATGCTGAGCCACAATGATGACCTTTGATGAACATGATGACACTTCCTTTGATTCATGTTGGACGAAATCTGATGACCCTGATGTCTAGCGATGACCTTTGATGTACTCAATGAGCCAGAGTTGTCCTAATGTGGTGGATTTGAGAGGAAATTGTATTTGATGACTTGTGATGTCCTGATGACCTCTGGTGTGACTTATGATGTACTTGGATGACAACTGATATATTTGATGACCTGCGATGTGGCTCATAGACCTGTGATGTACTGATGACCTCTGATGTGACTTATGATGTACTTGGATGACAACTGATGTATTTGATGACCTTTGATGTGGCTCATAGACCTGTGATGTACTGAGATGACCCTTGATGTGGTTTATGGACATGTGATGTACTGAGGTGGCAGTTGATGTATTTGCTGAAACCTGAGTAATAACCATTGATGTACCTGGTGACCCCTGATGCTCCTTGTTGACAATTGATGTACGTTGGCACCTGTCGTTAAAAATTACTGGTTGGAGGCGAAAGAGAGGCACTTTTGCAGCAGGGACTGGACAATTTGGCAGCTTTATATATATCAATGATGGAGTCCCACGGGCAGCGAAACGTACGTGAAGGGTTGAGGTCTCGTACCAACCATCAATTATCTCTGTCCGAGGGGGAGAGTTCAGCTGTTAAAACTGATGTCTGGCGTAAATCCACCCCTCCCAAAGATACTGCTCAGGATAGCTCCTTGGAGTCTGAGGCACAAGCTCCTGTCTCCGGTGCGGTGTCAACCCCAATGATGAGCCCCCAGCCCCCCACGTTGACGCCTCAAGCACCGATGTTGATGACCGGGCTCACCCAGCTGGTTCAGCCAGCATCAGCCATGTCGGCCTATTCCCCAGTGTTGCGGCCTCAGATTCACCCGTTGACACCTCAAGCCCCCGTTTCGGTGACAAGCCCGACCCTGCAAACCCCGGTGTCTGCCCACGCACCAGAGATGCGATCTTCATCCCCCGCACTGTCGTATCAAGCACCCATGATGGTGACCCACCCATCCCAGCAGAGCTATCAGGCCCCACCGATGCCTGCGTTTGCCCCTGCGATGCGTCCCCAGCCCTCCGCCATGACGTCACAAGCACCCATGATGGTGACCCACCCATCCCAGCAGAGCTATCAGACCCCACCAATGCCTGCGTTTGCCCCTGCGATGCGTCCCCAGCCCTCCGCCATGACGTCACAAGCACCCATGATGGTGACCCACCCATCCCAGCAGAGCTATCAGGCCCCACCGATGCCTGCGTTTGCGCCAGCGATGCGTCCCCAGCCCTCCGCCGTGACGTCACAAACACCCATGATGGTGACCCACCAATCCCAGCAGAGCTATCAGGATCCACAGATGCCTGCCTATGCCCCACAGATGCGTTTCCAGCCCGCCTCCTGGACGTCTGGAGGACCCTTGGTGGGGCCCGACCCAGTCCAGCAGGTTTATCAGGGTCCACCGATGCCTGCTTACGCCCTGGAGATGCGATCCCACGTCCCCATGGCGCCGCGCCAGGAGCCGATGTTGATGACCGGGATTACCCCTCCGATCTACCGAGAGGCCATGACGGATAACCAAGCGCACCTTGTGCCCACCCAGGCGATGTCCGACCAGACCCCCACGATGGTTCCCGGTAATCCCTTGGAGCACCATCGGACCCCCACCGCGGCGGACTATGACCGTGCCCAAGCGAGGCGGGAGATTGCGGCCCCAATCAACACAAAGGTCCGGCACCAAAAGAAAAAAATCTCTATCCGCAGGAGACGTGAATCACCCTCAACATCGGGGGAGTCTGCAAGTGACGAGGATGATGCGATGGATTGGCCCGCTTCGCCAAAGCACCGCGACACTCCTTCCAGGGGGTCGAAATTGCCCCCATTCACTGGCCGTGAAGCCTGGGAAGTCTGGTTTAACCGGTTCCAAGATGTTGCTGATCGACAGAGGTGGAATCTAGATGACAGACTAGATGAACTTCTCCCAAAGCTGCAGGGTGTGGCTGGCGATTTCGTATACGGCCAGCTCCCGCGGAAGGTGCGGAACAATTTTACAGTTCTCGTTAGCGAGTTGGGGAATAGATTCAGGACAATTACGACTTCTAAATCATATGCCGCTAAATTTAGTAACAGGAGCCAGAAAACCGGAGAGACGGTGGAAACGTACGCAGCCGAGCTAAAACGCTTGTACGACAAGGCGTACCCGCGACGGGACTGCGCCACGCGCCAAGAAGACCTTCTCCGACGTTTCTTGGACGGACTGACCGACAACGAAGTGACCTTCCACGTCGAATACATTAAAGAACCCCGGGACATCGATGAGGCCGTGTATGAGTCTGTTAATTTCTTGGACACGCGTCATCGCCTTAACCCTGCCGACGGAGCAGCCAGGTCGCGGAAGGCAGTCCGGGCAAGCCGTTTCGGAGACGTTGAGCCAGAGGCCGCCAGCCATAGAGTAGCCCGTATCCCGGAGAAGTCTAACATGGGTTCAACCAAGTCTCAGGGGACAGGCTGGCCAGACGAGTCAGCCCGTGCGATATCTCTGGAGGAAGATATGAATCGCAAAGCGATTGCCGAGTTACAACAGGAACTCAGGAGAGTTACCCAGCATCTTGGACTTGCTGGTGCCCGGCCTACCCAGTCACAACCTAGGGAGGGTCGTTCCACCTAGCAGGGGACGGAGGACAGATTCGCCTGCTACGGATGTGGTCAGCCGGGACATTTCGCCAGAAACTGCCCCCGAAATGCCAATCAACCGACAAGGCCATACTACCAGGATAACTTTGTACCTCGTACCTCTCGTACCCAGATGTCGGACCGTCCTGCGGTTAATTACGGGCACCCGTCAAACTGCTAGGGACCGGCCGTGCTGGCCAACAACCGGTCCCGACGTCACCAGGCCCGCAGCGGATGGTTCATGAGTACGGGACCACGTACCCAAAACCCGTAACCGCCGTGACCGGGGAAAAGTCCCCCGATGTGAAGTCACTTGACGAGAAGTCGCCTGACGAGAAGTCACCTGTTTTGAATTTTCATTTTGTACAGATGCCTGATGCGAAATTTGTTGTAGAGTCGCTTGTTGTGAAGTCGCCTGTTGTTGTATCGCCCGAGGTGAAGTCGCCTGTTGTTAAATCGTCCGAAGTGAAGTCGCCTGTTGTTAAATCGTCCGACGTGAAGTCCCCTGTTGCGAAGTCGCCTGTTGTGGAATCGCCTGAAGTGGAGTCCCCTGATGTGAAGTCCCAGGAAGTGAAGTCCCCAGATGTGCAGTCCCCAGTTGTTAAGTTGCCTGTCCTGATGTCGCCTGTTGTGGAATCGCCTGAAGTGGAGTCCCCCGATATGAAGTCCCAGGAAGTGAAGTCCCCAGATGTGCAGTCCCCAGATGTGAAGTTGCCTGTCCTGATGCCGCTTGTTGTGGAATCGCCTGAATTGAAGTCGCCCGAAGTGAAGTCCCAGGAAGTGAAGTCCCCTGAAGTGAAGTCCCAGGAAGTGAAGTCCCCTGATGTGAAGTCCCCAGATGTGAAGTTGCCTGTCCTGATGTCGCTTGTTGTGGAATCGCCTGAATTGAAGTCGCCCGAAGTGAAGTCCCAGGAAGTGAAGTCCCCTGAAGTGAAGTCCCAGGAAGTGAAGTCCCCTGATGTGAAGTCCCCAGATGTGAAGTTGCCTGTCCTGATGTCGCTTGTTGTGGAATCGCCCGAAAAGAAGTCCCCAGATATGAGGTCCCCTGATGTGAAGTCTCAGGAAGTGAAGTCCTCAGTTGTGAAGTTCCCTGTCCTGATGTCGCTTGTGAAGTCGCCTGCTGTGGAATCGCCCATTGTGAAGTCCCCTGATGCGAAGTCCCCTCGTGTGAAGTCATCCAATGTGAAGTTCCCAGCGAAGGAACGTCCTGATGCCAAGCCTCCTGATGTGATATCCCAAGATGAGACTTTCACTGGCGAGGGGTCACTCGACTGCAGACCAGGCCAGGTGCAACGCATCTGCACAGCTCCGCTGGCCGATGGCTTACAGGTGCCACCTTACCATGGGTTGGTGGTGTTGATTGCGATGGTGATGACAACGATGTTTACTGTGGCTGCCGACAAAGAGTTGAGAGACCTACTGGTTGTTCTCGCGCCATGCACTCTCTGGTGGGTCATTGGCGGAACCATCCGACGTCCAACTTCTAATGTTGAGTGCTGGACCCCAGAGGACAGCCGCTGCCGCCCGGAAGACCGCGGAGGACACATGTCCATAGACGCAACCCCGTCGAGAGGATCTACCGTCAACCCAGACTGCGGAGGACGCACCGCCGTCAAGAACAAAGACCCTGGCGTCAGCCCAGACCACGGAGGACCTCGACAGCTCAACGAGCCACGCCGGAAGCAGAGGAACATGTGGTTAATGGACTTTCTTTTCAGCTGAATATGGTGCAATGTAGGAGTTTGTATTGCTGTATGTAACTGTTTGGCGATGATGCCAAACCATTAAGTAGGGGGCAATATAACGGTCCCTATTCTAATCTCGTGTAAGGGTGTATGTTGACATGTATCTGCATCTAAGTACTGGTCGCTTGCAACGCTGCAGGTTCATTTTACTTGTGAGATTTTGTATAATATTTTTGTGGTGTTAGTTTAGTGTTGGCGAGGACGCCTAACACTTAAGCAGGGGGCATTGTGACGCCTCCCATTTTGGTACCCGGGGAAATCAGGTATTTTTGTAAAATTATCCCTTTGTGAACGCTGTCAACCCCAACTAAACTGTTTACCTACCTTGTATGAGGCCACATTGTCACTTTCTGTTGTCTTTTTAACTTGTCTATTCTTATTTGGGATGGTACGAACCAATTTGTACCGTTTTTGGTGATGTTTACCTCTCGGGGCGGCCATGATGGTTGTTTCTCGCGCGCAGCCGCGTTTTAGTCATTATGATAATTACCAAAGTTTTATAACCTCGCTGCCAACAAAAGCCGCGTTTATGTATAAGGCACTAGTTTCTGGTCCTGTTGATGTTTGTCTGATATTCTTTAAAGTTTTAATATAAGCCAGAAACCTGCATTGCATACTTAAACTCTTGGGTTGAGGAGCAACGCGAAAAGGGAGATATAGATTATTTCTGTGTACGTCTTCCGGTGTGGCGGGTATAAAGGGAGACTCTCGACACACTCAGACATTCGGGGAGACAGAGACGAGAGAAGCAGGGGCAGACCCTGTCGGTTAGTGCCCCTATTTACCCCCCCCCCCCTTTTGTGATTAACCACGATGACCACGATGACCACGATGACCCGATGTCCCGAGGACCGAATGACGATGTAACTTAGATGATGACAGCCTCTCAGCCCTCTGACTGTTGATGTTTCCTAAATAGAATCTCTCCCCCTAACCCCTGCATTTTTCCACTGGTCTATCTTAATTCTTAATTCTTATCTGAGCTTAGGGGATTTTCCTTTTAGTTAGTCTATGCCAGACTAGGGGGTCTGGTTACATGCAGAGTATTTTATTTTTATATTGTCCCTTGTACCTGCTTTGACAAGAATGTTTTAATAAATGCCGCCAATGGTGGGAGACTGACACTGGTTGTGAATAGTTAGTTTTTGTTTCTTTCCCTTATAAAAGATTTTATTTTATTTTCGGCCATCCTGACAGGTTACGGTCGTAACAATTCAATCGAGCGAAAGCAAAAACAACGTAGAAACCATTGTCCGTGTGATTTAATGCTGTGTCAGTATTACAATATATAATAATGGTAACTTGAACTTTGTTTATGGGTTTATTTGAACAGCACAAATCGACAGTCTTGGTTTGATAATATTCAATAGAACTAAAAAAATTCTCTTATACCTCGTGGTATATGTCAGATAATTACGTTCCGGGCTGGAGTTATTTACTGCTAATGAGACCGCTCATAGAACAACTTGCCATCAATATCATAGCTTTTCCTATTATTGCGCGTAATCGAGCAGAGATATGCGCATTAACAATGTTAACTTCACAGTGCAGTGCACCATACCACAGCAATGCCCATCTTGCGTTGGCGCACTGAATAAGAAACCCACACTTGCCCGCACCATTGTGACCACAGGATTACTAACGTTAACACATACACCATGACAAGTTAATACCACCGTTGAGAGTACGTGGAACACAGCAGCTTACGCGGACAGTAAAGCCTATTTACCGAAAAGACGGTTGATCATGACGAATGGAGAGCCCTCTCGGGGCCTAGCGGCTGGCGCACACCGAAGACCGAGACTACTTACCGAAGAGAGGGTTGATTAACAGCAAGACGAATATGGAGAGACATATATGGCTGCTGGGACCTCGGTTGGCCGATGATATGGTTGTGTGGCCAGTCGATTGCATAACCACCACAGGCATCGTCGCCCCGTGTGTCGGCGAGGGTGCCCCAGGGCTCCCTCCTCACGGTGACTGCAAACACAGAAAGAATACATATATATATAGGCCGTTATACCATGCTAGCGTTCAGTAAAACTCAAGTATTACCCATTCATTTAATCAGTTAACATTGTACCGTGTTAGCGTTCTGTATAGCTCACGTATTACTCACTCATTATATCAGTCCACATATAGTATAGCCGTTCTGCCATCATGTTAGTTTTCCTGTCACGTATATAACTCTGTTAATCAGTTAATATATGCAAACGCCAGCCTACCATGTCATAGTGACATGGTTCCCATATAGCTCACATATTACT
Source organism: Arenicola marina (assembly GCA_964019135.1). Classification (NCBI taxonomy): domain Eukaryota; kingdom Metazoa; phylum Annelida; class Polychaeta; family Arenicolidae; genus Arenicola; species Arenicola marina. The sequence continues at coordinate 3,518,270 of OZ025265.1, read as the reverse complement.
CAATTAAGCAAGAATTCAATTAACAGATGTAGAAGCCGTTCGACCATGTTAGGGGGAAGGATATGTTAAATATTACACTACTCCGTTCTACCTATCTAAGTGCAGTTAATTATCATTGCCATATGTGGGGCGATGCTATATAATCAAAGTCACCGTGAGATATGGCACGAAGGTTTGTATCAACGTGAGATATGGCACGAAGGTTTGTATCAATACGAGATATGGCACGAAGGTTTGTATCAACGTGAGCTATGGCACGAGAGTTTGTATCAACGTGAGATATGGCACGAGAGTTTGTATCAACGTGAGATATGGCACGAGAGTGTGTATCAACGTGAGATATGGCACGAAGGTTTATATCAACGTGAGATAAGGCACGAAGGTTTGTATCAACGTGAGATATGGCACGAGAGTCTGTATCAACGTGAGATATGGCACGGGAGTTTGTATCCACGTGAGATATGGCACGAAGGTTTGTATCAACGTGAGATATGGCACGAGAGTTTGTATCAACGTGAGATATGGCACGAGAGTTTGTATCAACGTGAGATATGGCACGAAGGTTTGTATCAACGTGAGATATGGCACGAAGGTTTGTATCAACGTGAGATATGGCACGAGAGTTTGTATCAATGTGAGATATGGCACGAAGGTTTGTGTCAACTTGAGATATGGCACGAAGGTTTGTATCAACGTGAGATATGGCACGAAGGTTTGTATCAAGGTGAGATATGGCACGAAGGTTTGTATCACCGTGAGATATGGCACGAAGGTTTGTATCAAGGTGAGATATGGCACGAAGGTTTCTATCAATGTGAGATATGGCACGAAGGTTTGTATCAACGTGAGATATGGCACGAAGGTGTGTATCAACGTGAGATATGGCACGAAGGTTTGTATCAAGGTGAGATATGGCACGAAGGTTTGTATCACCGTGAGATATGGCACGAAGGTTTGTATCAAGGTGAGATATGGCACGAAGGTTTGTATCAACGTGAGATATGGCACGAAGGTTTCTATCAACGTGAGATATGGCACGAAGGTTTCTATCAATGTGAGATATGGCCCGAGAGTTTGTATTAACGTGAGATATGGCACGAAGGTTTGTATCAACGTGAGATATGGCACGGAGGTTTGTGTCAACACGAGATATGGCACGAAGGTTTGTATCAACGTGAGATATGGCACGAAGGTTTGTATCAACGTGAGATGGCACGAAGGTTTGTATCAATGTGAGATATGGCACGAAGGTTTGTATCACCGTGAGATATGGCACGAAGGTTTCTATCAATGTGAGATATGGCACGAAGGTTTGCATCAACGTGAGATATGGCACGAAGGTTTGTATCAACGTGAGATATGGCACGAAGGTTTGTACCAACGTGAGATATGGCACGAAGGTTTGTATCACCGTGAGATATGGCACGAAGGTTTGTATCAACGTGAGATATGGCACGAAGGTTTGCTCTCGTGGGTGAGGCTTTTTATGGCCCACACATTTCACGGACCGTGCAATAACTCCCCAAATCAGATACCTGGCACAGTAAACACGTAAAAATGGGCAGAAAATGAGAACGATTTTCAGTGCTCACGAGCTACATAATATAATCCACTAAGTACAACCAGAAATAACGGTGTGTTTAGATCCAAAGTCGCACGGTACTAAAGATAAATAAAATTACCGGCCGCCAACGGCATGATCAAATGTAATATACGGAAAACATCCATATTAACAGCATTTCTGAGACGCCATACACGAGAGAGCAGATTGGCCATTCGTGTGCAATGAAATGCACGTCTGGTTGACGCGTAATGATGATGGATCGGCACGAGTGGGTCTGGGATTTATTCATACCACAGGGAACCGCCGCCAATGGCTCTTCCACTCGCCGAAACCGTGGCCAAGCGCCGCATAAAACCCAACAATGGCATGTCGGGGATCCCGCTCTGACCTTGGAAGCCTTGGAAGCATAAACAATGATATATAGTGACCAGCTACTTGGGCAACGTTTCTTTCTGTTCCCGACTTCATCTCGCTGTTCCCTCTAGAGCTCTACTTCCGTGGGAACCTTCACATACGGTGCCCTCTCCTACCTGGTTTATACTTACTCCGACGACATTTTTGTATCTCGCTTTCCCTCCAGTGCCCACTTTCGTTCTGTCTGGCCCTCCACTCTAATATATCTCCCCAATATATCTTTCTCTCCCCCACTTACACCCCCACTATCTGTTCCATACCAAATTATCGTCACATATTTTTTCGTCTCTTCGTTATCCTTCTTTCTGTGTCACTCTATACTTTGGTCTCTTTCTCTGCATGTATCGACCTCGCTCTTACCTCACTCTCCTCGCCAGAGATATCCCGCTGACCCAGGCGCTCCAGCGCTTTCCTTGTAGCTCTTGCGCTGGTTGGGTTTGTGTCTACTACTCTCCATCCTGCCATCGAGGTAATAATTCACTTTATGGCCGGCCGCAGGGCGGCGATGGCGGCTCACAGCCAGTATAAGAACCCTGGCGACAACGTCAAGGCCGGAACCAGAGGCTGATCGAGGTGTTGATATCATTACAGCGACTCAACTGTAGGCCGGACAGAGGCGTTAAAGAGCGGCGAGATGGAGGGCCAAGATGTCATTACAGTGACTTAACTGTAGACCGGACAGAGGCGTTAAAGACAGGCGAGATGGAGGGCCAAGATGTCATTACAGTGACTTAACTGTAGGCCGGACAGAGGCGTTAAAGAGCGGCGAGATGGAGGGCCAAGATGTCATTACAGTGACTTAACTGTAGACCGGACAGAGGCGTTAAAGACAGGCGAGATGGAGGGCCAAGATGTCATTACAGTGACTTAACTGTAGGCCGGACAGAGACGTTAAAGAGCGGCGAGATGGAGGGCCAAGATGTCATTACAGTGACTTAACTGTAGACCGGACAGAGGCGTTAAAGACAGGCGAGATGGAGGGCCAAGATGTCATTACAGTGACTTAACTGTAGGCCGGACAGAGGCGTTAAAGAGCGGCGAGATGGAGGGCCAAGATGTCATTACAGCGACTCAACTGTAGGCCGGACAGAGGCGTTAAAGTGCGGCGAGATGGAGGGCCAAGATGTCATTACAGTGACTTAACTGTAGGCCGGACAGAGGCGTTAAAGTGCGGCGAGATGGAGGGCCAAGATGTCATTACAGTGACTTAACTGTAGGCCGGACACAGGCGTTAAAGTGCGGCGAGATGGAGGGCCAAGATGTCATTACAGCGACTCAACTGTAGGCCGGACAGAGGCGTTAAAGAGCGGCGAGATGGAGGGCCAAGATGTCATTACAGCGACTCAACTGTAGGCCGGACAGAGGCGTTAAAGAGCGGCGAGATGGAGGGCCAAGATGTCATTACATTGACTTAACTGTAGGCCGGACAGAGGCGTTATGGAGCGGCGAGATGGAGGGCCAAGATGTCATTACAGTGACTTAACTGTAGGCCGGACAGAGGCGTTATGGAGCGGCGAGATGGAGGGCCAAGATGTCATTACAGCGACTCAACTGTAGGCCGGACAGAGGCGTTAAAGTGCGGCGAGATGGAGGGCCAAAATGTCATTACAGTGACTTAACTGTAGGCCGGACAGAGGCGTTAAAGAGCGGCGAGATGGAGGGCCAAGATGTCATTACAGTGACTTAACTGTAGGCCGGACAGAGGCGTTAAAGAGCGGCGAGATGGAGGGCCAAGATGTCATTACAGCGACTCAACTGTAGGCCGGACAGAGGCGTTAAAGAGCGGCGAGATGGAGGGCCAAGATGTCATTACAGTGACTTAACTGTAGGCCGGACAGAGGCGTTAAAGAGCGGCGAGATGGAGGGCCAAGGTGTCATTAAAACGACATAAAAGTAGGCCAGACAGAGGCGTTAAAGAGCGGCGAGATGGAGGGCCAAGATGTCATTACAGTGACTTAACTGTAGGCCGGACAGAGGCGTTAAAGAGCGGCGAGATGGAGGGCCAAGATGTCATTAAAACGACATAAAAGTAGGCCAGACAGAGGCGTTAAAGAGCGGCGAGATGGAGGGCCAAGATGTCATTACAGTGACTTAACTGTAGGCCGGACAGAGGCGTTAAAGAGCGGCGAGATGGAGGGCCAAGATGTCATTACAGCGACTCAACTGTAGGCCGGACAGAGGCGTTAAAGAGCGGCGAGATTGAGGGCCAAGATGTCATTACAGCGACTCAACTGTAGGCCGGACAGAGGCGTTAAAGAGCGGTGAGATGGAGGGTCAAGATGTCATTACAGCGACTCAACTGTAGGCCGGACACAGGCGTTAAAGAGCGGTGAGATGGAGGGCCAAGATGTCATTACAGCGACTCAACTGTAGGCCGGACAGAGGCGGTAAAGAGCGGCAAGATTGAGGGCCAAGATGTCATTACAGCGACTCAACTGTAGGCCGGACAGAGGCGTTAAAGAGCGGCGGGATGGAGGGCCAGCCTGCTGCGTGACTGCAGACGTCATGTGGATGGTGATGCATGCTCAAAGTGGCATATCGGTTTAGTGCAGCAATTGGACACTCCATTGGTCGGGGATGCGGTATAAGGGGTTGTTGGTAAGGCAATATGACAGGTCGTATGGTCAAGCTGTATAGTGGACACACTGGGAAGGAACATGATTGGCGCTTGTGAAGGAATGTCGCAGTTGGCTGTGAACGATGGTGAAGCGGTATGGTGACTGCTTGGTGAAGCCATATGGTGACTGGTGGAAGAACCCATATGGTGACTGGTGGGTGCAGCAATATGGTGACTGGTTGGTGAAGCAATATGGTGACTGGTTGGTGAAGCCATATGGTGACTGGTGGGTGCAGCAATATGGTGACTGGTGGGTGCAGCAATATGGTGACTGGTGGGTGCAGCAATATGGTGACTGGTTGGTGAAGCCATATGGTGACTGGTGGGTGAAGCAATATGGTGACTGGTTGGTGAAGCAATATGGCGACTGGTGGGTGAAGCCATATGGTGACTGGTTGGTGAAGCAATATGCTGACGGGTGGGTGAAGCCATATGGTGACTGGTTGGTGAAGCAATATGGTGACTGGTGGGTGAAGCCATATGGTGACTGGTTGGTGAAGCAATATGGTGACAGGTGGGTGAAGCAATATGGTGACTGGTTGGTGAAGCAATATGGTGACTGGTTGGTGAAGCAATATGGTGACGGGTTGATGCGATCTGCCGCCAGAGGGCGTTATACGTTCGTGCCATACTCCATCTGCCACATGTCACATTTAACCATCAAACTTATTCTTCATAGGCGAAAATTGTTTACCGTTTACTGTCCCACTGGTATGGTAACGGACGAATTCATTCGACTTTGAATAATTAGAAGCCATATGTTACTTTCTAACTATATTTTCGAGTTTGATCGAGGTCAAAGGCGTGAAGCGTTTTGAAATATGACTCCGTGTTATTATGAAATAATTTTTTGCTTAACGCTTCTATCGTGATCATTTAACAACGGAATGTCTATATTTTTCAAATTCTGCAATATAATACAATATTCAATTTAAACAACCCTCCAAAACCAATCATGACTCAAGAACCGTTGAGGCCATTCGTGAGGTTGGCGGTTACGTGGGGCAGAGGTGATATGAGGAACGAGCTCCCGCTGCTGGCAGAGTGTGGTTGATGAAGCAATATGAGAGAGGGAGAGGGGTGGTGGGGGGGGGGGGGGGCAATGAGGGTGCTAATGGGGTGAACGAAGCCGCTTCCTCCGACTCGCGTTAACGAGCACGCGATCATGTGACCGATTGACGTGGGTGACATGCCTTCAGCACGCGAGGCGGGGACTTTGTGTGTATGGCGAGAAGCGTGAAGATACTGAAAACAATATGGCGGCATTCCTTCCCAAACCAAATCCCTGTAGTCTTCGTCAGTACCAGCACCGCGGACGCATATCAGGAACCCAATCCATCCCTCTTTGGTTTTGTCTATTCCCCACCCGGGCGGAGCTGTCCTCCTTTCCCCGCCGCCTTCCGTCTCATAGAGTTTTTGGCCACAGCAAAACACTTTGAGGAGCTGCAAGGCGTGAATGCATTAGGCACTTGGCGGAGAGGTTTGATGCGGGGCGAGGAAATACATGTCGGGGTGTGAATGCCTCAGCCCCAACCATCTTCAGCACGGCAGGTTACGCCTGTAGCTCTGTATGGACAGCCTGAAGACAATCTTCATTGTACGACCGCCTAATAAGGGTTCACACTGAACACCCGTATCATTAGGCAACAGCACCTACCGAGCTATATCACATACGACCACAAGATGACCTGTTATTGAATCTATTCGCTAGGTAGTGATATCATTTCCAATGATAATATTATCAATGTCGACCATAGAATAAGGCGATAATATAGGGCCAGCCTTTGAGATTCAATCACAACATCTCTCCTCGCCTTGCTGACCGAAACATTGATTCAGCAATCTAGCCACTTATAATGGCGCCACCATGTGGCTGATATATAATTCCCGGGGGGCCACAGTCGTACAGCCGACCAACTTGACTACCACATGGGTTCAACTCCCACTTGTTTCTTCTCCATCCCCTATCATTTGTAGGAAAGGAAAAAAGGCGTTTTTAGCGCTTAATTTTTTTTAACCAATATGAAAAAATATATCTAATAATCTAAAAATATATATAATATCTAGATGACAGGGTTTAAACCCACGACCTTCCAACTTTATATCATACAGGGTTGCATGTCACATGGTTACGTATCTCATAAGCATTGCGTAGGCTTATAAATTATATCAATTGCAACATTATCAAAGGCAAATAATATGTGGACGCCCGGGTACTCGTATTTGCGTCATAATTGTGTAAAATGTTAAACTCTTATTTCAATAATATTGATTTAACATCACCCGGCAAAACAAGTTCGTCATGGGTGGTGCTTAGTCTGTCAGGCGTTTCCGATTGAAGTGCCAACAAGACCGACCAAAACTGCAGGCGACGCGGGAGTTAATTTTACCCTATCTTGACAATTTATATTGGATTTCATGACAAAACTGGCAAATCAGGTTGTCTTCGTGTCGTGTCTTCTCCCAAGCGCGAAGCAGGTGGGTAAAAAGTGGGGACAACACACGCTCGACTCCGACGTCTCAATAAATAAGGAATAGAGGACGGAAAGACCAGTCAGAGGACACGTCATTCCATACCACCACCCCCTCCTCACCCCGATACACACACCCACTCTTGTCAGCTAACCTTTATCACTCATTGACATCTGTCGCCGAAGCGATCCCACTTCAGATAGTCAAGAGTTTCTTGGTATTCAGCAAGTTGTGTCCAACAAAAAATCCCGCTTATCCCCCACTCAGACATAATAGTTCACTGTCGCTTTTTTTGGGCACATTGAGAGTAATCTCGATACAGTTTTTGGATTGTAATTCATAATTTTCGCATTATACAAGCCAGGCAAAGTTACTCCAATAATGCTAACTATAATAATCTGGAATTATCATGCAGTGGAGAGCTCCATTGCCGAGTGAAGCTGACTTGATGCCACAAGGAATGTCATAAGTGCCTTCAGCCACTACTATAGTACCCGTGAGACGTGATCTGAAGTTACATTTAGATGCCGAATGCCGTAGAAACATGGCACAGTGACGCCATCTGGTGACGGAATCATCCGTGCGTAACCAGTACAAAAGTCAGCTCTCCGCGGATGGCTGACTCGGCCGGTAGGGGGCAGCGCTGTTCTCACGTGATATGCGAAACTCGGGCCGCAACGGAAAGAAAAAGAGCCAGCAACCCGCAGCGCCTGTCTGGTGGGATGTTGATGGTATCACGAGATAAGTCGGCTGACGGATATATCACTCCGTCGGGGGGATGAAACCCTAAACAATCAGCTGTCTGGCCAATAAATCACAAGCGACCCCGTCACCCCCGCAGCCCCACAACCCCGGACCGGTACGTCAGTGCTGAGATCACCGGTGGCACCGCATTGACACCAGCCTCCGGTGTAAGACGTTAAAAAGACGGGCTGGATATGTTCACAGTGAAGATAAGAGGATATAGAGGAGGGGCAGGTGGGGGGGGGGGGGCACAGAGAAAAGAGACAGGGTAGGGGAGCCATACTGAAAAACACAGCGAAGAACGTTGACAGGAAAGCGACTGGACCTAAAAAAAGAGAAGCAGGGATTTAAGAGAAATGGGGGGAAGTTGTATATGGTTTAAGGGAGATCATAGATATAGACAGAGATAGAGGGATGGAGCATAGATATAGGGACACATAGGAAGCAGATGTATGTAGGAATATAGGGAAGGGGTAGATATAGGCTATAGGAATGGTCAGATATATAGAGATGCATAGACAGGAGATATATTTAGGGGTACAGGCACACAGATATATAGGGATAGAGGATAGAGGGCGAGGAGTGATATATATTACACAATTATATATGAGGATAGAGGGGCGAGCGGAATAGGGATAAACTCAGTGGTAAGGAGCAAGCGGAAATAAGCGAGTGAACGAGAAGAGTAGCTGGGCAACGTAAAGAGCGACATATATTTACTTATTTAGCATATGACATGAGGTGAACCATCTTCTTCGTATTAAATAAGTAAACCGTCCATGTTACGCATTATGATTCGGGTTTCTTATGGTCTTATCCTGTGTTGGTAATGTGGTTTAATCTGGCCGATCTGTGCGTCACCGGTAATGTGGTAATGTGGCCGGTCTGTGCGTCACCGGTAATGTGGTAATGTGGCTGGCATGTGCGTCACCGGTAATGTGGTAATGTGACCGGCATGTGCGTCACCGGTAATGTGGTAATGTGGCTGGCATGTGCGTCACCGGTAATGTGGTAATGTGGCCGGTCTGTGCGTCACCGGTAATGTGGTAATGTGGCCGGTCTGTGCGTCACCGGTAATGTGGTAATGTGGCTGGCATGTGCGTCACCGGTAATGTGGTAATGTGGCCGGTCTGTGCGTCACCGGTAATGTGGTAATGTGGCTGGCATGTGCGTCACCGGTAATGTGGTAATGTGGCCGGTCTGTGCGTCACCGGTAATGTGGTAATGTGGCTGGCATGTGCGTCACCGGTAATGTGGTAATGTGGCCGGTCTGTGCGTCACCGGTAATGTGGTAATGTGGCTGGCATGTGCGTCACCGGTAATGTGGTAATGTGGCCGGTCTGTGCGTCACCGGTAATGTGGCAATGTGACCGGCATGTGCGCCCCCGGTAATGTGGTAATGTGGCCGGCATGTGCGCCACCGGTAATGTGGTAATGTGGCCGGTCTGTGCGTCACCGGTAATGTGGTAATGTGGCCGGTCTGTGCGTCACCGGTAATGTGGTAATGTGACCGGCATGTGCGTCACCGGTAATGTGGTAATGTGGCCGGCATGTGCGTCACCGGTAATGTGGTAATGTGGCTGGCATGTGCGCCCCCGGTAATGTGGTAATGTTGCCGGCATGTGCGCCACCGGTAATGTGGTAATGTGGCCGGCATGTGCGCCACCGGTAATGTGGTAATGTGGCCGGCATGTGCGCCACCGGTAATGTGGTAATGTGGCCGGCATGTGCGCCACCGGTAATGAATTAAAACACAATGAGGCAGTCTCATCTGCTTCCAGCGCCACCACCGATAAATCTCACCCGCATATCCCGAAGAATGGCTCGCCTGGGTAGTGGAGGGTGGGGGGGGGAGGTGATGGGGACAAATGGTGGCGGGAGAATGGGGGAGGATGGATGCGGGGAGATGACGGGGTGGGGTGGGGGGAGGGTGGGGTGGGGGGAGGGTTGAGAAAGAAGGGGAGTGGTATCATCGGAGTGGATGAGGGCGCAAAACGAGAGCCACATTCAACTGCAGGGTAATGAACCAGACACGAACTAAAGTGACCGAGTCTAGATAACGCCAGCCAATGGCCTCGCGCTGTAGGGGTAGGAAGGGCGAGGGCGTACCACGGTGGCCATTCACCCAAGGGCAAATCAATGCGCCTCCAAGCGGTGAAGTCTGTAGCCATGGCCGGCCGGTACAGCCATAAAGGACCTGACCCACGACTCCCGGGGTCAGTGGCGCCAGGTCCAGAGGCGACGCCAAGCGGCCAACCACCAACACATCCAGACACTCTCCACTCCGTAATAGCCCCGCATAAAGATTTCATGGGAAGAGACGGCCTAAAGCAGTCGGAGGTGCCAACGTACCCTCCTCCGGGTAGCTAGGTCCTCGGCTCGCTGACCCGACTGCGGTGCCCTCCCATGTAAACCGAAATCCTTTTGCCGTTTGCTACAGCGCCCGTCCGGTGGTGCCATCTTGAGGCAATTACCAACATTGGTTGCCCGTTTGTCGCCATTTTTGATCTCTCTCCACGGGGCAATAGACCGAATGGAACGAGCGAAGGTCTGAAGAGCTGGAATGATTATGACGGAATTATGACCATATCCGCACCCCACCACCCCTAAGCCCCCCCCCCCCGGAAGCTGTGCCAACCCTTTGCTTCGGAGTTAGACCCGTTATAGCCTATAGAGGCATGCTGACTGTAACACGGGGATTATTGCTGATTTCTTGAACCAGTGGTATTCTTTATCATCTATATTTTAAGTAGTAGCTCGTATACATTACTATTCTGAGGGCATGCCTTTAACGTCTGGACGAGGTTACTTCTGTCGTACATAACTATTGAGCTCCACACGTGTTGATTTTCCTTAGGAGCAATTTCCTAATGGATATGCAAAATATATCCCACAGCTATACAAATGTAGATCATCTGCTGCTTATAACATAACTACTTTAAGAGGAATAACCGCAAACGTGAGATTACTCTCTCAATTTGTTCGTAATCAGCCATTAGGTTTTTCCATGTCTGGTTCCCCTTAGCAAAACTGCCAGTTGCCATGCCAGAGCCACGTGCTCCCGTGGTTCATTCTCATCAGTGGCGCATTATACCTCTAGACACATGAAATATACAATGGGTATGCAAATGAGAACATTATCAAGTCATAAAGTCCCAAAAATGAAGTATTCATCACAATTTTGATAACGGTAATTCCGCCATTACCCAGCTTACCAGCATATTAAACGCCTGTCAAATGTACATTGGCAGTGATATTGTAGCAATGTCGCTGGCCTTTGTCAGGATATGGAATCCATGCCATACCCCCCCCCCCCCCACCTCACCCCCTCCCTCCCTCCAACTAATAATTTTCTCTATGTTTTATTTTTTGTACAATATTTTTTTAAACATTTTTGTACGTGAATTGAGTAACACCGCAATCCATCTTGTGTCACGTGGTATGTATGTGTTATATGCTATGTGTTACGTGTTATATGCTGGACAGTGTTTAAATCACTATAGGTCCTGCGAATGACAAAAGCTAGAGACACACTGATTCGAAAAATACTCACAAACTGTTATCTAATCCCAAAAGCAAAGGTTATAACGTGACTGGAAACCAGAACCACGGCAAAGGCAAGTGCCATTCACATTGTCTGCCTCATGTACTCGACATTACACCAATTACAACGAGACAGAAGAATGAAACCAACGCGATTATTGCTTGCTGCAATATATTGCGATTGGTGGATAATGACATCCAGGAATTCCTCCTTCCCTCTCGACCGCCCTCCCCTTCCCTCCCCTCCCCTCCCCTTCCCTCCCCTCCCCTCTCCTCCACTCCCCTCCCCCCGTATCTCCCCATCCATGTCTTATCACCCGGGGCTGTCTGTAGCCGATCTAAATGTCACTATTCAGGAACTGCCCTGGGGGGTTCTAGTTGCCCATCCAAGTGTGTCAAAATGAACAAAACCTGACCGGCTGCGTTTCCCCGAATCCAGACGTAACGGCCGCCGTCACTGCTCACTAGACCGAGTGGAAATCTATTCAGTTTGGGGGAAAACGGGATTTTGTGCTTGGATTCCTGATCTTTCCGTTACCACGGTCAGATATAGACTTCGATCGTCCATCGTAGAACGTTGGAGAGTTAGCTTTGCCCTCTTTTTTATAAATATATATCTCTCGCTCCCTCTCTCTCTCTCAAAATAGCTCTAGTAAGAGCAAATCCATAGCTGGGGTGAAGTGGAACGCCGTAGGTTTAATCCGGACTGTCACAAGTACCCCCTCAATCACCGCTGTCGGAATTGTATTTCTGTGTTTTTCGGTTGCCCCCACAGACCACAGGGGAGCGGTCTGGGCCGGGGGCTAAATAGTGCGGTGGGAATGAGATCCCGAACACAAAGCACGGAATTCTGAAGAGGGATCCGTACCCAGAAAGATACATCATCATTGTATTCAATCTCTGCATTGCGTGGTGTAGTTTTCGGGCGTTCCACCAGGAGTCGCGCCAATGACACCGCTCTGTCATTAAGTTTCTTATCGATACCTACATTGCGGAGGAATGATGCCGGAGTCATGTATTCGAAGCCACGACACGATGGGATTTGATCGGATATGACGCCCTGAGTTACCGGTGCCGGTACAGGCTCAGAGGCGAATGGCTGGTCACCAGACGACATTATAGGCCACCGACTCGTAATATATTCCCGAGCTTTGTCCAATTAGACCCGGGGTTGGTCTGTCGGTCGTCTGGCATGATATAATGACCCAGCTTAGTCTGAGCAGGCCGGGTGTCAACAGTCATCATAACTTACATCCCCCCATTGCTGAGAATTGTGTCAATGTAGCGGAAATTATAGTGCAAATAGAATTTCCTCAGCAACCGGGCAGCAAACGGGCAGCTATTGACATTCTAGACTCGAGAGGATGACACAACACAGTCTATATTATTACCAAGAAATAATACCAAGAGATTACCAAAGAATATTTTTACCAAGATGGCGTAAATTATAATGCAAATACAACACACATTGTATAGAAACGGACTGTCGGCTATGGACAGACTGTTACCCTGGTGCTTGTGGCTGACGACGGCTCATGGTTACACCATCGTTGCCATACAGCGGGGGAGGAAACCGGTTGGAAATGGGATGTGGGACCGGGGTATCCACAGTAACCAGTTATCGATATCCCGCGGTCATAATGGTCCTTGGCGGAGTCTGGGGTGTCCGTCGGCTAGGCCAGCATATTGCCACAGTCTCACGAAGGTATCAATCGGTGTTAGGTCATATTGGGCGTACATGTGCTACGTTGGGCGAATAGACCTCCTCGGACAATCCGATGAATCATGTGAAATTATCTCCAGACGAATTTGCCAAGTAGGATGGGGAATCGAACCCCAGTCCGTTGCTGTGAATGTCATTGTTCCGACTAGTCAACTGCGTTTTTTTTTCACCCTCCTTGTGAGTCACTAGCATCATAACTAGCAGACTTGTTCAGATTCGGTCGTAAGTACAATGTTGGTGTTTAGGCCAGCTCTATGCGCACAAATGACACATTGGGACAATGCAGACCCATTGATAATAATCTACAATTAGTATAATCGATAGTTGATAATTTCACCAATCCTGCACTCCAACTTTCACCAATCCTACACTAAGTCATAGCTACACCGATAAACTTTCAGCCATCCTACGCTTCAACTGGGTTTTTATGACACCCATGTCACCAACTCTGCACTTCATCTTAGATAGGGGGGCTCTTCTTTCATTAATCCGGCACTCTAAACTGCTATAATATGAGTTCCCTGTGTGCATAACTTTGGTCTAAAATGTCCAGCCGCCCATCCATGTAACATTTAATCTGTCTCGCCACCCAGCGTCTCGGGGCTCCCAGACGAGAACGGACGAGTCTTGCCCTTCACCCGTATCCTAATGCCGCCGCTGTCTCTGGGGATATATGAGGGACATTTCCCGGAAGAGGGTCTGGATATCTTCATTTCGACACATCAATGGCGCTGTGGACATGAAAGAGGGCCTCGAGGGGGGGGGGGGGGGGCAGGGGTCAATGTAGGTAGAAGGTGTGGGCTGGGCGCTAGGGGATTGTCAAATGAAGGCGCGCAAGGAATGCCGGGAGGACAAGGATTTGGGGCTGGACAGCTAATTACTATAAACTCATATTACCGGCCTCCCACCGCGCGGTCGCGCATGCGCGGAAGGTCTTCATGACACGATAAAGCTGGGTTAAGTAGCGGGGCATGCGTTCAGAAAGTGATGCATTAATATCAATTGGTGCAACCCCCAATTAGCCAATCTTGGTATTACATTAACGCACACGCAAGCGAGCAACTCCCACGTGGCCCCACTGTATAGCGAGCAACTCCTACGTGGCCCCACTGTATAGCGAGCAACTCCTACGCGGCCCCACTGTATAGCGAGCAACTCCTACGCGGCCCCACTGTATAGCGAGCAACTCCTACGCGGCCCCACTGTATAGCGAGCAACTCCTACGTGGCCCCACTGTATAGCGTGCAACTCCTACGTGGCCCCACTGTATAGCGAGCAACTCCTACGCGGCCCCACTGTATAGCGAGCAACTCCTACGCGGCCCCACTGTATAGCGAGCAACTCCTACGCGGCCCCACTGTATAGCGAGCAACTCCTACGCGGCCCCACTGTATAGCGAGCAACTCCTACGTGGCCCCACTGTATAGCGTGCAACTCCTACGTGGCCCCACTGTATAGCGAGCAACTCCTACGCGGCCCCACTGTATAGCGAGCAACTCCTACGTGGCCCCACTGTATAGCGAGCAACTCCTACGTGGCCCCACTGTATAGCGTGCAACTCCTACGTGGCCCCACTGTATAGCGAGCAACTCCTACGCGGCCCCACTGTATAGCGAGCAACTCCTACGTGGCCCCACTGTATAGCGTGCAACTCCTACGTGGCCCCACTGTATAGCGAGCAACTCCTACGCGGCCCCACTGTATAGCGAGCAACTCCTACGCGGCCCCACTGTATAGCGAGCAACTCCTACGTGGCCCCACTGTATAGCGTGCAACTCCTACGTGGCCCCACTGTATAGCAAGCAACTCCTACGTGGCCCCACTGTATAGCAAGCAACTCCTACGTGGCCCCACTGTATAGCGAGCAACTCCTACGTGGCCCCACTGTATAGCGAGCAACTCCTACGTGGCCCCACTGTATAGCGTGCAACTCCTACGTGGCCCCACTGTATAGCAAGCAACTCCTACGTGGCCCCACTGTATAGCGAGCAACTCCTACGTGGCCCCACTGTATAGCGAGCAACTCCTACGTGGCCCCACTGTATAGCGAGCAACTCCTACGTGGCCCCACTGTATAGCAAGCAACTCCTACGTGGTCCCACTGTATAGCGAGCAACTCCTACGTGGCCCCACTGTATAGCGAGCAACTCCTACGTGGCCCCACTGTATAGCGAGCAACTCCTACGTGGCCCCACTGTATAGCGAGCAACTCCTACGTGGCCCCACTGTATAGCGAGCAACTCCTACGTGGCCCCACTGTATAGCGAGCAACTCCTACGTGGCCCCACTGTATAGCAAGCAACTCCTACGTGGCCCCACTGTATAGCAAGCAACTCCTACGTGGCCCCACTGTATAGCAAGCAACTCCTACGTGGCCCCACTGTATAGCAAGCAACTCCTACGTGGCCCCACTGTATAGCGAGCAACTCCTACGTGGCCCCACTGTATAGCGAGCAACTCCTACGTGGCCCCACTGTATAGCGAGCAACTCCTACGTGGCCCCACTGTATAGCGAGCAACTCCTACGTGGCCCCACTGTATAGCGAGCAACTCCTACGTGGCCCCACTGTATAGCGAGCAACTCCTACGTGGCCCCACTGTATAGCGAGCAACTCCTACGTGGCCCCACTGTATAGCGAGCAACTCCTACGTGGCCCCACTGTATAGCGAGCAACTCCTACGTGGCCCCACTGTATAGCGAGCAACTCCTACGTGGCCCCACTGTATAGCGAGCAACTCCTACGTGGCCCCACTGTATAGCGAGCAACTCCTACGTGGCCCCACTGTATAGCAAGCAACTCCTACGTGGCCCCACTGTATAGCGAGCAACTCCTACGTGGCCCCACTGTATAGCAAGCAACTCCTACGTGGCCCCACTGTATATAGGTATACCGGAAGATCGGATTCGATAAAGTGTGACATATAACATTGACAGGGCACGCTGTCCGTGTTACTTAACAAAGGATACCTGTTTCCTCTGCGTGGGTGTCCTGGATCCCACAAGAGTGTTGAAGGCAGTATCCCACAGCAGAATCTTGATAAGTATCTCACTAGAGTGACCAAGTGAATATCCGCCAGCGAAATGTCACATCGAAGTACCTAGATTAGTATTCTACACCAGTATCCAGGTAAATATACTATCACAGACGTATTCAGACCAGTGCCCTGCACCAGACTACCTAGTGTCTTACTTTCCAGGTCGAGACCATGCAGGAATAGCCTATATTATGATATGCCGGTTAGCACCATACAAAAGTGTCCCAGCTATTGTGCTAAGTGATAATCTAGATTGGTATCCATATCATCCTGTGATCCCGCTGCCATTAGGCGTTGCGAACATCCCTTATGACCACGTGACACGTCGTCGCCATGAATTCCTGGCCTGCGAGAGTTACGACCGATTTTCCCAGTCACAAAGAAGATAAACTGACAGCACATTCGGTACATAGCACCCGCTCATACCACGTCAGAGTCAAATCAATACGTTAATGCACACATATTGACATACTTTTGTAGATATACTTTATACACATGCAGAGAGGCAGTTCACCGGTTTCAAGTACACGAGAACGCGTTGGGGAGAGATACCCTTTTCCGGTACAGTTACAGTTAAATACATTGGGTAATAGTATTGATTGCCAGATATTGCGTGATACAGACACCTGGTGCGGGTGAGTGACGTACAGCCACAGCGTCGTGACCATGTGCTTATGTAAGCTTTCATCAAATCCTTATCTCTTATCTAGAACTGGATCAATTGATATTTAAACCATTTATAAATATTCATGAGTTCGTTTGAACTGAGACGCCGTGTATATGGCTAACGAGAGCTGTTGAGGAATCCATTCTGGTCATTTAATTGCATTGCGTGATCACTTTTGTTTATAATAACCTTCCCATGTAGTTGAATTGATGTCAATGGTATCAAAGAAACGCAAATAAAGTGGAAACGTACACATTAATATGTCAATCACGGTGTATCCCGAACTATATACAACACAGCTGCGCAAACCGATTTGACACAAAGTATGTTACTTAACTGTCTAGACATCCCGAATATATCAAGTATAAAATTATATTTATATATGCCAGTATAAGGCACAATTGACCATGCCAATTTGCACAGGATATGCATGCCATTTTAACGCAGAATTGGGCATATATTATTAATCCGCCCTCATATTTGACATATTTGAATTATATATAACCGGTACGGATCCAAGGGAGGAGGGGGGTCCCAGGGGTCCTGTGACCCCCCCCCCTGACCCTTAGTAGATAATTGGGGGTCATCGGGTCACAGGATTTGCTGTAACTTCCCGCAAAGGCATATAGAGATATTTAAGTGGGTGTCTCGGGGTCTGACTCCCTCCCCCTTTTTTATGGAGAATGATCTTGGTCAATGGTAACCGTATGCCAGCTAAGATGTGGAAATCCGCCTTTGTGTCTTTCCTGGACCCCATGTTATTATGTGGACCCCCTACTTTGGGCTTCCCCCGGACGTAAGAATTTCAAACCCTAAGTGAATCCCCCACCCCGCCTCAAATCCTCAATTCATGGCTCCTGGATTCACGCCAGCTTGTGACCCCCACATCATTGTCTGCTGGATCCGCCCCTGTATAAATAAGTGCACTTCAGATTGAAAAAAAGCAAGCGAAGATGTGTCCCTTGGCTACCAAGCCATGTCTTCTCTTTTACTAACAGAAACCTGTGTATAACAATTTCTTGGTGTTACTGAATTAGTCACTTCACATGAAAGTCAGTATGTTCATCTCCTCGTGGCCCCACTGCAGCATATGACTTGGGTCAGTAAACACCGGGCCGACAGATCTACAATACTTGATTATCAGGCATACGGTGCTTGATTAAACACTCATCCATTATGCAGAGCGCCCCACGAGACCCGCTGACCGGCCACCATGGGTACAGACCGCGATGGGTCTGTAAGCCAATCATGATTAATGGGGTGTCAATAACCAGAGGAAGCAATCCCGTGTATAACACGCACCTGGGGCCACCCCGCCCCACCGCGCCCCACCCCGCCCCACCACGCCTCACCCCGCCCCACCCCACCTTTCCACTAATCTACTACCCACTAAGTCATTAACCACCAAGTCGCTATCCACTAAGTCACACTATCCACAAAGTCATTGACCACCAAGTCGCTATTCACTAAGTTGCTATCCACTAAGTCTCTAGCCACTAAGCCGCTATCCACTATGCCAGCCCCCTACGAAGTGCTGCTAAAACATCTGAAGCACTGCACCACACATCACATTGTACACAATGACGCCATCGCGATATCTGCGTCAACCGCTCATTATGTTCTAAACCAAAAAGCTCACGCCACTCACAGGGCATCTAACCCTACAGGACGCGGTCGACACACGCGCGTTAGCCAGCGACACGAGGACCATTTACTGGAGACGGCGTTCTTATACTGCCACCATTATCCCAATGACGTCACACCTCCAACATCACCAGCACGTATTGCTTTCAGGCGGTTATACCGAATCAATGCTTACATCACTTCGCCCGTCCCGTCATTATACGCGCCACGCGAACGAGAAAACATTGATCCCGGTACCAAGGTTTGAAGATAGCCTTACTTATCCTTCGTGTCATTGTCGCCGCGGTGTCATTGGTCGGGTTTATTTGGCCCCGACGTGCAGGAGAAACGGTCACAATCCCTCGATTTCCTAATCCACCAATCCATATACCCAAGAGACAGATGAGGGCCGTTATACGAGAAGTTTTCAATTTAAACACTTCCCTTGGTGTCGGGAGGTGGCAAGGGTACAGCGTTATATCGGGAAATGGCAAGGGTACAGCGTTATATCGGGAGATGGCAAGGGTACAGCGTTATATCGGGAGATGGCAAGGGTACAGCGTTATATCGGGAGATGGCAAGGTTACAGCGTTATATCGGGAGATGGCAAGGGTACAGCGTTATATCGGGAGATGGCAAGGTTACAGCGTTATATCGGGAGATGGCAAGGGTACAGCGTTATATCGGGAGATGGCAAGGGTACAGCGTTATATCGGGAGATGGCAGGGGTACAGCGTAATATCGGGAGACGGCAAGGGTACAGCGTTATATCGGGAGATGGCAAGGGTACAGCGTAATATCGGGAGACGGCAAGGGTACAGCGTTATATCGGGAGATGGCAAGGGTACAGCGTTATATCGGGAGATGGCAAGGGTACAGCGTTATATCGGGAGATGGCAAGGTTACAGCGTTATATCGGGAGATGGCAAGGGTACAGCGTTATATCGGGAGATGGCAAGGGTACAGCGTTATATCGGGAGATGGCAGGGGTACAGCGTAATATCGGGAGACGGCAAGGGTACAGCGTTATATCGGGAGATGGCAAGGGTACAGCGTAATATCGGGAGACGGCAAGGGTACAGCGTTATATCGGGAGATGGCAAGGGTACAGCGTTATATCGGGAGATGGCAAGGGTACAGCGTAATATCGGGAGACGGCAAGGGTACAGCGTTATATCGGGAGATGGCAAGGGTACAGCGTTATATCGGGAGATGGCAAGGGTACAGCGTTATATCGGGAGATGGCAAGGGTACAGCGTTATATCGGGAGATGGCAAGGGTACAGCGTTATATCGGGACATGGCAAGGCGTTGAATCGGGAGATGGCAAGGGTACAGCGTTATATTGGAGATGGCAAGGGTACAGCGTTATATCGGGAGATGGCAAGGGTACAGCGTTATATCGGGAGATGGCCAGGGTACAGCGTTATATCGGGAGATGGCAAGGGTACAGCGTTATATCGGGAGATGGCAAGGGTACAGCGTTATATTGGAGATGGCAAGGGTACAGCGTTATATCGGGAGATGGCAAGGGTACAGCGTTATATCGGGAGATGGCAAGGGTACAGCGTTATATCGGGAGATGGCAAGGGTACAGCGTTATATCGGGAGATGGCAAGGGTACAGCGTTATATCGGGAGATGGCAAGCGTACAGCGTTATATCGGGAGATGGCAAGGGTACAGCGTTATATCGGGAGATGGCAAGGGTACAGCGTTATATCGGGAGATGGCAGGGGTACAGCGTAATATCGGGAGACGGCAAGGGTACAGCGTTATATCGGGAGATGGCAAGGGTACAGCGTAATATCGGGAGACGGCAAGGGTACAGCGTTATATCGGGAGATGGCAAGGGTACAGCGTTATATCGGGAGATGGCAAGGGTACAGCGTAATATCGGGAGACGGCAAGGGTACAGCGTTATATCGGGAGATGGCAAGGGTACAGCGTTATATCGGGAGATGGCAAGGGTACAGCGTTATATCGGGAGATGGCAAGGGTACAGCGTTATATCGGGAGATGGCAAGGGTACAGCGTTATATCGGGACATGGCAAGGCGTTGAATCGGGAGATGGCAAGGGTACAGCGTTATATTGGAGATGGCAAGGGTACAGCGTTATATCGGGAGATGGCAAGGGTACAGCGTTATATCGGGAGATGGCCAGGGTACAGCGTTATATCGGGAGATGGCAAGGGTACAGCGTTATATCGGGAGATGGCAAGGGTACAGCGTTATATTGGAGATGGCAAGGGTACAGCGTTATATCGGGAGATGGCAAGGGTACAGCGTTATATCGGGAGATGGCAAGGGTACAGCGTTATATCGGGAGATGGCAAGGGTACAGCGTTATATCGGGAGATGGCAAGGGTACAGCGTTATATCGGGAGATGGCAAGCGTACAGCGTTATATCGGGAGATGGCAAGGGTACAGCGTTATATCGGGAGATGGCAAGGGTACAGCGTTATATCGGGAGATGGCAGGGGTACAGCGTTATATCGGGAGACGGCAAGGGTACAGCGTTATATCGGGAGATGGCAAGGGTACAGCGTTATATCGGGAGATGGCAAGGGTACAGCGTTATATCGGGAGATGGCAAGGGTACAGCGTTATATCGGGACATGGCAAGGCGTTATATCGGGAGATGGCAAGGGTACAGCGTTATATTGGAGATGGCAAGGGTACAGCGTTATATCGGGAGATGGCAAGGGTACAGCGTTATATCGGGAGATGGCCAGGGTACAGCGTTATATCGGGAGATGGCAAGGGTACAGCGTTATATCGGGAGATGGCAAGGGTACAGCGTTATATTGGAGATGGCAAGGGTACAGCGTTATATCGGGAGATGGCAAGGGTACAGCGTTATATCGGGAGATGGCAAGGGTACAGCGTTATATCGGGAGATGGCAAGGGTACAGCGTTATATCGGGAGATGGCAAGGGTACAGCGTTATATCGGGAGATGGCAAGGGTACAGCGTTATATCGGGAGATGGCAAGGGTACAGCGTTATATCGGGATATGGCAAGGGTACAGCGTTATATCGGGAGATGGCAAGGGTACAGCGTTATATCGGGAGATGGCAAGGGTACAGCGTTATATCGGGAGATGGCAAGGGTACAGCGTTATATCGGGAGATGGCAAGGGTACAGCGTTATATCGGGAGATGGCAGGGGCACAGCGTTATATCGGGAGATGGCAAGGGTACAGCGTTATATCGGGAGGTGGCAAGGGTACAGCGTTATATCGGGAGATGGCAAGGGTACAGCGTTATATCGGGAGATGGCAAGGGTACAGCGTTATATCGGGAGATGGCAAGGGTACAGCGTTATATCGGGAGATGGCAAGGGTACAGCGTTATATCGGGAGATGGCAGGGGTACAGCGTTATATCGGGAGATGGCAAGGCGTTATATCGGGAGATGGCAAGGGTACAGCGTTATATCGGGAGATGGCAAGGGTACAGCGTTATATCGGGAGATGGCAAGGGTACAGCGTTATATCGGGAGATGGGAAGGGTACAGCGTTATATCGGGAGATGGCAAGGGTACAGCGTTATATTGGAGATGGCAAGGGTACAGCGTTATATCGGGAGATGGCAAGGGTACAGCGTTATATCGGGAGATGGCAAGGGTACAGCGTTATATCGGAAGATGGCAAGGGTACAGCGTTATATCGGGAGATGGCAAGGGTACAGCGTTATATCGGGAGATGGCAAGGGTACAGCGTTATATCGGGAGATGGCAAGGGTACAGCGTTATATCGGGAGATGGCAAGGGTACAGCGTTATATCGGGAGATGGCCAGGGTACAGCGTTATATCGGGAGATGGCAAGGGTACAGCGTTATATCGGGAGATGGCAAGGGTACAGCGTTATATCGGGAGATGGCAAGGGTACAGCGTTATATCGGGAGATGGCAAGGGTACAGCGTTATATCGGGAGATGGCAAGGGTACAGCGTTATATTGGAGATGGCAAGGGTACAGCGTTATATCGGGAGATGGCAAGGGTACAGCGTTATATCGGGAGATGGCAAGGGTACAGCGTTATATCGGGAGATGGCAAGGGTACAGCGTTATATCGGGAGATGGCAAGGGTACAGCGTTATATCGGGAGATGGCAAGGGTACAGCGTTATATCGGGATATGGCAAGGGTACAGCGTTATATCGGGAGATGGCAAGGGTACAGCGTTATATCGGGAGATGGCAGGGGTACAGCGTTATATAGGGAGATGGCAAGGGTACAGCGTTATATCGGGAGATGGCAAGGGTACAGCGTTATATCGGGATATGGCAAGGGTACAGCGTTATATCGGGAGATGGCAAGGGTACAGCGTTATATCGGGAGATGGCAAGGGTACAGCGTTATATCGGGAGATGGCAAGGGTACAGCGTTATATCGGGAGATGGCAAGGGTACAGCGTTATATCGGGAGATGGCAAGGGTACAGCGTTATATCGGGATATGGCAAGGGTACAGCGTTATATCGGGAGATGGCAAGGGTACAGCGTTATATCGGGAGATGGCAAGGGTACAGCGTTATATCGGGAGATGGCAAGGGTACAGCGTTATATCGGGAGATGGCAAGGGTACAGCGTTATATCGGGAGATGGCAAGGGTACAGCGTTATATCGGGAGATGGCAAGGGTACAGCGTTATATCGGGAGATGGCAAGGGTACAGCGTTATATCGGGAGATGGCAGGGGTACAGCGTTATATAGGGAGATGGCAAGGGTACAGCGTTATATCGGGAGATGGCAAGGGTACAGCGTTATATCGGGATATGGCAAGGGTACAGCGTTATATCGGGAGATGGCAAGGGTACAGCGTTATATCGGGAGATGGCAAGGGTACAGCGTTATATCGGGAGATGGCAAGGGTACAGCGTTATATCGGGAGATGGCAAGGGTACAGCGTTATATCGGGAGATGGCAAGGGTACAGCGTTATATCGGGAGATGGCAAGGGTACAGCGTTATATCGGGATATGGCAAGGGTACATCGTTATATCGGGAGATGGCAAGGGTACAGCGTTATATCGGGAGATGGCAAGGGTACAGCGTTATATCGGGAGATGGCAAGGGTACAGCGTTATATCGGGAGATGGCAAGGGTACAGCGTTATATCGGGAGATGGCAAGGGTACAGCGTTATATCGGGAGATGACAAGGGTACAGCGTTATATCGGGAGATGGCAAGGGTACAGCGTTATATCGGGAGATGGCAAGGGTACAGCGTTATATCGGGAGATGGCAAGGGTACAGCGTTATATCGGGAGATGGCAAGGGTACAGCGTTATATCGGGAGATGGCAAGGGTACAGCGTTATATCGGGCTATGGCAAGGGTACAGCGTTATATCGGGAGATGGCAAGGGTACAGCGTTATATCGGGAGATGGCAAGGGTACAGCGTTATATCGGGAGATGGCAAGGGTACAGCGTTATATCGGGAGATGGCAAGGGTACAGCGTTATATCGGGAGATGGCAAGGGTACAGCGTTATATCGGGAGATGGCAAGGGTACAGCGTTATATCGGGAGATGGCAAGGGTACAGCGTTATATCGTTAGATGGCAAGGGTGCAGCGTTATATCGGGAGATGGCAAGGGTACAGCGTTATATCGGGAGATGGCAAGGGTACAGCGTTATATCGGGAGATGGCAAGGGTACAGCGTTATATCGGGAGATGGCAAGTGTACAGCGTTATATTGGAGATGGCAAGGGTACAGCGTTATATCGGGAGATGGCAAGGCATTATATCGGGAGATGGCAAGGCGTTATATCGGGAGATGGCAAGGGTACAGCGTTATATCGGGAGATGGCAAGGGTACAGCGTTATATCGGGAGATGGCAAGGCGTTATATCGGGAGATGGCAAGAGTACAGCGTTATATCGGGAGATGGCAAGGGTACAGCGTTATATCGGGAGATGGCAAGGGTACAGCGTTATATCGGGAGATGGCAGGGGTACAGCGTTATATAGGGAGATGGCAAGGGTACAGCGTTATATCGGGAGATGGCAAGGGTACAGCGTTATATTGGGATATGGCAAGGGTACAGCGTTATATCGGGAGATGGCAAGGGTACAGCGTTATATCGGGAGATGGCAAGGGTACAGCGTTATATCGGGAGATGGCAAGGGTACAGCGTTATATCGGGAGATGGCAAGGGTACAGCGTTATATCGGGAGATGGCAAGGGTACAGCGTTATATCGGGATATGGCAAGTGTACAGCGTTATATCGGGAGATGGCAAGGGTACAGCGTTATATCGGGAGATGGCAAGGGTACAGCGTTATATCGGGAGATGGCAAGGCGTTATATCGGGAGATGGCAAGGGTACAGCCTTATATCGGGAGATGGCAAGGGTACAGCGTTATATCGGTTGATGAGCGCGGACCCCGGGTGGGGAGGGGGGGTGGCGGGGGGGGGGGGGGCACTGTTATACGAATCTGGTGGGATCCAGGACTTAGGGCCGGTTTCAACAATTTGCGAACGGGAAGCGGTCGGGGAGGGATAGGGGATTGGGGCGAGGGGGGTGGGGGGTGGTTGATGATGACCCCGACACAAAGTAGAGCGTCAAGTGCAAAACAACACAGTGAGATGTAATATGACGTAGACTTTGCATTGACAAAGGGCATCACCGCTCATACGTCAAAACAAAAAGAAACGCAAGGGGGGGGGGGCGGTACTGGGTGACGACGGCGCCAAATAGCACGTGACGTAGGCTGTTTATTGTTGGCAGGAGAACTAATACGTCGTTTGACGAGTTGGCCTCCTCATCAGACGCACGGTGTAGAGTGACATGCGGTCATAAAGATGCCTCGGTGGCGGTGAGCCCGGCACAGCCATCTTATCGATCCTGACCCACGGGGAAGCCATTATATAGGCGCTAAGTGTCGGGGAATTGTGGCAGCCATAAGGGTCGAAAGGGCTCGTGGAAACTGGTTTTTGTCCAGGTGTATATTAATGCATGTGACCTTTTGTCAGGCCGTAAATTTAAGAAAATAAACTAAAAAATTATTCGTATTGAATAATGAAAGAGGGTAAATATTCCCCATTAAAGCATAAATGAGGGAGCATGAAGCCAAAAAATTAACTGAAGTATTTTAACATCTATCTTTTAGATTAAATTTTGCACTATTATAATAATGTGTGGCTCATCTATCTTTGGGTGAACCTCATTAAAAAAAGAACCCTTTAATACAGTTATAAATTAATGGTCCACCACCCCATTTATGGTGGATATTGCCCAACACAACAGCACATCTATGTGCCGCGATTATCTGTTATCTGCCCTTGTGGTTAACACGCTTGGCCTGGCCGAGAGAGCGCTGCCAGGCCAGCCATGGTGCCGCTCTGCCAGGCCAGCCATGGAGCCGCTCTGCCAGGCCAGGCACGGTGCCGCTCTGCCAGGCCAGCCATGGTGCCGCTCTGCCAGGCCAGCCATGGTGCCGCTCTGCCAGGCCAGCCATGGTGCCGCTCTGCCAGGCCAGCCATGGTGCCGCTCTGCCAGGCCAGCCATGGTGCCGCTCTGCCAGGCCAGCCATGGTGCCGCTCTGCCAGGCCAGCCATGGTGCCGCTCTGCCAGGCCAGCCATGGTGCCGCTCTGCCAGGCCAGCCATGGTGCCGCTCTGCCAGGCCAGCCATGGTGCCGCTCTGCCAGGCCAGCCATCATTTCGCAGTTCGCACACTATGCGAATGTCTACCTTCGTGCAGGAAAGCGCGGGGAGGGGGAGAGAAGGGATGGAGGGCGGGTTAAATGGTTAGCTCCCTATACCGCAGATCAATTGGTACTAGGTTCGAATCCGGGCCCGCTCAAATAATGTGGGGTATGTTCCATCCATGCATCCTTCATCGCCCCGGGAGGTTCCTTGGCCCATCTAAACCCTTATGTACACAAAGGTGGCCTAAAGATACTACTTCATGTCATGCCACATTCGTGCAGGGTAAAGGACCCTGTCCTCCTTTGAAAAGACAAACAGGGCGGGTAACCCCGGGCACATAGCTCCTTTCTGGTCCTCCCCATAGACGCAATGTCACCTTCATACGTTGTCCTTGCCGAATAAAGCAACGCGACACAAACGTTATATTGGTTGGTACGGTACGTGACCCTAACGCACCATAAACCGAGACGAGTGTCATCAGCACTGAATACCCGCCATCCAATTAAGGTAGCCCTCCGTATAGCCATTGGCCCGGTGGTATCATGGAGTCCATTGTCGACGGTTCATTGTGGGGATGATATACTGCATGGTGCACTATAGTAAGTGTCTTGTCCCGGTAGCCGGGGGAGGCCGTATAACACAGCTGCTCGAAGGAATATGCATTATATATAGACATAACTAACCCAAATTAGCAAGCCGGTCACGCAAAATCACGATATATCAGGCGTATATTAATACATAACGGGTCAGGCGGTGTCCTTATAGTGCAGATGTAAGACTAATGATCATGAATGATATGTTAGTGTTAGCCATGATGTTCTATGCTAGCGTCACGACGGATCATCCGTCGGATTAACGTCGTTTTCCTCATTATTCGTTGACTTCATTTAGAGACAGTGACGGCCTCCAATGAGGACAGAAGCGACGCTGATGGCATAACGGATATAATCGAATAGTGTTTGTATATAGTTTTTTTTAAAAATTATGTTCAGGACGTCCCTCCATTTTTTTTTTTTTTTCTGTGACTGTCATCTGTCGAAGGTGCGGTAAAAGAGAAAGTTATCTTAGAGAAATAACTACCATACAGCTGTTTACTATTTTATGCCCCAGACAAGTTGATTTCTTACATGTCACTGCCGGGTTACACTGTGATTGGGCTATGACGCCTACTAGGAAGCATTTCATAGCATAGCACGACGACCATATATAGGTCAGCAGTGTGTATGCGCCCATCTGCTGCAGCTCGTCGAAAGATAAGACTAGGACCGCGTCTTCTGACACCAATTCCCCGGGCACGTGGCCCTCACACAGCCAGCAGGGAGGCACGCTGGGTGGGCCCCGGTATTCCCCCCTTCTGACACCAATTCCCCGGGCACGTGGCCCTCACACAGCCAGCAGGGAGTCACGCTGGGTGGGCCCCGGTATTCCCCCCTTCTGACACCAATTCCCCGGGCACGTGGCCCTCACACAGCCAGCAGGGAGGCACGCTGGGTGGGCCCCGGTATTCCCCCCTTCTGACACCAATTCCCCGGCCACGTGGCCCTCACGCAGCCAGCAGGGAGGCACGCTGGGTGGGCCCCGGTATTCCCCACTGTGTTTGCCCACAGTCTGGCCACACTTCCCTCGTACCGATACATCTTGGTACCCGTAATGCGATACCAGACCGCCAAATGACCGGGGGATTGCATCGCGCGACGGCTAGTCTGCGTGTAGCCTGACCCCCTGACCCCCATCACCCTCACCACCCTCACCATGGAACTGCACCCACCCTCACCACCCTCGCCACCCTCACCACCCTCGCCACGCTCGCCACCCTCACCACCCTCACCACCCTCGCCACCCTCGCCACTCTCACGATGGAACTGTATCCACCCTCACCACCCTCGCCACTCTCACCACCCTCACCACCCTCGCCACCCTCACGATGGAACTGTATCCACCCTCACCACCCTCGCCACTCTCACCACCCTCACCACCCTCACCACCCTCGCCACCCTCGCCATAGAATTGTATACGCCCTCACCCCCTCACCACTCTCACCACCCTCACCACCCTCGCCATGAAATCGCATCCACCCCCACCCCCACTCCAATGGGCTGTCCCGTGGATTACCCACAATACCCTGCGGTTGTCCCCATGTATGCGAATGACATTCCCTGCGCCAGGCCGCCATCGGCCGTAAGGAGCCCCTAAACAGTCGGGCGAGACCCAGCGACCCGAGATAATAGAATCTACCCCTTGTCGATCAAATTAGATGGACGGCCGAGGGGTTGACCCCGTTCAAGTCCGTCTTGGAGGGTGGGCTGTGGGGGGGGGGGGGGGGTATGCCTGTTCGACGACCTCCTCCCACCGCTATATACCCTCAATGCTCCCGGGTCAGCTTAACAGTTTCATAAGCCGGCTAGCCTTAATAAACCGACTCAAAGGACGGTCTTGGCGGGGGATAGGGGCAGGGGAATTAGGTGGGGACCGGGGGGAGGGGGATGGAGAGAGGGAGGGGAGTGGGAGGGGAGGGGGGGAGAAAGGGAGGGGGAGTGAAAGGGGTGTCTCGTAGCGGAAGGGGGATGCAGGGGGGAGGGCGTAGTCGTGTTGGCTTATAACCCCCGCGAGGCCCCTGGCTACACAGATGCACATCATTTCATTCTGTAATATTCCATCTCGGTGATTCAGTGTCCACCTGCGTCGATGCTAATGGGGTGCAGGTTGCAAGCCCCCGAGGGACTGGGTGCCTAATGTCTGCGTCCGACCATCGCCGAGATCGCGTCTGCGCTGACCTTCAAAAGGCCTTGTTACCCGCCCATTATGATGTTCCGCGGCTTGAAACATACAACATGTGAAGCGCGCACCGACATATTTGTAAGTTGTAAGTTGACAGTGATATTTAAGTCAAAGTGAAATATTATACACATAATTATTCGACGCATAATATTAAATATGTATCTACATTCCAGAAAAATATTACAGCATAAAATAAAGTGATGAATAATATTATATATGTGTACAAGTTAACTAAAATAGTACACTCATATGTATATGGCACATATATATAAGCTGATGTTTTGTGCCATATATAACATATATAACAGATAAGCCAATACCATTGTAATCATGCATTCCATGTATAAATCGCATTAACTATCGTGAACTTGACGCACCAAGTGGTCTAATTCCCGCCCATGGGATCAGGAAGGCGCCCTCCTAAACTGATATGCGTCATAGGGACAGGACCACCATCAAGAGACCGCTGCAGCTGTGACCTTGGCCGCCATCATTGCAGCCATTCAGCTGAGAGAGACGCCATTCGTCACTGTTACCCCGTCCGTGCAACCCCCGTTATCAGACAGACGCTCACGTTGTCGTCATTCCGCTATTCCATAAATATTCCACGCCCCTCGCCGCGTTTTGAACATAACATGGTTCTCGATACCTTTGTGGAGCGACAGAAAAGGAAGGCAAACATCGATCAATTCCCATCGGGGACATATCCGACCAGGTAATCTACCCCACGGCACCGCCCTGAGTGGAACCGTCAACAGGGCTGAACGAGCATTAAGCAGCGTCACAACACACTGGGTCTATCACTGCATGGAGATACATCCATTATACAGATATATACAGTTGTGATACATGCATTTAGGGGCTCTTCAATAGTCTTGCATAGGCCATAATAACGTCTATGCGATTGCCAATACAAGCCCAGGAAAACCTCATCACACTACATCCTTTATAAGCATCCATAAAATTATATCGTTCTATTGGTGTTTTATCCGCAAACAAAAGACCCTCATTTTCAATTAAAGATGGCTTTTTGATCCTCTTTAGTGGTATTCCCATTTGGTCCGGCGCAAGAACGCCTTTTCTTCACTGCGCATCAAGCATTATTCATACGTCATCCGTCCGCTGTGTTTCATACAAGCGAATTGGGGTTTTATTCCCTAGTGTGCCATCTAAATCTGGCTCAGTTTTCACATCATTATCCCCAGGAGCTTTCTTGGCCCGCTTTCCCCCGCGAGAGCACAAAGGGTGACCGAAAACAGCGATCATTAATTAACTAACTCTTTCCAACATCTCACCCGCCGTGAGGTACCCTACTCCATGTTCCGTCTCCACCGAGGGCTATTGTAAATACAGAGCAGTTTTACCTGGCCAATCAATCACTCCTCAGTGGTGAAATAGGTCCAATTTTATCAAGCATCTAACTGCATAGCAAACGACTGGAAAGGCACAATTGATCACTGTGTATCCCTGCGACCCTTTTGCCCCTAGCTCTCGCCGCCCACGGTCAGCCAGTCAGACCATCCATCCTTCGTCGTCCTATGACCTTGAGCTGACCGATCGTCCTTTCTAGGTTAATCAGTAGATGCCAAAGTCACGTAGATGACCCCGTTCCATTTACAGCAATTCACCATATATAGCTTAGGTAATTAATCAATGGCCAATTCTTCCTTGAACGCTAGGTTTAGTCGTCTTGTTTTGGAGAAATACAGGTCAACCAGTGAGGGCATTTCGTATCAATGTGTGTGTCTGTGGTGGGGAGGGTGGGGGGGTGGGGGGCATAGAGGTGAATACCGCCCCGCCCATGGCGGGTCGGGTAATATAAACGGCTTGCTATTTTGGGAGAATGACATGACTGTCTATCGCCAGGGAAACCCAGACACAGACACAGGG
The DNA here is from genome assembly GCA_964019135.1 of Arenicola marina. NCBI lineage: Eukaryota > Metazoa > Annelida > Polychaeta > Arenicolidae > Arenicola > Arenicola marina. Next base: position 3,487,545 of record OZ025265.1, on the reverse strand, counting down.
CAGATACCGACGATCCCAATTAATTATTCGAATAGCAAAGCCACGCGGGATTGCACGGTAATGGAGTCAATATGTGGATCGATTAACGGCCATGCATATTAATTTATATTTTTCGGTATATACACATACTGGAAATGATACAAGGCCTGATGACATGGAGATATAGTCCTATGTGCCGCCATGTGTTATGGGTAGTGCAAGCAATGTTCGTGGCCATGTGTGACTGTGACAATGTGACTGGGTAACATTGTGGCAGTGTGACAATGTGGCTGTATCACACTGACTGTGACAATGTGGCTGTAACACACTGACTGTGACAATGTGGCTGTAACACACTGACTGTGACAATGTGGCTGTAACACTGACTGTGACAATGTGGCTGTAACACACTGACTGTGACAATGTGGCTGTAACACTGACTGTGACAATGTGGCTGTAACACACTGACTGTGACAATGTGGCTGTAACACACTGACTGTGACAACGTGGCTGTAACACTGACTGTGACAATGTGGCTGTAACACACTGACTGTGACAATGTGGCTGTAACACACTGACTGTGACAATGTGGCTGTAACACACTGACTGTGACAATGTCGCTGTAGCACACTGACTGTGACAACACACTGTGGCTGTGATAATGTGGCTGTAACACACTGACTGTGACAATGTGGCTGTAACACACTGACTGTGACAATGTCGCTGTAGCACACTGACTGTGACAACACACTGTGGCTGTGATAATGTGGCTGTAACACACTGACTGTGACAATGTGGCTGTAACACACTGACTGTGACAATGTGGCTGTAACACACTGACTGTGACAATGTCGCTGTAGCACACTGACTGTGACAACACACTGTGGCTGTGATAATGTGGCTGTAACACACTGACTGTGACAATGTGGCTGTAACACACTGACTGTGACAATGTGGCTGTAACACACTGACTGTGACAATGTGGCTGTAACACACTGACTGTGACAATGTCGCTGTAGCACACTGACTGTGACAATGTCGCTGTAGCACACTGACTGTGACAATGTGGCTGTAACACACTGACTGTGACAATGTGGCTGTAACACACTGACTGTGACAATGTGGCTGTAACACACTGACTGTGACAATGTCGCTGTAGCACACTGACTGTGACAACACACTGTGGCTGTGATAATGTGGCTGTAACACACTGACTGTGACAATGTCGCTGTAGCACACTGACTGTGACAATGTCGCTGTAGCACACTGACTGTGACAACACACTGTGGCTGTGATAATGTGGCTGTAACACACTGACTGTGACAATGTGGCTGTAGCACACTGACTGTGACAACACACTGTGGCTGTGATAATGTGGCTGTAACACACTGACTGTGACAACACACTGTGGCTGTGATAATGTGGCTGTAACACACTGACTGTGACAATGTGGCTGTAGCACACTGACTGTGACAACACACTGTGGCTGTGATAATGTGGCTGTAACACACTGACTGTGACAATGTGGCTGTAGCACACTGACTGTGACAATGTGGCTGTAACACACTGACTGTGACAACACACTGTGGCTGTGATAATGTGGCTGTAACACACTGACTGTGACAATGTGGCTGTAGCACACTGACTGTGACAACACACTGTGGCTGTGATAATGTGGCTGTAACACACTGACTGTGACAATGTGGCTGTGACACACTGACTGTGACAATGTGGCTGTAACACACTGACTGTGACAATGTGGCTGTAGCACACTGACTGTGACAATGTGGCTGTAACACTGACTGTGACAATGTCGCTGTAACACACTGACTGTGACAATGTCGCTGTAACACACTGACTGTGACAATGTCGCTGTAGCCCACTGACTGTGACAATGTGGCTGTAACACTGACTGTGACAATGTGGCTGTAGCCCACTGACTGTGACAATGTGGCTGTAACACTGACTGTGACAATGTGGCTGTAACACTGACTGTGACAATGTCGCTGTAGCACACTGACTGTGACAATGTGGCTGTAACACACTGACTGTGACAATGTGGCTGTAACACACTGACTGTGACAATGTGGCTGTAACACTGACTGTGACAATGTCGCTGTAACACACTGACTGTGACAATGTGGCTGTAACACACTGACTGTGACAATGTGGCTGTAGCACACTGACTGTGACAATGTGGCTGTAACACTGACTGTGACAATGTCGCTGTAACACACTGACTGTGACAATGTGGCTGTAACACACTGACTGTGACACTGTGGCTGTAGCACACTGACTGTGACAACACACTGTGGCTGTGACAATGTGGCTCTTTCACACTGTGTGACAATGTGGCTGTAACACACTGACTGTGATAATGTGGCTGTAACACACTGACTGTGACAACACACTGTGGCTGTGACAATGTGGCTCTTTCACACTGTGTGACGATGTGGCTACACATCATTGCCTGACAATGTGGTAATGTGTCAATATTGAATGCACCTCACATTACTCCATTTCATCCTATCATTATCAATGCTTCAATGGAATCATGATTAACGAACGATGCTGAGACGTTGACGTTTTTGGTTAAGCCTGCTTCAATGGTAGATGTGCAGCTAGAGGGGCGCCACCAAGCGGTAGTGTATGGTGGACTGGGTTGGCTATTATGGTGATCGGCCCCGGGGGGTGGGGGGGGGGTGGCAGAGATCAAACGTCAGCTGCATTACGGACGGGTGTTCATCAGGGTGTGTGACACCAGGGTCAGTGGCTGACGCCGGCTGTGCACCCCGCCCGCTACCCCACCCAACCCCACCACACCCCGCCTGCTACCGCACCCTACCACATCCTTGGTACAACGGCCCCTGCCACCTTCCCCCCCTCCCACATCTCCTTAGCAAAACCCGTCCCTGCCACCTCCTCTCCCAGATCGCCTTGGCGAAACCCGTCCGTGCCACCCCCTCGCCGATACATCCTGTCAAACCCTCCCCTGCCTACTCATCCCCCACCCCCATGGTGAAAGCCTCCCCTGACACCCCACCCCCACGCCGTCCCCGCTGTTCAAATCCACTCCCGACTCTCCTCCCCAACTCCCTCCACCATACCACCCCAATGACGTCACCACGACCCCACCCTCCTTCCCCTACCCAACCACCTACTCTCAAGCCACAAACTTCCCTGGAACCTCCCAGTTTCAATCACGCGATCTCGGTCCTTCCCGGCCCCTAGCCTCCCAGAGTAACCATCACCCCCCTCCGCGGTCCCAAGCGCCAACCTTGCCACCCGCTGTCAGCCCACCAGCAGTACATCAAACCCCTCCCATAGCAACATCACCCCGGCCACCCACGGTCTCCCAGGTCATCCACAGTCGCCACAGGCCACGCCCTGAGCTGCACCGACCACATCCATGTGTTTGGACCCACTTTGGTGATATATACACATATTGACCTATCCCGGGGCCCAGGCCGCCAAGAGCAATAACCAAGAACTGAAATCATCCAAAGCATACTGACCAGTATAACAGTGGAATCAGAATAGAAGTAAACGCTTTGTGAGTCGTTGATTTACACGGATTGATGTCGTTAATGTCTGGTTGCTTTGTCCGGAGACATTCGTATTCTACGTTTCAACAAGATCGTCATTTTTTTTCACTTTGGCTTACAGCGGTGGATCCGTCCGGCGAACTACAATCTCAGTGAACTGCCATGAGGACCCCTGTACCGCCTACCATAACATCCTGCCTCCTCCGTTATCCTAGGCGTAAAGTAATAATGTAGCAGCATTCCCGTGTGATGCCGACCCCCCCCCCCCCCGCCCCCTGTATTCCCCGGTGCCGCATTCCTTACTCCCCAAACTTGCAGTGGAATGACAGCGTACAGTTTCTTAAGGGGTTGATATCCCTGAGGTTTAACTTATCGATTTCCGGCACCATACATAGTCCCAGTAATGATCCGTTACCCGCAAAATAAAGCCCATTATGCAGTCGTGGCAGCGCAAACAGTAATGTACAGCCATATCCAGGGCGGTTCAGTCCCCCCCCCCCCTCTGCCCCCACCAGCTTCGGTCGTAAATAAAGTTGTCCAATTTAAGTGAACCCCAAATTCTGGATTGGTCCTTCTGACCCTATCTCCCAAGGCTTTAAGTTGCATAATATTGAGAAGAGCGGATATCGATGACTTCTGCATGGGGCTCATGTAACAAAGGGCAAAACATAAACTCAGTTCATAGGCACGGGGTTAGAAGCATAGGCACGGGGTTAGAAGCATAGGCACGGGGTTAGAAGCATAGGCACGGGGTTAGAAGCATAGGCACGGGGTTAGAAGCATAGGCACGGGGTTAGAAGCATAGGCACGGGGTTAGAAGCATAGGCAAGGGGTTAGAAGCATAGGCACGGGGTTAGAAGCATAGGCACGGGGTTAGAAGCATAGGCACGGGGTTAGAAGCATAGGCACGGGGTTAGAAGCATAGGCACGGGGTTAGAAGCATAGGCACGGGGTTAGAAGCATAGGCACGGGGTTAGAAGCATAGGCACGGGGTTAGAAGCATAGGCACGGGGTTAGAAGTCTGGCTTTAGTTCCATCATTATCTTCATTGCAAACCATCCTGTTTCACAATACCATGCAACGATTCCTAGACGGCTTCAAGGCGCAACAAACCTTTATGGGACACATTTAAAGCTCCTTTACCGGAAATCAATGCGGCTATCCTCATGATCGGCCATAATACGTATACACATATTGATATGGTCTTAATATGTACAATTGGAAAAACATCAAAACTTGTGTTTGCAATGATCAAGATATGCAGCGCCTGGTTGTTCAAATAAGCTTAGTTAGATTGACATGTTGTTGATTGATATTGACGTTCCCCACCCCCCCCCCCAAAAAAATCAAATAAATAAATACAACATAAGATACAGTGGCGTCTCACCTCGGGATATTTGAATAAAGATTTGCTTCGTGTCGATGGTGAGGAGGATGGCGGCGGCTTGGGGACACGCCTAGGATGACACAACACACACACACGCTCAGAGGCTTGAGGGGGAAAGAAACAGCCAAAGTCGTCGTTGGGTATCCTCCACACAGACTGGGTCCACTCCACATCAGACCCGTTATCAGCTGCCGAGTTTTGTGACTTGACCTCCAGCTTCCAGCTGTACCCCAGTCCTCATTGGACTGACCCCCCTCCCCACCTCATCTCCTTCCTCCACTCCCCGTAACTACCCCCCATCCGTTTCCACCCCCCTATACTCCAACAACCCACGCCATGGCCTCCGCCTTACACTCTCCCCCGCCCCACGCCCCACCCTCCACGTGCCGCCTCAAGCTACTCCACCATATTTCCTGTGTTTAGTGAGGGCTGCCACACCGGAAGTGGGCCCGGCCAGGACCGCTCAAGCTGGAGGCACAGCGTTCTGGCTGACAAGACGGCAGCCACTTCAAAATGCATGACGCCCACTTTTCATTTTGTTTTCGCTTCCCGGTAAACACTGCGTTTTGGACTGCTTTCGAGCAGTGCCCCCACTCTTTTCTCCCTGCCATAATCCATTTTCTCTCTGTCTTCTCTATTATGTTTCGCACATCCATTTACTTTGTTTGGGAATGAGGTTTGTTTTAACCCTATGTCACCGGTGGGGGATTAATCTGACAGCACAAGAGATTCAAAGCATAATTGATGACGTAGCGTGTAACTATTTTTAATTCTTGATTGTGCTTTGATGTTGATGTTATTGTTATTTTTCTCACGTCGGAATATCTCTCACTGAATATTCATTAACTGGCATAATCATATGACAGTGGCTTGGACCACTGTGCAACCATCACACTGTCCCTAGGACCCCATTCCATGGAGTATTTAAAACCGGGAGCATGACAAGGACTGCCGAGACCACGAGACTCGAATGCGAATGCGTCACTGAAAAGGATCAATTTATTGTTGCAATACTAAACGATTCTTTGTTTTTATATCTATATCACAATTGGACAGGCGTAACTGTGTTTTGCTGTTTATGTGGTGGTTAACACGGTGGATATGATTTGTGCAAAATGTGGGCTACATCTCTTTTCGAATAAGGATTCGAAATTTGAAGCCTGTGGTTCCGAGCAGACTCCTTCGTTGACTGTCGATCAATAGTTAAAGACGCAGCAGGCGAAGCAAACTCTCCACCGAGACGGCTGAGCGCCGCGCAAATACCGCTGAACTATAGACTTCCACGATCAAGGTGAAATGCGCCGACAAGGTCACATTGGCAGGCTAATCCCTCGTAGGCCGGATACTGACACCTGCAGACAGGGCGTGGTTGTGCCAGGGTGGAAGACGAGGCCTCCCTAGTGACCTCTCCCGTCCCACCACCCCCAACTCCCACCACCCCCCTCCCGTCCCACCAGCCCTCCCCCTCCCACCACCAGGACCCCCGCGACAGTCAACTGCCGGGTAGCCCCAGCATGCCTCGCGCATGCGTCGTACGGGCTGATCTCTTCTGTACATGTCTTCGCTTCTTTCGCTTAAGCCACCATCAAAGAAAACCAAAAAGTGGTTCACATATCGAATATCCTGACAAATCAGGCCTCGGGACACAGCTGTGAGCGAATGATGGCTTTATGCCGCGGCTGTGGCCCGGCGACCAGTCTGTCCAGGCCTGATATGTGCAATGACCATAACTTGGGGACCCACTCGCCGAATTAATCGAATCACAGAGCAGAAGCTGCCAATTAATCTTATAACGCGGAAGGGGGAATCAAAGCGGCCGTTACTCGGTGATGGCGGTGATAGCTGGGGTGGTGGTGATGGTGGGTGTAGGGGAGATGGGTGGTGGTGACATATGTAGGGGTGGATGGCGGTAATACTGTGGGTGGTGGTGGTGGGTGTATGGGTAGGTGGGCGGTGATACTGTGGGTGGGGGTGGTGGGTGTAGGGGTAGATGGACCGTGATACTGTGGGTGGTGGTGGTGGGTGTAGGGGTAGATGGAAGGTGGTGGTGGGTGTAGGGGTAGGTGAGAGGTGATACTGTGGGTGGTGGTGGTGGGTGTAAGGGTAGGTGGGAGGTGATACTGTGGGTGGTGGTGGTGGGTGTAAGGGTAGATGGGAGGTGATACTGTGGGTGGTGGTGGTGGGTTTAGGGGTAGATGGGAGGTGATACTGTGGGTGGTGGTGGTGGGTGTAGGGGTAGATGGGAGGTGATACTGTGGGTGGTGGTGGTGGGTTTAGGGGTAGATGGGAGGTGATACTGTGGGTGGTGGTGGTGGGTTTAGGGGTAGATGGGAGGTGATACTGTGGGTGGTGGTGGTGGGTGTAAGGGTAGATGGGAGGTGATACTGTGGGTGGTGGTGGTGGGTGTAGGGGTAGATGGGAGGTGATACTGTGGGTGGTGGTGGTGGGTGTAGGGGTAGATGGGAGGTGGTGGTGGGTGTAGGGGTAGGTGAGAGGTGATACTGCGGGTGGTGGTGGTGGGTGTAAGGGTAGATGGGCGGTGATACTGTGGGTGGTGGTGGTGGGTGTAGGGGTAGATGGGAGGTGATACTGTGAGTGGTGGTGGTGGGTGTAGGGGTAGATGGGAGGTGGTGGTGGGTGTAGGGGTAGGTGAGAGGTGATACTGTGGGTGGTGGTGGTGGGTGTAAGGGTAGGTGGGAGGTGATACTGTGGGTGGTGGTGGTGGGTGTAGGGGTAGATAGCGGTGATACTGTGGGTGGGGTGGTGGGTGTAGGGGTAGATGGGCGGTGATACTGCGGGTGGGGTGGTGGGTGTATGGGTAGATGGGCGGTGATACTGTGGGTGGGGTGGTGGGTGTAGGGGTAGATGGGCGGTGATACTGCGGGTGGGGTGGTGGGTGTATGGGTAGATGGACCGTGATACTGTGGGTGGTGGTGGTGGGTGTAGGGGTAGATGGGAGGTGGTGGTGGGTGTAGGGGTAGGTGAGAGGTGATACTGTGGGTGGTGGTGGTGGGTGTAAGGGTAGGTGGGAGGTGATACTGTGGGTGGTGGTGGTGGGTGTAAGGGTAGATGGGAGGTGATACTGTGGGTGGTGGTGGTGGGTTTAGGGGTAGATGGGAGGTGATACTGTGGGTGGTGGTGGTGGGTTTAGGGGTAGGTGGGAGGTGATACTGTGGGTGGTGGTGGTGGGTGTAGGGGTAGATGGCGGTGATACTGTGGGTGGTGGTGGTGGGTGTATGGGTAGATGGGCGGTGATACTGTGGGTGGGGTGGTGGGTGTAGGGGTAGATGGGCGGTGATACTGCGGGTGGGGTGGTGGGTGTATGGGTAGGTGGGCGGTGATACTGTGGGTGGTGGTGGTAGGTGTAAGGGTAGATGGGAGGTGATACTGTGGGTGGTGGTGGTGGGTGTAAGGGTAGATGGGCGGTGATACTGTGGGTGGGCTGGTGGGTGTAGGGGTAGATGGGCGGTGATACTGTGGGTGGTGGGGGTGGTGGGTCTAGGGGTAGATGGGCGGTGATACTGTGGGTGGTGGGGGTGGTGGGTGTAGGGGTAGATGGGAGGTGATACTGCGGGTGGTGGTGGGTGTAGGGGTAGGTGGGAGGTGATACTGTGGGTGGTGGTGGTGGTGGGTGTAGGGGTAGATGGGAGGTGATACTGTGGGTGGTGGTGGTGGTGGGTGTAGAGGTAGATGGGCGGTGATACTGCGGGTGGGGTGGTGGGTGTAGGGGTAGATGGGCGGTGATACTGTGGGTGGTGGTGGGTGTAAGGGTAGATGGGCGGTGATACTGTGGGTGGTGGTGGGTGTAGGGGTAGATGGGCGGTGATACTGTGGGTGGTGGTGGTGGGTGTAAGGGTAGATGGGCGGTGATACTGTGGGTGGGGTGGTGGGTGTAGGGGTAGATGGGCGGTGATACTGTGGGTGGTGGTGGTGGGTTTAGGGGTAGATGGGAGGTGATACTGTGGGTGGTGGTGGTGGGTGTAGGGGTAGATGGACCGTGATACTGTGGGTGGTGGTGGTGGGTGTAGGGGTAGGTGGGAGGTGATACTGTGGGTGGTGGCGGTGGGTGTAGGGGTAGATGGGCGGTAATACTGTGGGTGGGGTGGTGGGTGTAGGAGTAGGTGGGAGGTGATACTGTGGGTGGTGGTGGTAGGTGTAGGGATAGGTGGGAGGTGATACTGTGGGTGGTGGTGGTAGGTGTAGGGGTAGATGGGGGGTGATACTGTGGGTGGTGGTGGTGGGTGTATGGGTAGATGGGCGGTGATACTGTGGGTGGGGTGGTGGGTGTAGGGGTAGATGGACCGTGATACTGTGGGT